>SJYQ01000713.1:66763-84430 GCA_006410935.1 Redunca redunca | reverse complement strand
TAAGCCAACTTTTTCACTCTTCTCTTCCACTTTAATCAAGAGGCTCTTTAGTTCCTCTTCACTTTCTGCCGTAAGGATGGTGTCGTCTGCATATCTGAGGTTATTGATATTTCTCCTGGCAATCTTGATTCCAGCTTGTGCTTCCTCAACCCAGCGTTTCTCATGATATACTCAGCATAAAAGTTAAAAAAGCAGGGTGACAGTATACAGCATTAACATACTCCTTTTCCTATTTGGAACCAGTCTGTTGTTCCATGACCAGTTCTAACTGTTGCTTCCTGACCTGCATATAGGTCTCTCAAGAGACAGGTCACGTGGTCTAGTATTCCCATCTCTTTCAGAATTTTCCACAGTTTATTGTGATCCACACAGTCAAAGGCTTTCGCATAGTCAAGAAAGCAGAAATAGATGTTTTTCTGGAACTCTCTTGCTTTTTCCATGATCCAGCGGATGTTGGCAATTTGATCTCTGGTTCCTCTGCCTTTTCTAAAACCAGCTTGAACATCAGGAAGTTCACGGTTCACATATTGCTGAACCTGGCTTGGAGAATTTTGAGCATTACATTACTAGCGTGTGAGATGAGTGCAATTGTGCGGTAGTTTGAGCATTCTTTGGCATTGCCTTTCTTTGGGATTGGAATGAAAACTGACCTTTTCCAGTCCCGTGGCCACTGCTGAGTTTTCCAAACTTGCTGACATATTGAGTGTAGCACTTTCACAGCATCTTCTTTTAGGATTTGAAATAGCTCAACTGGGATTCCATTACCTCCACTAGCTTTCTTTGTAGTGATGCTTCCTAAAGCCCACTTGACTTTACATTCCAGGATGTCTGGCTCTAGGTGAGTGATTGCAGCATTGTGATTTACTGGGTCGTGAAGATCTTTTTTTGTACAGTTCATTTTTACAGACTAGATAAATTGTGGAGGTCCCATAAATAGTAGGAATTATCCTAGAGCAGTGATTCTCAATCTGGGCAGTGTGAAATGCCTCCTATAAGATGCTTCTGAAATTTGTGGATGGTGATTTTGTTGTTCCTGTTGTTACAGTGATTGGCGGAGGTACTACTGTTATGTAATGGCTAAAAGTGTTATTATTATTTGATCCTAGATCTGAACTTTATTTACATAAAGAAATAGTACAAAGTATTTTTTCATGATTTTATTACATTAATTTTGGAAGATAGAGATTTTTAAAATCTCTGGCACCAGTGGCTTATGTGGCATTTAATCAGTCTGCATTTGTAGTTGTCACATCCATGTTGATTATATGTTCAAAGCTCTGACTACTCTATTGTGCACATAATGGTTATATCCAGTTTTTCACATAGTGAAATACATTTTTATTTTATTTCTTCTTTGTATTATAATTAGAAGATCATATGGGTTTATGTTGAAATCAAGTATGTATGTATGTACATCATATTAATAATTTCATTTCAGGTTTTTAAAGTATTTGTAAATTACTTAAAAAGTACTGAACAAGAGGATTGAAAACCATTTTCTTAGGTAGTATTTAGCTCGAAGTACTTTGAAAACCTTGAGAACTGGTTTAATAAAAGTACTTTTATTAAAATGACACACAAGTACAGTGTTAGGCTATAATTACATATTGTAGTTTTATCTGGAATATTTTAAAGGTGTGACAACCATTCTAGCTCAGTTATTAGTAAATGAACAATATGAAAATATCAGGGTAGAAATTTGTATACCTGGATGTAACTTTTCATTAGGGTTCACCTTCAGTATCTGCAGAGGTTTGATTCTGGAGCCTCACAAATACCAAAATTTGCCCTCGTACTATATTCAATATTTTATGATAAACCGTAAAGGAAAAGCGTATGTAAAAGAATGTGTGTGTGTGTATGTATTTATATGTATAACTGAATCATTTTGTTCAATAGTAGAGTTTTGTACAATACTATAAATCAGCTATACTTCAATAAGATATATTTTTAGAATAAGAAATTGAAGATAGGAGAATTGATTTGGAGACTGGTGTGATGTTGCTTTAGTAAGCAAGGACCATGGTGAACTGTAAAGTAAAGGATTAAACTTTATAATGCATTTTGAGATGGCAGGAGAAAATATTTAATTATTGCAATTTATAGTATTTTGCCAGTTTTTAAATATTTAAGGGATTATGATTGTTAAATATAGCATATTGTGAAGTAAAACTGCTTTCTTTTTCTGTATATTAAAAACAGTGGTTGTCAGTTGATACCAGATTGGGAGTTCCCCAATCTGAATTTAATAGAAGATGCCATTTTATGGAATAAACAATTCTATAGTCACACGTTAGTTGAAAATACATCATTTTTGGTAATGGCTGTAACATTATTAGAAGTGCGGCACAGAGGGAATACAGTACTTGGTAAGACCTATTTCATGTTTCTCTTCACATGACAGGCATTTATGGATTGGAGACAAGATGGTATTAAGCAATCAGAATTCTGTATGTTGGGACTTCCCAGGTGGTCTCGTGGTTGAGAATCTATCTTGTAATGCATGGCACCCAGGTTTGATTCCTGGTTGGGGAACTAAGATCTCACATGCAGGAGAGCAAATAAGCCCACAGGCCACAAGTTATTGAGCCCATGTGCTGCAAAGCCAGTGCTCCACAACAAGAGAAGCCTGTGTGCCTCAACAAAGAGCGTATGTAGTACGTGAAAGACCCAGGAAATACCTGCCCAGCCCTGGTGAAAAAGTGGTATCTATTTGGAAACTGTTTATGGTATTCATTATACTAGGCACTGAAAGACCACGCTGATGGCCACATAGTTCCTCTTTTTCTGTCAAGCATGGTGTAAATTGCATCTTTAACGGGACTTCCCTGGCAGTTTACTGAGCAAGATTCAGCGCTTCCACTGCAGGGGGAGCAGGTCCATCCCTGCTCAGGGATCTGAGTTTCTGCATGCCATGCTTTGGGGCAAAGAAGAACCAAAAAACCCCACAGTTCCAATGACAAAATATAATTGGTCTACTAGTGATTTCCGTAGAATTTGAGTTCATTCATTCATTCAGCCAGAAGTCAGTGTTTATTGAACTGGAAATAGCAAGAGACTGGGAAGCTATCCCATGGCAATGAATTTTAGTATAGTGTACTCCTTCGCTGACATGGATATGCTCTGGTACTTGGGTGCACAGAGGAGTATTAGGGACAGATTCCAAGAGTCCAGAAGTGTGAGAGTTGATCAGGATGACATGCTAGGGAGAGGAATGATAGAATTAAGGTAGAAGGCAGGAAAGAGTATGAGACATGGTGATAAACGTCAGCAGTTCTGCAGGGCAGGATTAAGGATAGTACGTGTGGGAGTGTTGAATGACAGACAGATCTAGAAAGAAGGGAAGGCAGGGGCCCATGAATTCATTCCTATAATTCATTTTAGATATGACTACTTCATCAAGGAATTTTAAATCTACCATGGTGATTTTTCCTTTAATAACTGAGAAGTTTAGAATTTTGAATCTGGGGAGTTGATGCTGTTGGGTAGTGAGGTGCGGTTTCTTTGAAAAGACTGCTACTCTAGGCTCCAGAGGCTCAGGAATCCTCACCATTTCTAGTTGCTGGTAAGGGTGAGGTTCAGAGTTTTTGTTTTTATAGTTTTGTACTCCTATATTACTATTGATATTCCTCAGGTGATTTGGTTTCAATTGTGAGAATCTTGCCAAAAATCTATGCTAAAGCAACCAGGAGACTATACAGGTTTATCTTGAGTATAATTCTGATGTTTCATAAACCCATCTCAATTTTAAATGCTAACTTGAGTTTGTCCTCTCCGTTTTTGTTGACAAATCCTGATTCTCGTATGTATCCTGACTCTTGGTGTTCAGGAGATAGCTTTTTCCTGTTTGTCTTTGTATGGTGTTATTTGAATATAAGCAAAGCATGGTCTTTAAAATTTGATGTAGAATGTTTTCATTATGCAGATGTTTCTTGAATATCTAATACTTGCAAAGTTGAAAAGCTCCTCCACTAAAAATAGTTTCTATGGCTGTTCTGCAGTGATTTGCGTAAAGCATTTCCAGGATCAGTGTCTGTTAATGACATCTTGTAGTAACTTTGTGTGGTTTTGTTCTTGTCTGTGAAATTTATCAGTTTAAAATCACTAAATATAGTGATTTCACTATAGACTGTGGTGACAGTCTTTTAAAAAGCTTGGCACAAGATATCAAGGAGCTTACAGTCAGGTAATGTGGTTTAATATGGTGAAATATCTCACACTTTCTGGTGCTTTAGCAGTTATTATGGTATATTAGAGTGTCATAGCTCAGTCGGTGAAGACTCTGCCTGCAATGAAGGAGACCCTGGTTCAATTCCTGATTAGGAAGATCCCCTGGAGAAGGAAACGACAACCCACTAAGTATTCTTGCCTGGAGAATCCCTTGGACAGAGGAGCCTGGCAGGTCTGGAGAATCCCATAGACAAAGGAGCCTGGCAGGCTGCAGTCCTTGGGGTGGCAAGAGTTGGATACAACTTAGCGACTAAACCACCACCAGCAGTTATTATGTAGAGTGTAGAGTTGGGCTCACCCTCCAGAGTTGGACCCAAGTTTGGACTCACTGGAAAAGACGTTAATGCTGGGAAAGATTGAGGGCAAGAAAAGGGGGGTAACAGAGGATGAGATGGTTGGATGGCATCACTGACTCAATGGATGTGAGTTTGAGCAAACTCTGGGAGACAGTGAAGGACAGGGAAGCCTGGCGTGCTGCAGTTCATGATGTTGCAAAGAGTTGGACATGATTAGCTACTGATCAACAACAACAAATGTTTCAGACTCATTTTCTGGTGCTTTAGCAGTTATTATGTAGAGTGTAGAGTTGGGCTCACTCTCCAGAGTTAGACCCAAATTGATATCCCAAGACTGCTGCTTTTTATCCGTGAATGAGATCTCAAATTATCTAAGTCTCAGGCACTTCCTTAAGGAGTAGTAGTATTACCACAGGGTAGGTATCAGGATAAGATATAGTAATGAATGTAAAGATTTTAGTAGAATCCTGATACATAGTAAGTACTTACCTTTAGTGTTATAAATTCCATTATCCCTTGAGCTTTTAAAAAAATTATTGTAGGAGTAGCAACAATAGTGTTTGGTCTTAAGTTCATTAAACAATTGCAAATGGCTACTATGTGTAATCACTTTTGGAGAAACAAAGTAGTTGAATATAACTCAAAAGAGCTTTTGGTTTTTGAATAAAAATAAAAAATTATATGTAGCAAACCTTGGGCCTATTATGGTTGGGCTATCTTTACTCAGTTTTCATAACCATAATATTATGTAGTTACTGTTGTTTTCATCATTTCACAGGTAAGGGAACTTAAGTAGGAAGAAGATAATATGATTTGCCTAAGACATCTTCATTATTGAGTGTTTGAGCCAGGTTTACAACTCAGGTGTTAGACTCTGAAAACATAATCTTTAATTATTGTCTGTTCTGTCTACAGAAATAGGCTGGCATGTCTGAAAGATTCAAAACCTTTATCACAGTGGCAGTGTGCTGGATCTAGGCTATGATGTGTAAGAGTTAAGGAGGGATCAGTAATGGCTAGTAGGATGTTGAGGGGAGGGAGGAAGCTGTCATTGCAGTGTGTCAGGCACTCCATTTTAGCTCCTTCATTGTCACAGTGTTCCCAGGAGATATATTTTAGTATATTTTTTTTAGTTACTGAAGCCTCAAGTTTAAGTGACTTATAAAGTATCGAAGTTTAAGTGACTTATAAAATATCAAAGATTAAGTGACTTTATATCACATTACTGATAAATGGTGTAGGTGGAATTTAGCAAAACCTTTTTGTTATGAAAAATAGCAAACATATACAAAATCAGAGAAGTAACACAGTGAACTTCTCATGTTCCAACCTCAGTAAATACCAATGTTTTCCTCTCATTTTATCTATTTCTTGCATTTTTAAAAACGGCTTTATTGAGGTATGGGCTTCCCTGGTGGCTCAGATGATAAAGAATCTGCCTGTACAAGTCAAGAGACCTGGGTTCTATCCCTGGATCAGGAAGATCCTTTGGAGAAGGAAATTTCAACCCACTCCAGTATTCTTGCCTGGAGAATTCGATGGACAGAGGAGCCTGGTGAACTACAGTCCATGAGAACACAAAGTTGAACATGGGACTAACACTTACTGAAGGATAATTGACTTAAACTACACATATTGAAAATGTGTAATTCGATATATTTTGACATATGTACATATCCCTGAAACCATCATCTGGCAAGATCATGAACATATCCATTACTCCCAAGAGTTTCCTTGTGTCCCTTGGTAATCTTCCTCTTTTACCTCTTCCTGCTTCCTACCACCTCATGCAAATAGTTGACTCATTGGAAAAGACCCTGATGCTGGGAGGGATTTGGGGGCAGGAGGAGGAGGGGATGACAGAGGATGAGATGGCTGGATGGCATCAGCGACTTGATAGACATGAGTTTGGGTAAACTCTGGGAGTTGATGATGGACAGGGAGGCCTGGCCTGCTGCGATTCATGGGATTGCAATGGATCGGACATAACTGAACCACTGAACTGAACTGAATGATACCTTCATGTCGTTTAGGTGTATATTTAGAAGTGGGATGACTTGCATCATATGGTAAATGTACGTTAAGAAACTGCCAAACTATTTTCCAAAGTAGCTCTGTTGTTTAACATTCCCATCAGCAGTGTATAAAGCTCCAGCTCCTCTCCCTCTTTGCCCTTGGCATGGTTGGTGTTTTTAATTTTAGCCCCTGTAAGAGGTGTGTATCGCATTGTAATTTTAGTTTATATGACTGTTATTAAGTCTTTTTGTCATCAGTCTATCTCCTTTGATAGTTTCTGTTCAAATCTGTTGCCAATTCAAGTAAACTGAGTTTTTCTCTTATGATTGTATATTGAGAGTTCTTTATGTATTCTGGATACCAGATCTTTATATGGCTTGCAAGCACTGTCTCCCTTCTGTGGCTCGTCTTTTTGTATTATAAACAGTATCGTCCTTAAGGGCAGAAGGTTTTAGTTTTGGTGATGTTCATTTTATCAATTTTTTGTTTTGTGAATTGTGCCGATGGTATCATATTTAAGAACTGTTTGCCTAATCCAAGAGCACAATATTTTCTCTATCTTTTCTTCTAGTGGTTTTACAGTTTCAGTTTTTACATTTAGACCTACAGTCCATTATTAGTGGTATGAGGTATGAATTGAGCTTCATTTTCTTAGCTTATGGATGTCTAGGTATTCCAGACTAGAGTAACTAGTTGAAGCACCATTTGTTCAAGTAACTACCCTTTTTCTCATGAAATTACCTTTATGTCTTTGTTGAAATCAGCTGCCCTTTCACATTTTAAAAAGTGGAATAATCTAAAGCACATGCCAAGGATAATTTCATTTTATCCCGATGTGTATTTATTATTCATCTGACTGATAAAGACTGATTTTTAGAAACATAACAAACATTCTATTATTATACCTCACACAATGAAGCGTCCTTAAAATCATCTAATATTTAATTCGTATTTTAATTTACCAGATTGTTTCAAAGCAGCCTTTGAAGTTGACCAGTAAAGGGCCTTTCTCTATTATTATTGTCTCACATTTGTATATATTTGATGTGTTTCAATCCACGGATGTCATTATTGTTTTTGATACCCCAAATGCTTTAAATTGGATCTTGTCTCTTTTGACACAAGATTGGGATTTTTTTGAATAAATGACCTTTGAGCCTTTTTCTTTCTTTTTCTTTTTTAACTTTATTGCCCATGTTCTTCTTAGGATTATTGTTGTGCTTTCTTGAAGGAAGCACTTAAAACAGATGAGAGTTAAATGGCCCACTTGGAGGGTGCATTTGTTGAAAAACTGGTTTGGTAAGGGGAGTGTCAACATATCTGTGAACTCAAGTCTAGCAGCAGGAGGCAAAACTTGTGGCATAAGAGCCTGGACTGTGGAATTGTTGGAGAAGCAAAGGAAAACAGGCCAGAGTCATAGGGCAAAAGGCCTTGCCAACTGGTTTGTGGGATTTGATTTTTTCAATACTTTGATGATGGGTCATGGATTGAAGTTCGTGACATTTTGTTTCATCGATTGATAGAAAATTATTTTTGAAAGAAAGCTCTCTTGATTCCTGCTTTTCATGGAGTTTGCCAAGAAAAACTTGGCTGAAGAATCTAATATCAATCCTCTAGGATTCTCTGGAGAGAATCCTCTGTTGAGTGGTCATTAACTGAATTTCTTAGGACCCTGTACTTCTTAAACCTTTCATCTTTTGCATGTCATATAGTTATGTTGAATTTGAGTCAGTATGGTGTATATACATAATTCATGTAGTGATATCCAAAAGTATTTTAAGTAATGTGGCTTAGTCTTGCTTAATTTAATTAGCCTCCTGTTACATTGTTGGCTGTATTGATATCTAAGGACTAATTATGGATTGGTGGGCTTTATCATGTTTTAGTATAAAATCTGTTTTATTAATTCACTGCGTTTTACCTACTCATTTCTAGAGCCCCGTGGTTATGAATGTGCTTCTACTTCATGATGCCTCCTGCTATGGCAGACGTCCTTGACATCTGGGCAGTGGACTCACAGATCGCGTCTGATGGCTCCATACCCGTGGATTTTCTTTTGCCCACTGGGATTTATATCCAGTTGGAGGTGCCTCGTGAAGCTACTATTTCCTGTATTAAGCAGGTATGTTACTAGGTGAGCTTTCTATAAACCTAGCTTGCTTACTTTATCACTCGGAGGATATATTCCTCCATTTTAGAATGGTATTAATACACATTAATGGTATGGTGAATTTAAGAGAAGTTTGTAAGTTACTACATTTTAAAGATTTCAATCCATATTTTGTCTTGGATCTTCTTTTTGGTTTATATGTGTATAGACACACACACGCCCAGGCCCACGCCCACGGCTTCCCTGATAGCTCAGTTGGTAACAGATGCAATGGTTCGATTCCTGGGTTGGGAACATCCACTGGAGAAGGGATAGGCTACCCACTCCAGTATTCTTGGGCTTTCTTTGTGGCTTAGTTGGTAAAGAATCTACCTGCAATGTGGAAGGGTTCAATCCCTAGTTTGGGAAGATCGCTTTGAGAAGGGAAAGGCTTCACACTCCAGTATTCTGGCCTAGAGAATTCCATGGACTGTATAGACCATGGGTTCACAAAGAGTCGGACACGGCTGAGCCACTTTCAATTTCATGTGTGTGTGTGTGTTTCTGTATGTGTATGTATATATGTATAAATAAACATATTCATTCTCACTCCTACTCACTTTTAATTTAAAAAAAAATCCATGTGTGATACCTGAATTAAGACACACTAACTTATGTCGGTTAGTTTGAAAGATTTGTTCAGGTTATCAAAAGGAATTTGACATTGTCAGAGAAAGTTTTAAGGTAAGGTCTTTGTACTTATTGTCTTTGAATTTGTCACTTTTTTTTTCTATAAATATGACTTTTGGTTCGTCGTTTCTTTTCTCCTTTTCATTCCCTTTCTGTTCCCCTTCTTCTCCCCCATTCCCACTAGTTTTCATGGTCACTCTGGGGGAAGAAAAGTCTTTCTGCTGTTTACTAGATTCTGCCTCCCCACCCCCATAATGAATGGTATGTCCTCACTTGAAAGCAAATTCTTTCATATAACAAGGCTTGCCTGTTTGTTGGCTAATTTTTTTCAACTGAATTGATGAGTGCTGTTTGATTTGTAAGGGCTGTGACTTATAAGTGAAGTTATTTTTCTAACTTTCTCGTTAAGTGTATTTTAAATAGCTGAACCCAATATGGAAGCCCAGTATAGGATTGTGATCTTTTTAAGAAAAAAATATTTATGACAAAGTACTAGAGTTGGAACAGCCTCTCAACTGTTTTCCAAGCTTCTTCATTGGGGAGCCATAAAAATTCTAGAATTGCATGATCCCTGAAGTGAAAAAAAATTAAAAATTGTTTTAAGCATCGTACAAGTACAGAGAGTACATTTATTTTTCTAGTCACCAGTGACAGGTATGGATGACTATGTCTATAGCTGAAGCTTAATTAACTATTGAAACTCATCTAAAAATTTTTTTTTTTAATGTATTGTTGTATAATAAAATTAAAATTCATCAGAGTCATTTTTAGGCACATAATTTTTGGTATTAAGTATATTCACAGTGTTGTCCAATCCATTACCACTATCCATTTCTAAAACTTTTCATCATCCTAAACACAGACTGTGTACTTACTAAATAATAAATTTCTACTCTCCTAAACCCTGGTAATCTCCATTCTAGTATTTATTCTAACTACCTCATGTAAGTGGAATCACACAACAGCCAGCCTTGTGTCTTGCTTTTTTCACTTAGCCATAGTATTTTTAATTTCATTCATGTTGTAATATGTGTCCAAATTTCTTTCCTTTTTAAGACTGAATATTATTGTATTATATGGATATACCACATTTTGTTTATTCATTCATCTTTTGTTGGACATTTTGGTTATATTCAACTTTTAGCTATTGAGAATAATGCTGTTCTGAACACTGATGTTTAACTTTCAGTATGAATCCTTGTTCTCCATGTGTTGGATCATATGGTAATTCTGTTTTAACTTTTTAAGAAACTGCCAACCTTTTTTTTTATAGTGGCTGTACCATTTTACATTCCCATCAGAAATGCACAAGGGTTCCAATTTCTCAAAATGCTGGCCAGAACTTATTATTTTCCTTTTTTTAAAATAATAACCATTCTCCTGGTTGTGAAGTGGTACCTCATTTTAATTTTTATTTGCATTTCCCTAATGGCTAATAATATCACGTTCTCTTCATGTTCTTGTGGACTTTTTTAGAATTTTTTGTTCAAGACCATTGCCCATTTTCTAATTCAGTTGTTATTTTGTTGTTGAGTCATAAGAGTTTTTTATGTATTCTGGATGGTAATCTCTTGTGAAATATATATTTTGAAAATATTTTCTTCTATTCTGTGGGTTGCCTTTTTACTCTCAAAATAGTGTCCTTTGATACAGAAAAGTTTTAAATTTTGATGAAATCCAATTTACCTATTTTTTCTTTCTTTCTTTTTTGCCTAGCATTGATTTTTTTTTTCTGTTTTATGTAACTGAATCTGAGGTTTGGCCATGATTTTCATTTTTCAGTTGTTGGCTTTTGTCCTAGTTGCAGTTAAAATATGTAATCCACCTTGTATTTGTATAGTGACCTTCTTTTATAGGATCTCATTTAGGAGAATTCAGGGGAGATTATGAGAGATTGATTGTGCTCGTCCTGACAGGCAATCCTAGTTAATGGAGATAACTCTGGTGAACAGAAAAGAATTCAGGACAGAAATAATGTAAATTTTGTGTGAAGGTGATAGATGATACATACTTTAAATGTTCTTTTTTTATTAGAAGTTATTTATGTTTACAAGAATGCTGAATATGAAAGTCTTCATTGATTGTTGCTCTTCATAGATACTTACTTTTAATACTTTAGTTTTTTTTAATGTATTTTTAAAATTATACCATTATGTTATTTTACAAGAGGGGGTTAATACTATTCGTATTCTCTTCCAATTTGCTGTTTTAAAATAAACCAACCATGATATACCTTGTATACTTTATGGATTACCATGTTTGTCTATCTTATTTTCATAGTTCTGTAATATTTTGTAATTCATTTAACCAAACCCGTATTGCTGAACATTTGGCTTGTCCTCAGTTTTTGACTTTTCAGCATCCTTGTAGATATGTCTTTTACATTTGAGCAAGTATTTCCATTTCATAAAATGTCTTATTGTTTTTTTCTGCAGATGTTATGGAAACAAGTTACCAATTACCCAATGTTTAACCTCCTTATGGAAATCGACTCCTATATGTTTGCATGTGTGAATCAAACTGCTGTATATGAGGAGCTCGAAGATGAAACAAGAAGACTCTGTGATGTCAGACCTTTTCTTCCAGTTCTCAAATTAGTGACAAGAAGTTGTGACCCAGGGGAAAAATTAGACTCAAAAATTGGAGTCCTTATAGGAAGAGGTAATTTAAACAATTCTTAGTATGAATTTAACGTTTGTTGCCAGATATATCTATAAATATGTAGTAAGTACGCTCTATAACATTGCTTTGCCAGGAGTGGTCTATGGTATTTATGTTACCAGTTTTAGATAGAGTAAAAACAGAAATCAAAAATAAATCTTTAGAAACTTCTCTAACAATGTGATATTGCCACAAAAAGGGCTTATAAAGTTTTATCTTTTTCTTTCCCAGTGACTTATTTTTTTAATTTATTTTATTGAAGTATAGTTGATTTACAATGTTGCATTAATCTCTGCTGTACAAAGAATGATTCAGTTTTATAGACACATGTATATAATACATTCATTCATTTGCGTATTCTTTCCCATTATGATTTATCATAGGATATTTTATATAGTTCCCTGTGCTACATTTGTTGTGTATTCATTCCATATATAATAGTTTGCATTTGCTAACCCCAACCTTCCAGTTCATCTGTCCTCCACCCCCATCCTCCTGGCAACCATAAGTGTCTTTTCTAAGAGTCTATTTCTTTTTTGTATATATGTTCATTTGTGTCATATTTTGGATTCCGCATATAAGTGACAACATATGGTAATGTATTTTTCTTTCTACTTCACTTAGTATGATAGCCTTTAGGTCCATCCATGTTGTCGCAAATGGCATTATTCTTTTTTATGGCTGAGTGTTCCACTGTGTATATATACCTCATTTTCTTTATCCATTTATTGTTCTTGGGCATTTAGGCTGTTTCTTTGTGAATAGTGCTGCTCTGAATACATAGGGAACTATCTATATTTTTGAATTACAGCTTTGGGTACATGCCCAGGTGTGGGATTGCTGCATTGTGTGGCAACTCTGTTTTTATTGTTCTGAGGAACTTCTGTTTTTTTCACAGTGGCTACACCAATTTACATTGCCACCAACAGTGTAGGAGGGGTCCATTTCCTCCACATCTTCTCCAGCATTTATTATTTGTAGACTTCTTAATGAAGGCCATTCTGACTGATGTGAGGTGATACCTCATTGTACTTTTCATTTGTGTTCTCTAATAATTAGAGATGTTGAGCATCTTTTCATGTGCCTTTTGGCCATCTATATGTCTTTGACTTCTTTTTATTTTATAAAAGTATTGGTTTTTGTCAGATTGGAAATCAGAAAGTTGTTCCTTTGCCTTAGTTAGTTTGAGAAGCCCTTTCCTAAGAGATGTATCCTCAGTTTCTTGTGAACTACCCCTGAAGTATGAACATAATTTATACATAACTCTCTGTGATAATTGAGACTTAAAGGTGATTGATAAGTTTCCATAAATTTTACTTCATAAGTAAAATTATTTTTTAAGTAGAAGTTATTTCTATAGCAAGTCAAGTCCATATTCTTTGCATATTGATTCCAGGGAAAATTGTGAAAAACACAGTGTGAAGCAGTCACTCCTGCTCTAGTGATCTTAGGTGTTTACTGGACCAGTGGTATTCTGCCTTAGACAAGATATTAACTTGAATTATATACTACAAGGGATTACTGAGGTAATTTTGTTGGATAATCCAATTTGTAACTGAGGTAATCCAATTTGTTGGATCTGGATTGGCTACCTATATTGCTCAAATTCAGGGTCAGTTCAGTTCAGTCACTCAGTCGTGTCCGACTCTTTGCGACCCCATGAATCATAGCATGCCAGGCCTCCCTGTCCATCATCAACTCCCGGAGTTCACCCAGACTCAATGTGCATCGAGTCAGTGATGCCATCCAGCCATCTCATCCTCTGTCGTCCCCTTCTCCTCTTGCTCCCAATCCCTCCCAGCATCAGGGTCTTTTTCAGTGAGTCAACTCTTTGCATGGGGTGGCCAAAGTATTGGAGTTTCAGCTTTAGCAACAGTCCTTCCATTGGATACCCAGGACTGGTCTCCTTTAGGATGGACTGGTTGGATCTCCTCGCAGTCCAGGGGACTCACAAGAGTCTTCTCCAACACCACAGTTCAAAAGCATCAATTCTTCGACACTTAGCATTCTCCACAGTCTAACTCTCACATCTATACATGACCATTGGAGAAACCATAGCCTTGACTAGATGGACCTTTGTTGGCAAAGTAATGTCTCTGCTTTTGAATATGGTGTCTAGATAGGTCATAAATTTCCTTCCAAGGAGTAAGCGTCTTTTAATTTCATGGCTGCAATCACCATCTGCAGTGATTTTAGAGCCCAAGAAAATAAAATAAAGTCTGACACTGGTTCCACTGTTTCCCTATCTATTTCCTATGAAGGGATAGGACCAGATGCCGTGATCTTAGTCCAAATTCATAGGACCAGATGCCATGATCTTAGTCCAAATTCAGGATACTATAGTACAATTCTCTGTAAGAAACTTTTCTTTGATCTTACTCTGTAGTTAAAATTCTGATGATTACATTGGGGCACTAAGTTCTCTGAGTGCTTAGAACAGTGAAGTGAAGTCACTCAGTTGTGTCCGACTCTTTGTGACCCGGTGGACTGTAGCCTACCAAGCTCCTCTGTCCATGGGATTCTCCAGGCAAGAATACTGGAGTGGGTTGCTATTTCCTTCTCCAGGGGATCTTCCTGACCCAGGGATCAAACCCGGGTTTCCCGCATTGGAGGCAGATGCTTTAACCTCTGAGCCACCAGGGAAACTTATTGATTTATATGTGACACTGTGTTATTTAAAAACATTTGATTATTTCAAATGATAACTAGTTTGCTTTGGTAGTAACTTTTTTCCCCATTAAGTAGCTTTGTAATTGTATACCTTACAGATCTTTTAAAAATATATTAATAGCTTCAATAGAAAGCATTCCTATTTTCTAGAGCTTCAAAGATTTTTTAAAAACTGTAGTCTCCATTAGTAGAAGGTTTTCCTTTGTTTGAGTTGAAGAGTATATATAAAAGTAGAAAGAATAAAAAAATCACTTATCATCTTATCCAGAATAAGAATATCCCGATAATATTTTGATACAGTTATTTTTAAGGGTTTATGAAATACTGTTTTTCTGTATTTTTCTGCTGATTTTTAGGCAAGCTGAAATATTTGATAATTCAAAAGGTTCACGTCACAGATAGAGTTAACATTTATCAGTTAACGTATAGGTGTCTTTTTGAGACTGACCATCTTTTCAAAACTTAGATCACTGTGTTCTCTTTGGATTTTGATCTCCAAAGCATGTGGATTCATGAGCCACCATTATGTTGATCTGTGCTTGTCAGATTTATCATATAAAAAAAGAGGAGATTCATGTTATACTTTTACTGCTAAAAACTCATTCACTATCTAAAATTCAAATAGAATGGACATACTTTTTTAAAAAAATTGACAATTCTAACTTTACCACAGGAATCTAATATATATTAGAATTGAAATTTTCTTTCTTTAAACAATGTGTCATATTTTATCTGGTATAAAGCTTATTGTACAAAGGTTTTATTCAGTATGTTCTGCAACTTGAATGACTAAGAAAATGTTGGGAGTGTTTTATTGCAATTAATTTAATAGTTTATAAGCTTTAAAAATTTATAAGTTTTATATACTTTAGATCTTCAATAGTTTAGCATAGCTAGCATTATGATTGTGAACACAAATTCAAACACTAACATTCATTTATGAAGTTGAGTAAGTCTGTTTTGATGTTTTAGAGTGAATTTCCACATTGAATACTCAACAAGTCAAGTTTTGCAGTTGCTGATTTGTGAGTGATGACTACAACCGGGACTTGCTGAGGTCATGCCTCCTGGGAAAACAATAAACAATTATTTCAGTTTAACTTGAGGAAGGAGAGTTTGCTACCTCCTCCTCCTCAAAGAAAAGAATAGACCCTTTACAGACATAACTGCCCTGATGGGCCTAAAAATACCTTTTCCTGAAAAATGATATGACTAATCTTATTTTCTCTGTATTCTAAATAATTATTTACAGTGTTGATGCTGGGGCTCTGATTATTCTCTGTAGTGAAGGTACTTGTCACTCTTTCTTTAATTTCTTCAAACACCCAGCAATAAATCTTGATTAGAGAATTTTGTAAGCATTCTGATAAAAGTATTTGAACACTTCCTTTTTCCCCTTAATATTCCTTAAAATGACAGAAATAGATAGTCCAAGGATTTTAAAGGTATCTGTAGTAAGTAGAAATTGTTCATTCAATACTTTTTAATATAAAAAATTCTATTTGATTGTAAACTATACAGTACTCTTAAGATTTAAGCTTTGCTCTCAAATTTTCATACACAAGACACATAGGGAATTAACTAGGTTTAAAATTACTCAGCCTAATTTTTTTATTTTTGAAAAAGGTTCTATTTTTCAGAAATCTTTGTAGGAGTTCCCAAATTCAGGCTTCTACAGTTTCTTCTTTTTAAAAAAAAGTTTATTAGAGCATAGTTGATTTACAGTGTTGTGTTAGTTTCGGGTGTACAGTAAAGTGACTCCATTATACATACACATATAGCCACTCTGTTTTAGATTCTTTTCCCATATAGGCCATTACACATTACTGAGTAGTGTTTCCTGTGTTATTTAGCAGGTTCTAGTTACTTATATATTTTATATGTAGCAGTGTGTATATGACAATCTTAACCTCTCAATTCCTACCCCCCTGCCCATCCCCTGGTGACCATTACCATAAACTTGTTTCTGCATCTCTAATTTCATTCCTTTACATGTAGCTGTCCAGTTTTCCCACTTATTAAAGAGTCTGTCTTTTCTCCATTGAATATTCTCATCTCCTTTGTCATAGATTAGGTGACCATTCATCAGTTTCTTAAAATATGAATTCTCAGAGATTGGGATTTAGTGAGTCTGAAATAAATGAAAGAAATGTGTACTTTTCAGTTGACTCTCATAGTTTAATGAAAAGAGTCCTGTATTTGTAATATATCGAAAAAAAATGACCAAAATGATAGTAATTGCAATTCAGCAGTTTATTTTGAGTGTTTTTACTTGAGAACCATAGCAGTGAACTTAGGTGCTGTGGTCTTTGCTGCTCTGAGTCAAGGAGGGTCACTTCTCTCAGCTAGGTAAGACAGGAAGATGCTCTTAAACTGAGATTTCAATGCTCATTAGGAGTTGAGCAGGTGAATGGGGTTGGAAGAAGGAAAAGCAAATGAGAATGGCATATGTGAAAGATAGTCTATTCAAGGAATAAAAGAAGTTGACTATGATTTGTTGACAGGGACAGCCAGGATAAGCAGGAAGTTCAGAAAGGCAACCAGCTTCAGGGTATGCAGGCCTATCCAAGTCATATAAAAAGTAGAGAACTCATAAGAGCACTTGGGAAGCTATTGAAAGGATTTAAATAGGGGCATAAATAAATGGGGGCATTAAATAGGCACATTTTCAGTTTAGAAAAATGATTCACATTGGGGAATGGGAATGGATTGTGAGAAGATCTAACAAAAATCAAATGATCTACCCTTTATCTACTAAAAAAAAAAAGTCATGTCAAATCTACTTTATAAATGTCTCTACCTACTTCTTATAGGTCCTGTAGCCATTAACTTAAATTAAGGTTCCTTCATAACTGATTTAGAGTAATTTGTTTTATTCCAGATCTAAAGTATCCATGAAATTACATTTTACCCTCAGGATTATACCTTTGTTGTATTATTCAACTGAAAACATTTTTTATATTTAATATCACAAATCAATGCTAATATTTTAAAAATGATAGCTTTTAATGTCAG
>SJYQ01000713.1:55354-66746 GCA_006410935.1 Redunca redunca | reverse complement strand
TCTGCTATCAAGGTAATACTCTTGACATATGTATATTCAAATGATACAGTATTTTTTAAAATATGATATTGGTTGTGTCTTGTGGAATCAAAAGTAACAACTTGCTTTACTGTGATTCCCTCTCTAACACTGTAAAATGTTATTAATATTATCTCAAGTTTCTTTCCAAGGCAAAAGTGTATCCATATTCTATATTCTTTCTTTTGAATTTGCATAAAAGGAATCTTATGAGACCCATTCTGTCCCTGCTTTGTAAATTTAATATATCTGTGACCTTTCCCCCTAATAACAGAACATTTTATTCATTTTATCACTTGTACCATTGTGGCATGCTGTATGGATATACCTTAACTTTTTAAACCACGTCTTAATGATTATCTTTAGGTTATTTCCAATTTCTTGTTTATAATAAAGCAACAGTGAACATTTTTGTACTTCTATCATGTTATTTGTACAATTATTTCCATCAGTTCAGTTCAGTTCACTTCAGTCGCTCAGTCGTGTCCGACTCTTGGCTGCAGCATGCCAGGCTTCCCTACCCATCACCAAGTCCCAGAGCTTGCTCAAACTCATGTCCATCAAGTTGGTGATGCCATCCAACCATCTCATCTTCTGTCATCCCCTTCTCCTCCCACCTTCGATCTTTCCCAGCATCAGGGTCTTTTCAAGTGAGTCAGTTCTTCACATCAGGTGGCCAAAGGATTGGAGTTTCAGCTTCAGTGTCAGTCCTTCCAATGAATATTTAGGACTGATTTCCTTTAGGATGGACTGGTTGCATCTCCTTGCAGCCCAAGTGACTCTCAAGAGTCTTCTCCAACACCACAGTTCAAAAGCATCAATTCTTTGATGCTTAGCTTTCTTTAAAGTCCAACTCTGAAATCCATACATGACTACTGGAAAAACCATACATGACTATGGAAAAATTGTATGGAAAATAACCACTCAAATTTGAGAACATAATATTTAATCACAGCTTGCCAAAAGTTAGAAACTTTGTGTTTGGCAGTAACTCAAAGTCAGGCAGGGGAATCATTAAGTTTCATTCTGGAGAAAGTGGTTGACTTTCTTGTTTGCCTGATTAGAAGTTGTTGGCAGGGGGAAGCTGGAGGTAGGCCCAGAAAAAGCTGGGCATCTTCTGTGATTGGTTTTGGGAGCATATATGACTTTCACTGGTTTGTCCTAAGTCTCTTGTTGGAATTCCAGGTCAAAATGTGTGTTTGTATGTGTAATTTTTAATAAATTATTAAATATGCTCATTTCTGTTCTACCCCTTACAACTCAAGGTTTTATCAAAGTGTTTGCCAGTCTGATAGGTAAAAATTAATGTACATATAAAAATGTGTACATGTTCAATTTATTTTAAATTTCTAGAATTATTTATTAGAATAAGTATAAGCTTATGAAAAAGCTGTTATATGTCACTTCATGGCAGAAGTAACTCATAATTAAGTACAACAAAGAATAATTTTATATTTATGAGATTTTTGACTAGTTGATATACTGTAATCATTGGAAAATCACAGTAAACTAAAAGTTTATAAAATTTAAGTTTACTGAGTTTTCAGTAATAGCTTGACTTTTAGGCTTATTTGTAACATTTTCAGATTCTTAGCCTTTGTTAGATATTTTAAATATATTTTGATTTGTAAAGAAAACATGCAGCTCTTTCAGGTGTAGTTTTAAAATGGTAGTGTGAGTTTCAGTGATTATCTTTTTTTAATTGGTAACCAACTATGTTTCTTTAAGCTGTTTCAAGTTTGTACTCTTTTGAAATCTTAATTGTATTTTCATCTTCTATACCTGAAATTTATTATTTTATCTTGAGTATTCATTTTTATGTTTCATAATATTTTCCTGCCTAGTTCTTTTTTTTTTTTTTTTTCCATAAAAATCAAGCATCCAAATTAGCTTTCCTTAAGTATATTTTGTATTCTCTTTATTGTTAGGTGCTCAAAATGACACCTTTAAAATTTTTGTTTAGGTCTGCATGAATTTGATGCCTTGAAGGATCCTGAAGTGAATGAATTCCGAATAAAAATGCGCAGATTCAGTGAGGAAAAGATTCAGTCGCTTGTGGGATTGTCTTGGATGGATTGGCTAAAGCATACCTATCCACCTGAGCTTGAACCATCCATCCCTGAAAATTTAGAAGATAAACTTTATGGAGGAAAGCTCATTGTGGCTGTTCATTTTGAAAATTGTCAGGTAGTATTATATTAAGAAATACTTTATAATAAACTTGTGAATTTTCCCAGAATGCAGCACCAATCTTAGAGGAGGCTGTTGCTCACCTAGTAAACACTAATGAAGATCATTTTAGATTTAAGATGGAAATATATTTTAGGATTATGTATGACAATCTCAAATGACATATCCTTTGCACACATACAGTTTTTTGATGCATTTTTGTCTATATCAGGGTTCAAAAACTGCAGTGCTTTTGAATGGTTTTTATATTTTTAAGGTTATATAAAAAACTCAAACAGTTTTGAAGGGATATTAAAAAGAAAGCAAAGAACAGGAAGAATATGCAATAGAGACTCATTTTTGTCAGTAAAGTCTAGTTCTTTAGAGAAAAAGTTTGCAAACCTGGTTGTAAATAATGTAGATATAATTTATTTTCTCATGTTGTTTTTCTCTTGTTTATGAAAGATTTGATCAAAAGCGCTCTTTTTTCTTAATTTTGTATTCTATGAATCTGTGATCTAAGTGCTGATATGGGATTGGGCATTATAACAGAGAGTATATACGGTTAATCTGTATCTGAATGTTCATAGAATTTCACAAGCTAAATTCTGCTTCTCCTTTTGTTTCAAGTATACTCATTTTATCATTTAGGCTCTGGCCTTAGAATTAAGGTATGACAGCAGGGATATTTTGTTTTGTCCTTCAGTTACTATGATAAAAATGACAATACCTTTATCAGTAACCATTCTATATTGAGGGCTTTCCAGGTGACTCAGTGGTAAAGAATCGTGCATTGTTGAAAGAGCTGAAATAGGAATTTCACTGTTAGAAGGTGATTAGAATCTAGCTTGAAAATACTGTGGGCAATTTGTGAAATCTAGGTCAGTCTGAATTTCATCACATATGGGTCAAATCTCTACTAGATATATAAATTTTAATGTGATCGTTATCATGTATATGTGTGTTAGTCACTGAGTGGTGTCTGACTGCGATGTCGTGAACTAACTGTAGCCGTGAACTAACTGTAGCCTTCCAGGTTCCTCTGTCTGTGGAATTCTCCAGGCAAGATTACTGGAGTGGGTAGCCATTGCATTCTCCAGGGGATCTTCCCAACCCAGGGATCGAATCTCCTACATTGCAGGCAGATTCTTTACTGTCTGAGGTACCAGGGAAGCCCCGTGATCATCATTGTAACAGATTATATGTGAAAAGAAGTGTTCTAAAGTCAGAAAAAAATATTGACATTGTAAAATCTTACTGGATTCCAAGCAGTCATAGAACTTAACGGTAAAAGGAGTTTAGAGATCATCTTGGCAGGCTCTTTATATAATATAATAATTCTTTCACCATTCTTTATATCCTGTGCCCCTAGCCCGATATATCCATTAGCTATGGGGAGTGTTCTGCTTACTAAAATATTGATAGCATATTTTCATTAGGAGCAAGAACACATTTAAATATTGTATTTAAAAAATTTAAAAAAATTCATAGTGGCTTTCTGTGATTTCTGATATTCTGGTTATACTTTCTTATTTGAATAAGTATCCATTCAGTTCAGTTCAGTCTCTCAGTCGTGTCCGACTCTTTGCGACCCCATGAATCGCAGCACACCAGGCTTCCCTGTCCATCACCATCTCCCGGAGTTCACTCAGACTCAAGTCCATCGAGTCAGTGATGCCATCCAGCCATCTCATCCTGGGTCGTCCCCTTCTCCTCCTGCCCCCAATCCCTCCCAGCATCAGAGTGTTTTCCAATGAATCAACTCTTCGCATGAGGTGGCCAAAGTACTGGAGTTTCAGCTTCAGCATCATTCCTTCCAAAGAAAGTATCCATTCAGTCTCCCTTTATTCTACATGCTATGTATTCAGCTAATTAAAATATATCTATATCTCTCCTTAGTCTCCTTTTCTTTTGGCTACCTATTTCCCAGAGGCTAAACCAAAAGAGTTTTGGATCATATAGAATAGTAAATTTTAAAGTTATTAAATCAATTTGGCAGGTCACATAGAGTTTATAGCTTTTTATTTAGGCTGTTATTCCTTTAAAAATACCCTATACCGTGATTTATTACCAACACTGTTTCATAATTGAATAAACATTCATGTTACCATCAAAAAATAGGAATGGCAGAATTTCAGAGTAAACTACGTTTGGTAACCATCACGCATGTATTCCCTCCCTGCCCAGTTCTGTAAAATCCTTATTTGCCCATTTCAGCATCACTGCTGATGACCAGCATTGGGAAGCAGCGTGTGGGGACACTAGTGTAAACATGAGATGAATTTTAACAAAGTATTCATTTAGGTTAAAAAATGATTTTCCAAGATTGGTAGGAGCGAAGAAAATGTACTGAAAATTTAATGTAAAGGATGTATATGTGTAAGCATTGTGTCTCGTTGGATACAATGTGGTATAAATACTACTACTAAGTACAAATGTAAAGAGTGATATTTTCACTGTAAAAATTAAATTGCTTTCTTTTTTCTACCCTCCTTTTTAGGATGTGTTTAGTTTTCAGGTATCTCCTAATATGAATCCTATCAAAATAAATGAATTGGCAATCCAAAAACGTCTAACTATTCATGGGAAAGAAGATGAAGTTAGCCCTTATGACTATGTGTTGCAAGTCAGTGGGAGAGTAGAATATGTGTTTGGTGATCACTCACTAATTCAGTTCCAGGTATGTGTTTTAACTGTCAGTTTACCATTTATGAATTCTTTGAGTAGATGTTTTATGCAGAGCATTCAAGTGCCTCATTATTTTTGAAGTATAGTGGAGTTTAAGATACATGTATTGAGACATCCCTCCCCCCACCATAAGGTACGCTATTTAAAGAGGAGAATCCTGATTTTGCCTTCAAGGAACTTAAAGATATTTTTGTTGAAATTACATTTGGAGACTGAAAATAGTTGTTGCATAAAGAATAATAGACTAAGTGACAAGTTAGAGGTAAATAGTAATTGAATTTTAGAAAAGTATTTGATTACTCTTATTTGTGATTTTTGATGTTGGTATGAAGCAAGAGGGATAATGGCCTGCTAATTATGAAATGATGTCTCTTTTGAGAAGGAGCTCTGATTTATTAGCCAGGTAACAGGGGATTTTATATCTCCCTTCTCTTTTTTTTCAAATGTTTAGTGTAGCCTTTAGTTCTTGGTTTAGTAGGTAGAAAATCTTCTGGCAGTTATAACCTTCATGCAAAGCTTTGGGATCTGTGGCATTCTGACAGCTTGAACTCTAACCTTGAGGGAAGAAGATGAAAAGTGCTTGGTGGTAACATAAAAGTGTTGACTTTTTCCCTTCATGTTCTGCCATCTTTTAAGTAGCCTTCTGCTTCTTTAATACTTTTTTTAAAAAACCTTAGCAAGGGGAAAGTATTGTTTTGCCTAAAATTGAATTTGTTATTACAAAGAAAACTAAAAGCATGTGTGCATTTTGTTTTGTGTGTGTGTGTGCAAGGTTGTATGAGAAAGAAAATGTTTAATGTAGGCGAAGGACTTTGAAAGAAATGGAATGATGCATCTTTCATAGTGAAAAGTTTTTGAATGAATATATTTATCATAATATCATATAAACTCCCACTTGTAGGCCTTTCTTGAATTTTTTTTTTTAATATCAGAAATGTATTTTCAGAGGTTCTGAATTGAATGCAGGATACTGTATACTTTATACTATCTAAAGTGAATCACACTTTATATATGTATAGGAAATTTATTCTGGTGAGGAATCCATTGTATTTTTATTCATTTTGTTAGAATCATTGCTATTGTAAATCATCCTTTTCCTTATATGCCTCTGGAGAGTTATTTTGGTTTCATGGAAATGAAACAGAGCATCACACTTGGATAGCCAGTAGGTTTTTGATGTAAAGACAGTAATAGTTGCCTTGAGGCCTGTGCTAATAAGGTACCATGTCTTCCTCAGGGATCCGTGGAAAGCTGGTCACCTCAGGACTTTTAAAAAATGGCTACTCATGTACTGTATATTCACCTTTTTTACTTACTGGCCAGAGCTTGCACTGTAGCGTCATAGTCTATGATCAAGTTCTGCCCCTGGAAAAGTGTGCCAGTTGGTCATCCTGGCAAGTATGGAGTGCAGAAAGGGGGAATAAAAAACAAAAGAACATGTATACTGTGACACATATTTCTCTAAGGTTTTGCAAACAAAAAAATTCAGTCAGGTGGATTTAAATCCAGGTCTTAGAGATACTAGATGTGTAACTTAGCCTTTGGGTTTTTAGTTCTTTAATCTATTAAAGGGGGAAGTCTTCTAGAGTTAAGATGATTAGCTCTGACATAGAAGAAGTATCTAGTTCTTAGATACTTAGGTGTTCACTTAATGATTGCTATTTTATGTTTTGATTTTAATTTCTCATATCTTTGACATTGAATGTTAATATAGACTTTCAAAATTGTTCTAATGTTGTTCAGCTTAGTTTTATTTTTCTCTTGGTTTAAGTTTTGTTTGAAAATCCTTGCCTTACTCTCCCTTGCCACTGTAGTATATCCGGAACTGTGTAATGAACAGAACATTGCCCCATTTTATACTTGTGGAATGTTGCAAGATCAAGAAGCTGTATGAACAGGAAATGGTTGCCATAGAGGCTGCTATAAATCGAAATTCATCTAACCTTCCTCTTCCTTTACCACCAAAGAAAACTCGAATTATTTCTGTAAGTTTCACATATGAACTTTTGGTGACCTTAAAAGCCATGTGAATTTTTTTTGTTGTTGCTGTTAGGTTGTATGCTTAAGCCTCCCACACATATTCTTTGCTCAGTTCTCCTGTGGAAACGAATTCATGTTTTGCTAAAGATCCATCACTATTTATTAATAGTAATTTTTTAAGCTACTATTATTTTTCTATACTCAAGCTATATATGATTCTAAATAGGTCATTTATGTTTTTGATTATCTTTAGTTGCTAAAGAAAAATGCCCTCAAATTGAGTATATTTTGAGATTAGAGCTAAATGTGAGACTTCAGAGAGCAAGTTGAGGCATTCTAGTAGAAAAGTTAGGTGTGCTGAGATAGTTGATTTTCTGGTATATCTCATTTGTATTAGCTTATAATAGTGTTTTTGTGTAATTTGTCTGTTTTCTTCTTATTGAACTTTTAGACTTTAAATGTAACAAAGACATTTCTTCTAGCATATAATATTTTTATAAAGCAGACCTTTAAATTTGTGTTCATTGAAGTGCTTAACGGTTTTTAAATAGTTCTTCCGTCTTAAGAAAAACCATTCTTTGATAATTAATATATTACCTGTATATTAATTTATAAAGATTCTTTATTTATCCAAAGCTTTTAATACCATTTGTTTATGGTGTCCAGTGAATTTTGTAGCAGTATTGTTTTACCTTGAGAACCAAGGGCTAGTGGTTGTGATGCTTAAGTTAATATATGTGGTTTTCAGTTGTTAGTTCAGAGTTGTATTTTCATTATTTTACCGGTGCACATGCGAACTGATAAGGCAGTTTCATTGTTAGCCTCAAATATTCATTTCTTAATTAAATATTAAGAAATGAGTAATTAAATGAATTCTTAATTAAAATTAAACATTAATCTCCTGTATTTTTTCATTTTTTATCAGCATGTTTGGGAAAATAACAATCCTTTCCAAATTGTCTTGGTTAAAGGAAATAAACTTAACACAGAAGAAACTGTAAAAGTGAGTACTTGTTTAGATTTGAATTTGTCTTCTGCTCTGTTATTTGAATTCACTAATATGCTCAGTTAAGGACAGATTGGAGACTACATGTTATCCATTTTGGTCAGTTACAGGATATAGAATATGGCAGTTTATTATAGAAAAATTATAAATCTCTGTTTTAAAATATTCTTTGCATAGTTGGAGATGTACTGGATAGATTGACATTTCCCCAGTGTATGTTATGGAAAAGAAATTGGTTTAGATCAAGAATTCAGCAACTGAAATTTAAGCCAAAACTGTAGGTCACATGTTTCTGTGCAGGCTTATTCTTCTTTTTCAGCTTTGGTCAGAGCTTCCCTCAGCCTCTTTTAGGCGCCACCCCCCTGCCTTTTTTTTTTCCTTTTAAACTTGCTGAACAGACAGAAAATGTAATACCATTCCTGAAATAAAATAGATGACTACATTGTAGACCACAACTTGTTAACACATGGGGATTTATTGCACCACCCCTACAATTAAGTAAAGACTTAACAAGGCATTTTGCTTCAAAGTGTAAAGCATGCATTTTCCTCTATTTTGCTTGGCAGGAAATGAAGTGAATAGTTTTGTGATCCAAGAAAAGAGATTCAGTCAGTTTGAGATGTTTGCTGGCATGAGGATATATTCAGGAGTACCTTTCCAAAGATTACCAATGACTTGTTTTTCTAAGTGGACATTAAAGATTCTTTGGGTAGCTGTCATTAAAATAAGGGTGTTTTCTCTTATATTCTTAGCTAGATTTTAATTTTTAAGACTAACTAGCCTTGTTTTCTATTTTAATGGTAATTTAATTTTTCCCTTGAATTTAAATTTTCTTTCTTAATCTTTTCCAGTTGTAAAAGTATAACATGGTTGTTGCAGCAGTTAAAAAAAGTCCAAATATGATTTAAGAAAGAAGTTGCTGATCTCTCCTCCTCATCTCTTTACCATCACATGGGATTCAAGGTCAATAAGCCTTGAGTGACCTCCATGTTTATACAAATATATATAAACTTATGGTTGTGTTTATTTTATTGATTGGTTGATTTGTTAAAGAAAAGGGATGATGTTATATATATTAATCTATAATTTGATTTGTTTTTATATCTTGGATGATTCTCTGGATTATTAAATATTCAGTAGAGTTCCTTGGATATTCTCTAAGGGCAGAAGTCATATATTGGTAAATATACCCTCAATATACCTACCTTTACATATGGAGTGTTTTTTTTAAATATATATGTATCATTTTGCTCAGTGGTTTGTATGAATCCATGTATAATTTGCATTCTAAAATGGGAATTACTACTTATTCTTCCCATTTGTTAGGTTATTGTTATTTATTAGCTATTTAATTCTTTTCTAGCTATTGTTTCTCTGAAGCCTTTCATCCTTACTCAGTTTCTTCCTAAAGAAGACCAAAGAAGCATTTACTATATACCTTTATTTTTCTTGAGCATTATGCTTTATTTTTGTCTTTGACAGATTACTTATGAGTAACATTTTATTTCTATAGGTTTTACCAACTTCAATCAGCTATTCTAAGCTGGATTGATTTTATTGTTTGTGGTCATATATTTTTAGGACTAGTGGGCTTAATATAGCATTTAAAGTACCCTCTCCCTCCCCACTCCATCTGCTTCTTTGGTTCTCCCTCCTTTACCCTTTTTCTCTTTTCAGAGAGGTTACATAGATGAATTGAAGTAAGTTAATGCAATTATGGCATCACTTTCTTGTACGTACATCTCTCTCTCTCGTTTTTTTTTTTTAGTTACTGTTCAGATTAGGAGTTCCAGTATAATGCTGAAGAGAAATCTGGAGGGGAAAAAAAAAGATTAGGGGTAGATGAGGACCAGGGACCTTTACTTCTTTCTTTCCAAACTTTTCTTTTCTTGATGTACTGACTAGGACCTTTGGTGTGATACTGAATAAAAATGATGAGAGCAAACATATCAGTCAGGTTTCTCCCAAGAAAAATAATAATAGGGTGTATGTGTATGTGTATGTGTGTGTGTATATATATATGCATACACACAGAGATTATTTACTTTTAATTTTTGTCTGTGCTTGGCCTTTGTTGCTGCATGGGCTTTCTCTAGTTGCTTCAAGTAGGGGCTATTCTCTAGCTGTGCTTTGCAGGCTTCTTTTGTTGCAGTGCACAGATTCTGGGGCCTGCAGGCTTCTGTAATAGTGGCACATGTGGAATCTTCCTGGGCCAGGGGTAGAACCCATGTCCCCTGAATTTGCAGATTCTTAACCACTGAACCACCAAGAAAGTCCACCACACATAGATTTATTTAAGGAATCAGATCATATAATTATGGAGGTGTTTAAGTTCCATCGTCTGTGAAGGTTGTTTGCAGACTGGAAAACCAGAAGACCTGATGGTTTAGTTCCAGTCTGAGTCTGTTTGTATTTAGTCGCTCAGTCGTGTCTGACTCTATAGCCCGCCAGGCTCTTCTGTCAATGGGATTTCCCAAGCCACAGTACTGGAGCACGTTGCCATTTCCTACTCTAGCGGGTCTTCCAGGCCAAGGGATTGAACTGGCATATCTTGCCTCCCCCCATTGGCAGGTTGGTTCTTTACCATTAGTGCCACCTGGAATGCCTGAGAAACAGGAGGCACCTATGGTGTAGTTCCTGTGGAAGTTCTATATGCTCAAGACCCAGGAAGAGATGATGCTAGTCAGGCAAGAATTCTGTCTTACTCTCAGGAGGGCCAATCTTTTTGTTCTGTTCATTTCTTCCACTGAGTGGATTAGAGCCACCTACTCTAAGGAAGGTAATCTGCTTTAGTCAGTCTACCATTTAAATGTTAATCTTATCAAAAAGAAAACACTATCTTAGAAATAACCAGAATATCTGGACACCCCAAGATCCAGTCAGTGGATAAATGAAATTAACCATCACAGTAGATGTTTCTGTTTTGTTCTTTATTGTAAAGAAAAGCATTTAGTCTTTCAGCTTTAAGTATAATATTACTTGTAGGTTTTTCACACATGCCCTTTATTCAAGAATTTTTCTTCTCTTTTTACTTAGCTGAGAGTTTTTATACTAAAAGGGATAGAAAAAGTTTCACTTTGTCCAGTGCTTTTTCTGTATTTCAGTTCAGTTCAGTCGCTCAGTCGTGTCCGACTCTTTGCGACCCCAAGAATCGCAGCATGCCAGGCCTCCCTGGCCATCACTAACTCCCAGAGTTCACTCAGACTCACGTCCAATGAGTCAGTGATGCCATCCAGCCATCTCATCCTCTGTCGTCCCCTTCTCCTCCTGCCCCCAATCCCTCCCAGCATCACAGTCTTTTCCAATGAGTCAACTCTTCGCATGAGTTGGCCAAAGTACTGGAGTTTCAGCTTTAGCATCATTCCCTCCAAAGAAATCCCAGGGTTGATCACCTTCAGAACGGACTGGTTGGATCTCCTTGCAGTCCAAGGGACTCTCAAGAGTCTTCTCCAACACCACAGTTCAAATGCATCAATTCTTCAGTGCTCAGCCTTCTTCACAGTCCAACTCTCACATCCGTACATGACCACA
>SJYQ01000713.1:37056-53873 GCA_006410935.1 Redunca redunca | reverse complement strand
AATTTCATGTATTTTAGAAAGATCGTACATCACTCAACACCCCATGTAGGGTCTGGGACAACTCAGTAATCAAACACATCTGTTTCTAGATGGGAAATATATGAATATTCACACTAAATGAGACAAATGAAGGCTGTCAGTTAGCTTCCTGTCATTTCTGGACATGTTTTATTCTCAAATAAGTAATAAATGCTTTTCAAGAGTTTCTTAGACTTTCAAATTGTGGATAAGGGATGGTGAACCTGATCTCATCTTCGATTTCACATTTTCAAGTCTTTTTTGTTTTCTTCTTACTTTATGGAAAGGGTTTTATTTTTTGAGGATGGGTATATGAATTTTATACATTAAAAAATGTGGTTACTATATTTATCTACAAGAATTGGTATCCTTTTATTCTTAACATGAGAATGTAAGCATTTCTTCTAGTTATTATCATGTAGTTTTTAAAAAGGAATATTATTGTTTAAAAGTCAGATAAGTGTTATTTCCTTAGTGTTTTTTTCCTCCACGGATACATAATTTTAGTCAAAGTGTCCAGGCTTTTATAGCCTTCTCTGTACTCTACTGTGTTGCACCGTATGTGCTTAGTCGTGTCCAACGCTTGTGACCCTGTAGAGTGTGGCCCACCAGGCTCCTCTGCCCATGGGATTCTCCAGGCAAGAGTACTGCAGTTGGTTGCCATTTCCTGCAACTAGGTTAAGTAGTCTAATTGTCTGCATAAAAGTTCTGTTAGCTTGGTGTTTCCTTTTTAGAAATGTAAATAAATTCTACAATACCTAGAGACATTGCCTTTTGCCAAATTAAGATTTATGTAGACTGAAAGCTCTTGAGACATATAATCTGACATTATATCAGACATATTTTCTTGAATTATTAAAAATTCCTCATCACTTCCAATGGATGCACAATAAATGTTTTATTTTTTTGCATACTCTATTGTGAGAGACATTAATTATCTTTTAGAATGTTCTTAATCCATTATAAAGATGTTGAACATCTTTCCTTGTACATCTTGTTTTATATTGGGTGATTTGGGGGGAAGTTGTCTAGAACTCTAGAAACAATTCTGAAGCAAAAGGCATGTGCCTGTTCATACCTTAAAGTTCATTCTTAGCATATTTATGCAATGGTATCTTTTTCAACAGCATTATCCTGTAGCCTGGGTAAATACGATGGTTTTTGACTTTAAAGGACAGTTGAGATCTGGAGATATAATATTACACAGCTGGTCTTCATTTCCTGGTAAGATTTACATTCTAATCCTTAGTGTTAAAGAGTAATTTTTGGCATGTGGGGACTAGTTAACATGTTTTTATGACTGACTCTTTTTTCAGTCCAGTAAAGAAACCATCTTTTCATATTTTTATTGTTTATTCTGAAACAGATTTTCCCAAAGATTATATTAATATATTAAAAATGGTTTGTATATGAATATATTTCCTTTGATGAGTATTTTCTCACATTAACTGTTTTATTTTTTATAGGTTTTTGAGAAATTCTCCTCAAGAACAATGTCTTTTTTTAACAAACTCTGTTGTTGCTGGTTGTTCTAAACTTCTACACTAGAAGAAACATTAACTAACATTGGAAGGCTAGTAAAAACACTTATTCCTTAGTTGGCTTTAGCCTGAAACTTGAGCTAGGAGAGGAGCATCTTCCATACGTCTGTATTTCATAAATAGTACTCCTGTGAGATGGCTTAAATAGTACTCCTAAAATTATGTATCAGTGGAAGAAAAAAATACTAAGAAAATAATTATTATCTGACTTTTAAACAATAATATTCATTTTTAAAAACTACATGGTAATAAGTAGAGGAAATTCTTACATTCTCATGTTAAGAGATGAGATGGCTTTTTATGTATGAAAAAGGGAAAGTCACTAAGTCAGTCAGTCTTATGTAATTGGTACAAACCTAGGATTTGTCCAAAAGATTACTTGACCCTTTCCATTGTTCTTATAGCTTTCCCAAATGTTGGAAATTTTATTTTGTGTTAAAATACTGGCTTTTTCCCCGCGTCTTCATCGTTGGTTAATCTATTTCATAAAATTGTGAACCTTCTTGCTTTAAAAAAATTATTTTGTGGGTGACAAACATTTTTAAATGTTTTATCTTAGTAGTTCCTACCTGAGAAACTGGTTTTGGATAATCAGTTATCCACAGACATATTTATAAACTGCTCACATCCTAGTATTTTATTTGTATAAGTTCTTTTATTCCTACCCTTTCCTGCATGCTGCTGCTAAGTTGCTTCAGTGTGTCCGACTCTGAGCGACCCCATAGATGGCCTCCCACCAGGCTCCCTTGTCCCTGGAATTCTCCAGGCAGGAACACTGGAGTGGGTTGCCGTTTCCTTCTCCAATGCATGAAAGTGAAGTCGCTCAGTCGTGTCTGACTCTTAGTGACCTACCAGGCTCCTCCGTCCATGGGATTTTCCAGGCAAGAGTACTGGAGTGGGGTCCATTGCCTTCTCCACCGTTTCCTGCATACACCTCCATTAATTTTCACTAACCGCATTATTCCCTAAATATAGGCGAGTGGTGTGCATTTACACATTTCTTAAGAGGAGCTATAGTTTCAGAGTAAAAATTATTCCGTTCAGCAGTATGCTTTTAAGAAAATTTTAATTTAGACTCACACATGTTCTCCAAAATCAGTAAGTAACTTGACTGACAGTTTTGGAAACATTGAAAATTTTTGCGATTAACTTGTCATCCCATGGACCTGAATTTATCTTTGACAAAATGTTAGAGATATTTGTTCTGCTTGTTGTGTTTCTACAATTCACATTTATCCCAGTAGGTACAAGCTAGAAACACAGGAACTATAAATACTCTATATCTAGAGTTCTTAGCTTCTCATTAGAAGGTTTATAATCACATTAATTCTTTTTGTATATAGCAGGAAATACAAGCACCAGTTTCTAGTTTTCTCCCTATTTTAAAGCAAAATAGCATATTTTGTGCAGTGTTCTCTTCTCCACATGTTTGGGGCTGATAATACTAAAGTGCTACGCTGGACTTTATAGATAGGATGCAGTTGATAAGACAAAATAACACTACTATGTAGATAACTCAAATAGAGGATATTATTAATTTGCTGAGAAGTCAGCTTTAGAAGTGTGGAAATTATGAGAATTCCTTCAATCTAGGTCAAAATGGAATCTGTGAGATTTGAGAGCATTAAACATGATAAGCAAAGGACTGATTAAAGAGCTGAAACTTTGAAATATTTTGTAAAGGTTTTCTAGCTTTGAGAGACAGTTCTGAATTTGCATACTACCTAGACATCAGGTCTGTACAGAATGTAGTTTTATCTTTTATTTCGTTACTAAAGTACAAAAGAATGTGCGAAAAATCTATTATGAGAGAAATAGTTTGGAGAGGGGAGACTTTAGTTTGTATTGCTAACTCTGTTTCCTCATAGTTTAATGTCTCTTCAAAAGTTTACTCCTCTGTGAAGTGAGTAAGTTATATGCTTTCCAGAGTTTAAGATAATGTTGACTTTCTGATTACTATGCATTATCTGTGAATGGACTATACTTAGAGTGATAGAGAAGATGAAGGAGTGTCTTGACGAAAAACCACTTGGATGGAATGTTTCAGAAACTACCAAAGAAGGTGTTTATATCAGCAGCTTTGAGATCAGAGAGAAATATTACCAACATTAGGTTTGTCAAAAGGAGTGTCATTGATGACACTCAAAATACCAGTTTGGGTACTGTGATGACTATGAAAATCAGAACATATGTGACTAAGAGATTAATGTTGTTGAAATAATAAAAATTCCTATGGACCACCTAATTTTGAGCAAGTGAGAGTATTTCCAACTTTTTTTATTTGTATATTGAATATACCTGAACAAACTTGAAGAAAGATGTGAGGTAGCTATTAATTTTTATTAATTTTTTTCACTTTAAAGATGTTACATAAACTCACATTCCAATTTTGTGCCAAGTAGGAAGAAGATTAGAGGCTTAGTGATATTGTCTATCAAACTTCCATAGGTGACACGGTTGTTTCCCCGCCACCTCCGCCCCTCCAAATATTTATTTATTTGATTGTGCTGGGTCTTAGTTGTGGCATGAAGGATCTTTAGTTGCAGCATGCGGGATCTAGTTCCCTGACCAGGGATCAGACTGGGGCCCTCTGCACTGGGAGTGGGGAGTCTTAGCCACTGGACCACTAGAGTGGTCCTGGTGATGCACTTTTAAGGTAATTTTCATGATAGAAATCCATTAAGGTTTTGTTTTAGTTTAGTTTTAAAAACATTTTCCTAAGAATCAAAATTATTTGCATGTTTTAGATGAACTTGAAGAAATGTTGAATCCAATGGGAACTGTTCAAACAAATCCATATACAGAAAATGCAACAGCTTTGCACATAAAATTCCCAGAGAATAAAAAACAGCCTTATTACTATCCTCCCTTCGATAAGGTAAGCTAATTATTTAAAGGGGCACTATGTATGAAATAATTCAGTTATTAGTTCTTGGCTCTATATCTTTATCACTTAAGCTAGATATGTTTGTTTATCTTTGAAGATGTTATATACATTTACAACTTGGTTCAGTGGAAAGACCACTGAGCCAGAAGCCAGCTCTGTTTAGTACTGGCTTTATCAGTGAGCAGGTGAGACATGGCATCTCTGGAGTTCAGATTCCTTATTTGTAAAATGAGGAAATCATAATTGTTCTCTGATGTTCATTCAAATTTAAAAGGGCTATAAATGCATTCATGTATAGCTCTAAATGTGTGAAATATTCAGTGAAACGTGCCAATGTGTCAGTTCAGTTTAAAGATAATCACTAGTGTGATTAGAGTTGGTATGCAAAGAACAGATTATTTATGTTGAATATGGTATTGGTAGGACTTATTTTTGTAAAAGCTACATCAAGGGCTTCTGTTTCTAAACATAACTTTTTAGTGTATAAGCTGCATGTCTTCGGGATATGGAGAGTGGTAGAGGTTGAAAATTAGGCTATCATCATTTACATGCTAAGAGAGTTAAGCTGTCATATGTTGTATCTTCAGGTTTGGCATCTTTGTTTCAGGTATGATTGATGCTGATTTTTGTGAGGAAATCTTTGAGCAAATTCTGAGATAATAAGAAGTTTATTGTATTTACTTAAGTCATTTGAGTCCAAGATGCCTTTAAACATTTATGCTATAGTACAATTTCAGTTAATATATTGTACACTTAATTGTATTTTAACATTCTGTACCACAAAATATTTCTTCCTTTACTTTCATTTTAATTGAATTTTATCCACGTAGATGTAATTTTTCATTTTCTTCTAGAATCATTCAGTAATATAGAACCAAATTAAAATTTGTGATAATTACAGTAGAAATCTCAAATATCAAGAACCATATACTTTAGTGTACACTGGGTAGAAGGTACATTTTGATGCATCCATTACATTTATTCTGTGGCTTTATTCTTTAGATTAGGAATTTATACATAAGCTATAGCTACTTGTGATATAGTTAATAGTCCAAGCTCAGACTTTTTTTGACTTCAGTTATTGTATATGTTCAGCAGTCACTTATTATTTCTTTTGGATCAAAAGAAATGCTTTTTGAACTGGTTTTACAAATGTAACATCCTGTGCAATTTTAAGTATTTTTAATCTAATATTTTAAGAGAAGTCCAGTTTTTTGAAATGTTCTATTTCAGCATTGTTGTCAACAGAATCGTCTACACCTGGTCATTAAACTTTACGTTTGCCTTATTGATCCCTTGGAGAGTCTGTCTTTGAAGATCTCCATAGGGTGGAAAGTTTAGTATTTGAATGTGTATAATATATTTATACTTTTTAGTTTTGTTTTAATTGTACAACTGCATATATGATCATTTAAAAAACATAATGCAGATATAAAAAGGGAAAATTTCATATGTTTTTATTTAATGTTTTCTGCTTTACCCACTTGTATGTATTTTAGTTTTCAAATTAGTTTTATGATTATTGCTTAATATTAATAACTGATATAATTTTATCACATAACAACCTTATGAAATAAGATGGAAATTACCAGTACACTTTATACATATGGATACAATTAAATTATTTGCAGAGAATTAGTTAACTCAGTAACTGGATTTGGGTCTTCAGGTTTTTCTACCTGCTGAGGCTTTCCAGCAGAGCAGTGGGTTCCCCATCTTTTCAAGAATCAGAGCCTCTTTTTAACTTACTAAATTCAGAAAATATTTTTGTTTTCTTTTGACATTACTTCTGCTTTTGTTATCTGCTAATTCAGAAGGAAATGTGAGAAATGATAAAAACTTATTCTGTGTTTGGTAAATATCACATCGTTTAGTTGCTAAGTTGTGCCCAACTCTTCGAGACACCATGGACTGTAGCCCACCAGGGTCCTGCATTCTTCGAAATCTCCAGGCAAGAATACTGGAGTGGGTTGCTATTTCCTAACTATTACATACTTTGGCATTTTCTTAACCAGAAAATATTTACCTATATTAAAAATTTGTTCAGATATACTAGTCACTGCTTATTTTATTTATAGAGAATCCTAGTATAGTCTATGAGTCAATAGTCCTTTATAGGAAAGTGTTTGAAGATAATACCACTTTGCATTTAAAATTCACGCTTACGTTATAAACCGTAGAAATGTCATATCATATGTAGCTTCTGTACATGTGGATGTGTAAGTCTAGACGTTTACACTTATAATTTTGTAAATACAAGAGCCAAATTTTAATTTTTTCAATTTTTTTAAACAGATTATTGAAAAAGCAGCTGAGATTGCAAGCAGTGATAGTGCTAATGTATCAGTAAGTATCAAGGTTTTAAAATAGCCTTATATTACAAAGTTGTGCGTATTCACTTTCATGTCATTTATGATAATGTACTTATGGAAGACCATACTCATATGCAAGAATAGTCTGAGTGTGGGTGAGTATGTACATGCTAATATTTTGTTAAATGGCAGCTGTTTCAGGTTGGTCTGTGTTTAGTTAGTAAGCACTCTTCTGGTTCAAGCACAGGTTCAGCAGGTGGTCTGTGAGGGATGCTCTGACACTTCATAAATTAACAATACCATCTTTTGAATGTTATTCAGTTGAATGAGGAGGTTATATTTTCTTAACTTCTCTGACATAATAGAGCAGATATATTTAAGGCAGGTTTTGCATTGCTGGGGACCCAGGTTTCTTACATCTTGGTAATCCTTCATGTTAATATGTAGTTTTTATCTCATTTAATATTGATGCTTCAACTTTATACAATACTACCTTCTGGCCCACAGGCTCAGGAAAAGTTAGACTAGAGGCCATACCTAATGATAAGTGAGACTGAGAAATGTAGTCCTTGGCTGGCAGTCATGTACTTGCCTAAGAGTAAGAGATTATAGTTAATAACGCTAGAAGGGGACAGTGCATATTGATAGACAAATATCAGTCTGTGCTACACATACCATTCCCATTGTTTCTGCCCAAAGACTTCAAAATAGATTACTTTGTTTATTTTGTTTACAATATGTATTTCTACCATCTATATTTTTTAATAGAAATTTTTTCTGCTTTAACCTTAAGACTTTTCTGAGTTTTAATCTGGTATTTTCTTTTCATGTCATCAGTTTATAATTTTTAAGTGACTATAGTAATGCCACTCTATATAGAATGGTCATTTGTTACAAGCCAGGAGGCAAATGGAGATAATGTCTATGCTTTTATTATTTGTACAGAATGAATGCAATATTTAATGTTGTAGTTAGAGAAACATCTGGCCCAGGCTGTCTTCTTCATTTCTTTTTCTTCTTTTTGTTCTTCAATTAAAAAAATTTTTTAAATTGCTTTTAAAATTTTGGTTGCCCTTGGTCTTTCTTGCTGTGCACTGCCTTTGTCTAGTTGCAATGAGCAGGGGCTACTCTGTAGTTGCAGCGCATGGGTTTCTCACTGTTGCAGAACAGGGGCTATAGGGCATATGGGTTTCAGTAGTTCTACTTGTGGGCTCTAGAGCCTGGGCTCAGTAGTGATGATGCATGGGCTTAGTTGCTCCAGGCCATGTGGAATCTACCTAGACCAGGGATTGGAACCCGTATTGCCTATATGGGCAGGCATATTCTTAGCCACTGGACTACCAAGGAAGTCCTTTTTAAATTGAGGTACAGTTGCTTTACAGTGTTTCAGGTGTACAGCAGAGTGATTCAATTATATATATATATGTTTCAGATTATTTTCCATTATCGATTATTACAAGATACTGAATATAGTTCCCTTTGCTATACAGTAGATCTTTATTATCTGTTTTATATATAATTGTGTGTATCTGTTAATTCCAAACTCCCAATTTATTCCCCTTAGCTTTCTTTGGTAACTGTAACGTTTGTTTTTTGGTATTTGTATCTATTTCGGTTTTGTAGATAAAACTTCTCTTAGTGTGATAATCTAAGTGAATTATACTTCAGTTAGTGTGATGATCTCTAGGTTCATTCCTTTTGCTGTAAGTGGCAATGTTTCAGTCTGTTTTTAAATTTTATTTTATTGACGTATAGTTGATTTATAATTTTGTGGTAATTTCTACTGTATACCAAACTGATTCAGTTATGCATATATGTACATATTCTTTTACATTATGTTTTATCACAGGATATTGAATATAGTTCCATGTGCTATACAGTAGGAAATACTTCATTCTTTTATGACTAATATTCTATTGTAAGATGTGTATATATGTGTGTATACATACCGCATCTTCTTTATCCATTTATCAGTCAGTAAACATTTACATTGCTTCCATGTCTTGGCTATTGTAAGTAGTGCTGCTGTGAACATTGGTGTGCAGGGATATTTTTAAGTTAGAGTTTTCATCTTGTCTGGATATATGTCCAGGAGTGGAATGGTTGGATCATATAGCCACTCTATTTTTAGGTCTTTTAAGGAACCTCCATACTGTCTTTTATAGTGGTTGCAGCAGTTTATATTCCCACCAACAGTATAGTAGGGTTCTTTTTTTCCTTACACCCTTTCCAGCATTTATGAGTTGTAGGCTTTTTGATGATTACCATTTTGACTGGTGTGAAGTGGTACCTCATTTTTGTCTTAATTTGTATTTCTCTAATAAGTCGAAATGTTGAGAATCTTTTCTTGTGCCTATTGGCTATATGTATGTCTTCTTTGGAGAAACAGCTATTAATATTTAGATGTTCTACACATTTAAAAATTTTTTTGTTTGTATTTTTTTTATTGAGCTGTATAAGCTGTTTGTATATTTTGGAAATTAATCCATTTTGTTATGATTTCATTTACTGTGCATAAGCTGTTAAGTTTAACTGGCTCCCATTTGTTTGCTTTTGCTTTTGTTTCCATTACTGTAGGAGACAGATGAAAAAATGTTGCTGCAATTTATGTCAAAGAGTATTTTGCTTATGTTTCCCTCTAGTTTTATAGTAGTACCATTTTGAGTTTATTTTTGTATGTAGTATTACAGAATGTTCTGATTTTATTCTTTTACATGTAGCTGTCCATGTTTTCTCAAGGCTACTCATTGAAAAGACTGTCTTTTCTCTATTGTATATTCTTGCCTCCTCTCTTATAGATTAGTTGATGATAAATGTATGGATATATTCCTGGGCTTACTGTTCATTTCCATTGATCTGTGTGTCTGTTTTTGTGGCAGTACCATACTGTTTGATTACTGTAGCTTTGTAGTATAGTCTGAAGTCAGGGAGTATGATTGCTCCAACTTAGTTGTTCTTTCTTAAGATTGTTTTGGATATTTCCCAGGCTGTCTTCTGCTTTTTAAAAAGTTCTTAAAATGTTCATAGCCCTGCAGTGCCAGTAACTCCTACTACAAACACTTTCAGAGTACAGTTGACCCTTGAAGAACACAGTTACTGTGTAGGTCCTTTTACACACAGATTTCTCATTAAATACATACTACAGTACCACGTGATCTACAAGTTGATTGAATTNTTTGGAAATTAATCCATTTTGTTATGATTTCATTTACTGTGCATAAGCTGTTAAGTTTAACTGGCTCCCATTTGTTTGCTTTTGCTTTTGTTTCCATTACTGTAGGAGACAGATGAAAAAATGTTGCTGCAATTTATGTCAAAGAGTATTTTGCTTATGTTTCCCTCTAGTTTTATAGTAGTACCATTTTGAGTTTATTTTTGTATGTAGTATTACAGAATGTTCTGATTTTATTCTTTTACATGTAGCTGTCCATGTTTTCTCAAGGCTACTCATTGAAAAGACTGTCTTTTCTCTATTGTATATTCTTGCCTCCTCTCTTATAGATTAGTTGATGATAAATGTATGGATATATTCCTGGGCTTACTGTTCATTTCCATTGATCTGTGTGTCTGTTTTTGTGCCAGTACCATACTGTTTGATTACTGTAGCTTTGTAGTATAGTCTGAAGTCAGGGAGTATGATTGCTCCAACTTTGTTGTTCTTTCTTAAGATTGTTTCGGATATTTCCCAGGCTGTCTTCTGCTTTTTAAAGAGTTCTTAAAATGTTCATAGCCCTGCAGTGCAAGTAACTCCTACTACAAACACTTTCAGAGTACAGTTGACCCTTGAAGAACACAGTTACTGTGTAGGTCCTTTTACACACAGATTTCTCATTAAATATATACTACAGTACCACGTGATCTACAAGTTGATTGAATTTGTGGATACAGAACTCCAGATACGGAGTATCAACTGTAAAATTATACATGGTTTTTGACTGTGCCAAGAGTCTGCATCCCTAATCCTCATGTTGTGTAAGGGTCAACTGTAGTTCTCTTTAGTGAAATAAAATAATTTTATCACAAGTATACACTTATCAGCTTGTCTGGAAATTATGGAAGCGTACAATTTTAGCCTAAGACATGTATATGTATATACGCCTGTCTTTACTCTCATGCCTGCTTCTAGTTACCCTTTATTAGTCTTAATATTGCTCTTTGAATATCAGAAGCCTAAATTAATTTGAGTTATTTCTCCTATGACCTACTGCTATCTTATATAAATCAGAGGTTCTTTCCTTAATGAGGATACAGTATTCTTGCCCAGGTTTGCTGTATTGTTTTGTTTTTAGTGGGCACATAGTTGTTGTTCAGTCACTCAGTCACGTTGACTCTTTGTGACCCCATGGACTGTAGCACGTCAGGCTTCCCTGTTCTTCACCATCTCTTGGAGTTTGCTCAAAACTCATGTCCATTGAGTTAGTGATGCCATCCAACCATCTCATCCTCTGTCGTCCCCTTCTACTCGTGCCTTCAGTTGTTCCCAGCATTAGGGTCTTTTCCAGTGAGTCAGCTCTTCACGTCAGGTGGCCAAAGTAGTGGAACTTCAGCTTCAGCATCAGTCCATCAGTTAATATTCAGGGTCAGTTTCCTTTAGGATTGACTGGTTTGATCGCCTTGCTATCTAAGAGACGTTCGGAAGTCTTCTCTAGCACCACAGTTCAAAGGAATCAATTCTTTAGCGCCTAGCCCTTTTTATTGTCTAGCTCTCACATCCATAACATGAATACTAGAAAAAACAAAGCTTTGACTATATGGACCATTGTAGGCAAAGTAATGTCTCTGCTTTTTAATATACTGTCTAGATTTGTCATAGTATAATGAATAAACTATATGGAACCAAAAATGTAAGTTTTTTTTTACTAACTGCTACTACCTTTCTCTCCTAGAGATAATTGTATAAACAGTTTAGCTTTGTGTGTACATATCTGTATACTTTTTTTAAAGTTAGAGATCTTTTTACTTTCTTTCTTTTTCATGCAGTGTGTTTTATGGATCTTGTAATGTTTGTAGGAAGAGTTCTACTTCTCTCTTTATGAAAGCCTTGTTAATATTTCATGACATTAATTACTGATACCATTAATTATTAAATATTCATACCTCCTCGGATGTATGTTTGCTTATTTCCACTTATTCTCTACTAAAGCTTTGTTGCAGTGAGTGTTTTGTATGTCTTTATACATGTTTGTGTTTTATAGGATAAATTCCTATAAATAAAATTATGGATTGAAAGGCTTGTCTCCTTTTAGTAAGAATTCTAAATTCAAGTTGCATACCCTAAAAGAGTTAAAACACACTGTGGGAGAGTTTCTATCCTTTTGCATTTCTGCCAACCCTTTTAATTTATTGATTCAGTGAACATAAACTGATGTCACATTATTTTAACTTGCAGTTTCTTATGATTAGTCAGGTTGGAGTTTGTTTCTTTATCTTTTAAAGGATTTTTATCTTTTAAAAGATTTCTGTTTATTCCTTTTTCGTGGCTATTCTGTCACATTAATTCTCTCTGAGGAATAAAACAATCTTATCTTTAAAGTGGTCTTGCTTCTTCTTTTGACATCTGTCTTTTCTTCCTTCCTATTTTGGCTTTTCTCAGTGTTTGGTGATTCTTAGTTTAGCTCTTTTGTACTTGTGCCTCCCTGGTTGTTTGCTTATTCACTGTAACCTGCATTCAGTGTTTGTAGGATTTGGGGTAGGCTGTGCTGAAAATGAAGGCAAAGGCACCACACTCCAGTACTCTTGCCTGGAAAATCCCATGGACGGAGGAGCCTGGTAGGCTGCAGTCCATGGGGTCACTAAGAGTCGGACATGACTGAGCGACTTCACTTTCACTTTTCACTTTCATGCTTTGGAGAAGGAAATGGCAGCCCACTCCAGTGTTCTTGCTTGGCGAATCGCAGGGACGCAGGAGCCTGGTGGGCTGCCGTCCGTGGGGTCGCACAGAGTCGGACATGACTGAAGCAACTTAGCAGCAGTAGCAGTGCTGAAAATGAGTTTTCTGTATGTGAAGATTTCCTCCCTTCTGAGATCAAGTGTCTCCCAAGTACTCAGTACCCAGCTCCTTACCTCAGTTTTGGGCTGATCCCATTGCTGTTTCAGCTCAGCACAAACAGAGCAAGGGGCATGCGTGACCACAGTAGCTGCTCCACCTGCAGATCTGTTACTACTAACTTCCCTGATGATTCCCCCTGGCCACCTCTCGTTCCATGAATCCTCTGATTCTAAGCTGGAATGCATCCTGGAACTGTGTCACTACCGCTTGAATCTTAGCAGATCTGATCCCTGATCCTATCTGCTTTCTCTCAGTAAAGGATTCCTATTTTAGGCACTTTCTCTTATATCCCAGAACTGTTACTGGTGAGAATTTTTAAATACTTAAAATACTTGATCTTTTTGAATGAAAGGAATAGAGAGAACTATGTTCTCGTTCCACTGTTTTAATCCTCTCTTCGTGTATATGTCAAGAGCATGTTACATTCTTTAATAAGATCATGGTAAGTTCACTTGTTGAATTGTGTGTGTGTGTGTGTATGTATTCAATCACTCCGTCATGTCTGACTCTTAGTGACCCCATGGATTGCAGCCCGCCAGGGTCCTCTGCCCATGGAATTTTCCAGGCAGGAGCACTGGAGTAGGGTGCCATTTCCTTCTCCAGGGGATCTTCCCATCCAGGGATCCAACCCACGTCTCTTGCACTGGCAAGCAGATTCTTTACCACTAGCGCCACTAATACCCAGTTTATGTACTACATTTTGTTTATCCACTTGTTTGCTTCCACATTTTAGCTATTGTGAATAACACTGCTATGAACATGAGTGTGCAAATATATTTTTGAGATGTTGCTGTCAATTCTTTTGGCTATGTACCCCGTAGTAGAATTACTAGATCATATGGTAATTCTGTTTTTTATGTTCAGAGGAACTGCCATTGTTTTCTAGAATAACTGTTCCATATTACATTACCACCTGCAAAATCCAACTGCAAAAGGATTCTAGTTTTTTCATATCCTTCTCAATAGCACTTCTGTTCTTTTGAAAGTGTTAAGCCTAATAGCTATTGGCATTTTAAAAAACATGTTGTTGCCAAAGATTGTGGGATATCAGAAGAATAGAAAAAAATGGGATCTTTGTGAATTATGATTCTTGAATTGGCGGCTTTTGATCTTCCTAGCCAGTAGTACCTAACCTGAGACTTTTTTTTTGCCTCAAGTGGGGCGTTTAGTATGTCTAAAAGTTTTCTTATTTGTCTTAACTCACTGGAGATTGTTTCTGACAGGTAGTGGATGGAGTTCAGGTGCTACTCAACTTCCTAAAACGCACAGGACCATTCTCCTATGAGATAGCATGGGGGTTAGAAACCCTGCTCTAATCTAAAACATCTTAATAGAATGATTTGGAATCTTTAATATCCTCCATTTGACGGAAGAAAAGAGCAAACATTTAAAAAAATCTCAGACTTTCTGAAAACCTGAGAGAAGAGTATGAAGAATTCCCATACAGCTTTCTCCAACTTCCCCAACTGTTAACACTTTGCCATATTTGTTCTATCATTCCATGTGTGTGTATGCATTTCTTTCATAATCACTTGAGATGAAGCAGCATACATTATGCAATTTGTCCCTTAATTCTTCAGTGTATATATATTTCCTAAAAATGAGGACATTCTCATAGTTAACCAGAATCAATTCATGAAAATCAGGAAAATAATGTTGATACAGTTCTATTGTCAGTTCCCGACATTCCATTCGTATTTAGCCAGTTGTCTCAGTATAGTGTTCTTTAGGTCCAGGATTCAACCCAGTATTACTTGTTGTATTTCTTTGATATGTGTCTTTAGTTTCCTTCATTCTAGAATAGTTCCTCAGTCTTTCCTTGTCTTTAATGACTGATTTTTTTAAGGATACAGATCAGTTACTTTGTAGAATGTCACTCAGTTTGGATTTGCCTTCTGTTTTGTCATGATTGGATTCTAGCTATACATTTTTAGCATGAATACATTGAAGTGGTAGGGGCTTCCCTGATGACTCAGTGGTAAAGAATCTGCTGCCAGTGCAGGAGACCCACAAGAGGACGGTTTGATCCCTGGGTTGGGAAGATCCTCTGGAGGAGGAAATGGCAACCTGATCCAGTATTCTTGTCGGGATAATCCAATGGACAGAGGAGCCTGGCGGGCTACAGTCTATGGGGTTGCAAAGAGTCGGACACAACTGAGCACGTTTAAGTGGTGATGTGTCCTTACTGCATTTTACTCACAGGCAAACAATGTCAATTTGTCATTTTGGCTCTTTTTTTTTTTTTGGTTGTTGTTCTATTACTGATGATATTAATTATTATTACTTGGTTAGGATTGTGTCCACTAGATTCTTCTACTACAACAAGGTTAATAAGTAAGTAGTTTGTGGACTTATTTGCAACGTAGGAAACATACTGTTTCACAGCTAACTTTCACCCACTTGTTTTAGTATTTACTAATACAGATTGTCTGAGCCAGTATTAATTACAGTGGTTTCCAAAGTGTGATTTTCAAAATTATTTTCCTTTTGGGTTTGTTAGTTGACTTATACTGTAGGGTAGAGGTTTTTGTCACACCCCAACTGCAATTTATTTACTTCAAAAAATTCTAGTAGTTTGAATTTGTGATTTCTTTTTTATTTAATGACATAGTTAATTTTGATGTACAGATTTGACCCAGATTTTGCCTGTGCAAATCAAGTTCAATCTTGTGTCTCTTTGACCTGTTGACATCATTCTTTGAGCATCTGCTTCTTTCTGGTATGAGAAAGTGTTCCAGGCTCATCTGGTGATTTCTTTACCCCCACTTTGGTTTCTCTGACAGAATGTGGTCCACTGGAGAAGGGAATGGCAAACCACTTCAGTATTCTTGCCTTGAGAACCCCATGAACAGTATGAAAAGGCAAAATGATAGGATACTGAAAGAGGAACTCCACAGGTCGGTAGGTGCCCAATATGCTACTGGAGATCAGTGGAGAATAACTCCAGAAAGAATGAAGGGATGGAGTGAAAGCAAAAACAATACCCAGTTGTGGATGTGACTGGTGATAGAAGCAAATCCGATGCTGTAAAGAGCAATATTGCATAGGAACCTGGAGTGTTGCTGCTGCTGCTACTGTTAAGTCACTTCATTCATGTCCGACTCTGTGCGACCCCATAGACGGCAGCCCACAAGGCTTCTCCGGCCCTGGGATTCTCCAGGCAAGAACACTGGAGTGGGTTGCCATTTCCTTCTACAATGCATGAAAATGAAAAGTGAAAGTGAAGTTGCTCAGTCATGTCCGACCCTTAGCAACCCCATGGACTGCAGCCCACCAGGCTCCTCCGTCCATGGGATTTTCCAGGCAAGAGTACTGGAGTGGGTGCCATTGCCTTTTCCGACCTGGAGTGTTAGGTCCATGAATCAAGGCAAATTGGAAGTGGTCAAACAGGAGATGGCAAGAGTGAACGTCGACATTCTAGGAATCAGCAAACTAAAATGGATTTGAATGGGTGAATTTAACTCAGATTACCATTATATCTATTAATGTGGGCAAGAATCCCTTAGAAGAAATGGAGTAGCCATCATGGTCAACAAAAGAGTCCAAAATGCAGTAGTTGGATGTAATCTCAAAAACGACAGAATGATCTCTGTTCGTTTCTAAGGCAAACCATTCATTATCACAGTAATTCAAGTCTATGCCCCATTCAATATCACAATAATCCAAGTCTATGCCCCAACCAGTAACGCTGAAGAAGCTGAAGTTCAATGGCTCTATGAAGACCTACAAGACCTTTTAGAACACCCAAAAAAGATGTCCTTTTCATTATCAGTTCAGTTCAGTCACTCAGTTGTGTCCGACTTTTTGCAACCCCATGAAATTCAGCACACCAGGCCTCCCTGTCCATCACCAACTCCCGGAGTTCACTGAGACTCTCATCCATAGAGTCATTGATGCCATCCAGCCATCTCATCCTCAGTCGTCCACTTCTCCTCCTGCCCCCAATCCCTCCCAGCATCAAAGTCTTTTCCAATGAGTCAACTCTTCACATGAGGTGGCCAAAGTACTGG
>SJYQ01000713.1:24343-35554 GCA_006410935.1 Redunca redunca | reverse complement strand
TAGGTCCATGAATCAAGGCAAATTGGAAGTGGTCAAACAGGAGATGGCAAGAGTGAACGTCGACATTCTAGGAATCTTCAAACTAAAATGGATTTGAATGGGTGAATTTAACTCAGATTACCATTATATCTATTAATGTGGGCAAGAATCCCTTAGAAGAAATGGAGTAGCCATCATGGTCAACAAAAGAGTCCAAAATGCAGTAGTTGTATGTAATCTCAAAAACAACAGAATGATCTCTGTTCGTTTCTAAGGCAAACCATTCATTATCACAGTAATTCAAGTCTATTCCCCATTCAATATCACAATAATCCAAGTCTATGCCCCAACCAGTAACGCTGAAGAAGCTGAAGTTCAATGGCTCTATGAAGACCTACAAGACCTTTTAGAACACCCAAAAAAGATGTCCTTTTCATTATCAGTTCAGTTCAGTCACTCAGTTGTGTCCGACTTTTTGCGACCCCATGAAACACATCACACCAGGCCTCCCTGTCCATCACCAACTCCCGGAGTTCACTGAGACTCTCATCCATAGAGTCATTGATGCCATCCAGCCATCTCATCCTCGGTCGTCCACTTCTCCTCCTGCCCCCAATCCCTCCCAGCATCAAAGTCTTTTCCAATGAGTCAACTCTTCACATGAGGTGGCCAAAGTACTGGAGTTTCAGTTTTAGCATCATTCCTTTCAAAGAAATCCCAGGGCTGATCTCCTTCAGAATGGACTGGTTGGATCTCCTTGCAGTCCAAGGGACTCTCAAGTGTCTTCTCCAAACCACAGTTCAAAAGCATCAATTCTTTGGCGCTCAGCCTCCTTCACAGTCCAACTCTCACATCCATACATGACTACTGGAAAAACCATAGCCTTGACTAGATGGACCTTAGTCGGCAAAGTAATGTCTCTGCTTTTGAATATGCTATCTAGGTTGGTCATAACTTTCCTTCCGAGAAGTAAGCGTCTCTTAATTTCATGGCTGCAATCACCATCTGCAGTGATTTTGGAGCCCCAAAAGAATAAAGTCTGATACTGTTTCCACTGTTTCTCCATCTATTACTCATGGAGTGATGGGACCGGATGCCATGATCTTCGTTTTGTGAATGTTGAGCTTTAAGCCAACTTTTTCACTCTCCTCTTTCACTTTCATCAAGAGGCTTTTTAGTTCCTCTTCACCTTTTGCCATAAGGGTGGTATCATCTGCATATCTGAGGTTATTGATATTTCTCCCGGCAGTCTTGATTCAACCTTGTGCTTCTTCCAGCCCAGCGTTTCTCATGATTTACACTGCATAGAAGTTACATAAGCAGGGTGACAATATACAGCCTTGACGTACTCCTTTTCTTATTTGGAACCAGTCTGTTGTTCCATGTTCAGTTCAATTGTTGCTTTCTGGCCTGCATACAGATTTCTCAAGAGGCAGGTCAGATGGTCTGGTATTCCCATGTCTTGAAGAATTTTCCACAGTGTATTGTGATCACACAGTCAAAGGCTTTGGCATAGTCAATATAGCAGAAATAGATGTTTTTCTGGGACTCTCTTGCTTTTTCCATGATCTAGCAGATGTTGGCAATTTGATATCTGGTTCCTCTGCCTTTTCTAAAACCAGCTTGAACATCAGGAAGTTCACAGATCACGCATTGCTGAAGCCTGGCTTGGAGAATTTTGAGCATTTACTAGCATGTGAGATGAGTGCAGTTGTTCAGTAGTTTGAGCATTCTTTGGCATTGCCTATATTTGGGGTTGGAATGAAAACTGACCTTTTCCAGTCCTGAGGCCACTGCTGAGTTTTCCAAATTTGCTGGCATATTGAGTGCAGCACTTTCACAGCATCATCTTGTAGGATTTGAAATAGCTCTTCTGGAATTCCATCACCTCCACTAGCTTTGTTCGTAGTGATGCTTTCTAAGGCCCACTTGACTTCACATTCCAGGATGTCTGGCTCTCGATGAGTGATCACACCATCGTGATTATCTGGGTCGTGAAGATCCTTTTTGTACAGTTCTTCTGTGTATTATTGCCATCTCTTCTTAATATCTTCTTCTTCTGTTAGGTCCATACCATTTCTGTCCTTTATCAAGCCCATCGTTGCATGAAATGTTCCCTTAGTATCTCTAATTTTCTTGAAGAGATCTCTAGTCTTTCCCATTCTGTTCTTTTCCTCTATTTCTTTACATTGATCGCTGAAGAAGGCTCTCTTATCTCTTCTTGCTATTCTTCGAAACTCTGCATTCAGATGCTTATATCTTTCCTTTTCTCCTTGGCTTTTTGCTTCTCTTCTTTTCACAGCTATTTGCAAGTTCTCCCCAGACTGCCATTTTGCTTTTTTGCATTTCTTTTCCATGGGGATGGTCTTGATCCCCGTCTCATGTACAGTGTCACGAACCTCATTCCATAGTTCATCAGGCACTCTATCTATTAGATATAGGCCCTTAAATCTATTTCTCACTTCCACAGTATAATCATAAGGGATTTGATTTACGTCATACCTGAATGGTTTAGCGGTTTTCCCTACTTTCTTCAATTTGAGTCTGAATTTGGCAATAAGGAGTTCATGATCTGAGCCACAGTTAGCTCCTGGTCTTGATTTTGTTGACTGTATAGAGCTCCATCTTTGGCTGCAAAGAATATAATCAATCTGATTTTGGTGTTGGCCATCGGTGATGTCTATATTTAGAGTCTTCCCTTGTGTTGTTGGAAGAGGGTGTTTGCTATGACCAGTAAACTTTCTTGGCAAAACTCTATTAGTCTTTGCCCTGCTTTATTCCATATTCCAAGGCCAAATTTGCCTGTTACTCCAGGTGTTTCTTGACTTCCTACTTTTGCCTTCCAGTCCCCTATAATGAAAAGGACATTTTTTGGGGATTTAGTTCTAAAAGGTCTTGTAGGTCTTCATAGAACCATTCAACTTCAGCTTCTTCAGCATTACTGGTTGGGGCATAGACTTGGATAACTGTGATATTGAATGGTTTGTCTTGGAACGAACAGAGATCATTCTGTCGTTCTTGAGATTGCATCCAAGTATTGCATTTCGGACTGTTCTGGTGACCATGATGGCTACTCTTTTTCTTCTGAGGGATTCCTGCCCCCAGTAGTAGATATAATGGTCATCTGAGTTAAATTCACCCATTCCAGTCCATTTTAGTTTGCTGATTCCTTGAATGTTGACATTCACTCTTGCCATCTCCTGTTTGACCACTTCCAATTTGCCTTGATTCATAGACCTGACATTCCAGGTTCCTATGCAATATTGCTCTTTATGGCATCGGACCTTGGTTCTATCACCAGTCACATCCACAGCTGGGTATTGTTTTTGCTTTGGCTCCATCCATTCATTCTTTCTGGATTTATAGGGGACTGGAATGCAAAAGTAGGAAGTCAAGAAACACCTCGAGTAACCAGCAAATTTGGCCTTGGAATATGGAAAGAAGCAGGGCATGGCATTTGACTCACTGGTCATAGCAAACACCCTCTTCCAACAACACAAGAGAAGACTCTACTCATGGACATCACCAGATGGTCAGCACCAAAATAAGATTGATTATATTCTTTGCAGCCAAAAATGGAGAAGCTCTATACAGTCAGCAAAAACAAGACCAGGAGCTTACTGTGGCTCAGATGGTGGACTCCTTATTGCCAAATTCAGACTTAAATTGAAGAAAGTAGGGAAAACCACTAGACCATTCAGGTATGACCTAAGTGAAATCCCTTATGATTACACAGTGGAAGTGAGAAATAGATTTAAGGGACTATATCTGATAGACAGAGTGCCTGATGAACTATGGATGGAGGTTCATGACATTGCACAGGAGACNCAATCCCAAGGAAAGGCAATGTCAAAGAATGCTCAAACTACCGCACAATTGCACTCATCTCACACGCTAGTAAAGTAATGCTCAAAATTCTCCAAGCTAGGCTTCAGCAATGCGTGAACTGTGAACTTCCAGATGTTCAAGCTGGATTTAGAAACGGCAGAGGAACCAGAGATCAAATTACCAACATCCGCTGGATCATCAAAAAAGCAAGAGAGTTCCAGAAAAACATCTATTTCTGCTTTATTGACTATGCCAAAGCCTTTGACTGTGTGGATCACAATAAACTGTGGAAAATTCTGAAAGAGATGGGAATACCAGACCACCTGACCTGCCTCTTGAGAAATCTATATGCAGGTCAGAAAGCAACAGTTAGAATTGAACATGGAACAACAGACTGGTTCCAAATAGGAAAAGGAGTGTGTCAAGGCTGTATATTGTCACCCTGCTCATTTAACTTCTTTGCAGAGTACATCATGAGAAATGCTGGGCTGGAGGAAGCACAAGTTGGAATCAAGATTGCCAGGGGAAATATCAATCACCTCAGATATGCAGATGACACCACCCTTATGGCAGAAAGTGAAGAGGAACTCAAAAGCCTCTTGATGAAAGTGAAAGAGGAGAGTGAAAAAGTTGGCTTAAAGCTCAACATTCAGAAAACTAAGATCATGGCATCTCATTCCATCACTTCATAGAAAATACATGGGGAAACAGTGGAAAGAGTGTCAGACTTCATTTTTTTGAGCTCCAAAATCACTGCAGATGGTGATTGCAGCCATGAAATTAAGAGACGCTTACTCCTTGGAAGGAAAGTTATGACCAACCTAGTTAGCATATTAAAAAGCAGAGACATTACTTGGCAACTAAGGTCCATCTAGTCAAGGCTATGGTTTTTCCCATGGTTGTGTATGGATGTGAGAGTTGGACTGTGAAGAAAGCTGAGTGCTGAAGAATTGATGGTTTTGATCTGTGGTGTTGGAGAAGACACTTGAGAGTCCCTTGGACTGCAAGGAGATCCAACCAGTCCATTCTAAAGGAGATCAGTCCTGGGTGTTCTTGGGAGGGAATGATGCTAAAGCTGAAACTCCAGTACTTTCGCCACCTCAAGTGAAGAGTTGACTCATTGGAAGAGACTCTGATGCTGGGAGGGATTGGGGGCAGGAGGAGAAGGGGACGACACAGGATGAGATGGCTGGATGGCATCACTGATTCAGTTGCCGCGAGTTTCAGTAAACTCCCAGAGTTGGTGATGGACAGGGAGGCCTGGCGTGCTGCAATTGGTGGGGTCACAAAGAGTTGGACACGACTGAGCGTCTGAACTGAACTGAACTGCTCTGAACTGACCTTTGTTTTCAGTCATTCCTCCTTGGGAGTCCTGATTCCTTTTGTTTGTCAAAAGTATTTAGATTCCAAGTTCTGGGCATTCAGTATTCTCATTTGTCCTTGGCATGCAATTGCATTAGATCTTTTCATGAAACGGAGCTAGGTGGTATGTGTTTGTTCGGCTGTATATTTGAGCATCCCTGGTGTCTCAGTGGTGAAGAACTCACCTGCCAATATAGGAGATGGAAGTTGATTCCTGGGTCAAGAAGATCCCCTGGAGAACTAAATGACAATCCACTCCAATATTCTTGCCTGCAAAATCCCGTGGACAAAGGAGCCTGACTGGCTACACTCCATGGGCTCGTAAAAGAATCAGACATGACTTAGTGACTAAGCGACAACAAAGAGCACCGAGACGTGTCTTTGCTTTATCCATCTACTGAAAACCAAGAATTATTATCACTGTCTCTTATTTCGATTCGCTACCATAGGATTTCTTTTTAGTCTGTGCCTTAATATATTTTAATTAACCTTTTCTGACTGTGGGTAATCTGGATTCCTCTCAACCTTAACATTCTTATTTGCTCAATCCTCTGTTTGTAATTAATCTCCCAATCATTTAACTCTCTTCTCACTCTCTGTCCCACCAGCCATGACTGCATGGGCTGTGTCATCCTTAGCTGTATTTGTCAGGTCCCTAGTCTGGCCAATGCATGGTCAATTCTGTCCTTTGATAGCTTATTGCTAACACATTTTGAGTTTCCAGCCTCTCTGAATATGATAGATGAATTTTCCAGACCCCTGACCCCCTACCTCCAGTGAGCAAGGGGAAAGAGCCATAGTCTTTTTCATATGCTCATGGCAGGATACATATGATGTGTTTTATTTTGGTCAATAATTCATAATATGTATATGAGTTGAAAAATATAAACATAAAATCAAAGTAGAGATATGAGTGTTAATTTTCATTTTTCTTCCATTGTTACTTAAATTCAAGCATTTTAATATGAGTATAAGTTCTTCAGTTGCACTGCCATATAATTTTTCATTGCTGATTGTTTTGTAAAGAACTTAAGGTTCTTAGTTTTTTTTGCTTCCTGCAACATTTCTGGTAGTTGTTTGTTTTTACCTTGGACTTATTCAGTACTGTGCTTTTCATAGCTCAGTAAACAATCACAGTGCAGTTACACAGCTAACTCATTGCTCTTCCCTTTTCTTTTACTACTGTGTCTTCAGGATATTTATTTGTAGCAGGTCTATAAAGTCTTATTTTGATCCATGAGATTATAGTACGTCTGATAGCTTTTTTCACTATTTAACTCAACAGCAGTCTGCCTTTATCTCGTTTTTTGCCGTATCAGCTTTCACTTTTATATGTAAGTGTAGGAGTTTCATTTTCAAATTCTGATTATTTATCATGATTGTTTTTCAAAGAAACTCAGTCATGTTTGTGAAATAAAGCATACCTTTTTTAGATTGAGGCTCTGAATATAAACCCACTGTAATTCATACATGGAGGAGAGAGAGAGTTTGTGTGTGTATGGATACATATGTATACAAAGAGTTTATTTTTGCTGAGAGCAGTTTTAGGCTCAGAACAGATTTAGGAGAACTGTGCAGAGATTTTCCATGTATCCCTGCCCCTGCACATATCACATATATAGGCCTCCTCTTTATCAGCATCACTCACCAGAATGGTACATTATTACTAGTGAAGAATCTATGTTAATATATCATAATCTCTCAATGGCCATAGTTTGCCTTAGATTTCCTTCCTGCTGCTGTGTATTCTGTGGGTTTGGAGAATGGTATGATGACATATAGGACTTCCAAGGTAGTGCATCCGTTAACAAAACAGCTGTCAATGCAGGAGACTCGGGAGATGTGGGTTACATCCCTGGGACAGGAAGCTTCTCTGGAGGCGGAAATGGCAACCCACTCCAGTATTCTTGCCTAGAAAATTTCATGGACAGAGCCTGGTGGCTACACTCTATGTGGTGGCAGAGTCTGACACACTGAACATGCATGCACACATGCATCATGACATACCTATCCCTGGCAACCACTGATCTTTTTAACGTCTCCATAGTTTTACTTTTTCCAGAATGTTGTAGTTTGAACCATTTCACATATAGCCTTTTCATATTGTCTTCTTTCTATTAGTCATATACATTTAAGGTTTCTCTCTGTCTTTTTGTGACATGATAGCTCAATTCTTTCAGTGCTAAATAGTTTTCCTTTCTGTGTATTCCAGTTTATCCATTTCAGTTACCCATTCACCTACTGAAAAACATCTTGGTTGCTTCCAAGTTTTGGCAACTTTAAATAAAGCTGCTATAAACATCCATGTGCAGGTTTTTGTGTGGACATAACCTTTTGGTAAATATAAATAACCAAGGAGTGTGATACTGGATTGCTAAGAGTGTTTAGTTTCGTAGGAAATTGAGAAACTGCCTTCCTAAGTGATTGTAGTATTTTGCATTCCCATCAGCATGGAATAAGAGTAGCTCCACATCCTTAGCAGCTTTTGATATGGTCAGTGTTTTGGATTTGGGCCATTCTAATAGGTATGTAGTCATATTTCATTTTTGCTTTAATTTTCATTTCCTTGCTGACATGTGATGTTAAACATCTTTTCATATATCAGTTCAGTTCAATTGCTCATTCGTGTCTGACTGTTCGTGACATCATGGACTGCAGCACACTAGGCTTCCTGGTCCATCACCAACTCCTGGAGCTTGCTGAAACTCTTATCTATTGAGTCAGTGATGCCATCCAACCATCTCATTCTCTGTCGTCCCCTTGTCCTCCTGCCTTCAATCTTTCCCAGCATCAGTGTCTTTTCTAATGAATCAGTTCTTTGCATCAGGTGGCCAAAGTATTGGAGTTTCAGCTTCAGCATCAGTCCTTCCAATAAATATTCAGGACTGATTTCCTTATATATATGTATATATTTTACCATCTGTATTTATTATTTGATGAGGTATCTGTTCAGGTCTTTGATCTGTATTTTTGTCTATTGTTTGTTTTCTTGCTGTAGAGTTTTTAAGAGTTCTGTGTATATTTTGGATACCAGTCCTTTATTATAAGATAAGTGCACATATTTTCCCTCCAGTCTGTGTATTGTGTTTTCATTCCATTGATAGCTTCTTTTGCAGAGCAGATAATTTAAAATTTCATGGAAGTTTAGCTTATCAGTTCTTTCAGTGGTGGATCATGCATCTAGTGTTATATGTTAAAAGTTATCACCAAACCCAAGGTCATTTAGATTTTCTCCTGTTTTCTTTTAGGAGTTTTATAGTTTTGTATTTCATATTTATTTTTACCTAAGTCATGTTGACCCTAAGGGTCGTGTTGACCTTAACCTTGTTCTTTTATCTTTGATAATGTGTTGAATTTTCTGAGTCTTTGCCTTTCCATATAAACTTTAGAATCAGTTTTTTGATAGCCACATAATAACTTACTGAAGCTGCAGTACTTCGGCCACCTCATGCGAAGAGTTGACTCATTGGAAAAGACTTTGATGCTGGGAGGGATTGGGGGCAGGAGGAGAAGGGGACGACCGAGGATGAGACAGCTGGATGGCATCACTGACTCGATGGACGAGAGTCTGAGTGAGTTCCGGGAGTTGGTGATGGACAGGGAGGCCTGGCGTGCTGTGATTCATGGGGTCGCAAAGAGTTGGACACGACTGAGCGACTGAACTGAACTCAACTGAACTGAAATGAACTTACTGAGATTTTAATTGGGTATGAATTGAATCTATTGATATTAAGTTGAGGAAAACTGGCGGTATTGAGTCTTCTTTCCATGAACATGGAATATAGGTCCATTTATTTAATTCTTTGATTACTTTCATCAGAGTTCTGTAGTTTTCCGTATATAGATCTTGTATTTATTTTGTTAACTTTATGCCTGTTTCCTTATTTTGGGGTAGTAATGTAAATGGTATTATGTTGTTTAATTTCAAATTCCAGTTGTATAGTGCTAATACATAAGAAGATGATTTACTTTTATATATTAACCTTGTATCCCACGCTTGGTGTAATTGCTTATTGGTTCCAATGGTGTTTTTGTTGACTGTTTCAGATTTTCTCTATGGGCAATTATGTTATCCTAATTCTTTTTAACATATACATATACTATTTTGAATCTCACTACTTTAGAAAGTTAGTGGTTTGATTTATTCAGTTTAATTTTGATCTGAAATCCCAGCTAAAGTAATTTCAAGTACCAAATAGCATAGTAATAGAGTATATTAATAACTCCTTACACAATCTTATCAGATAGTTCTGGAGATTTTTTGAGGGGGTGGGGTAATGGAGATACATTTTTGCCTAAATGGTATAGTTTTTCTTTATATTTGGGAAATTTTATATCTCTTTCTTCCATGTTAGTCTTAATTCAGAGTCTGGATTGAATAAACAGTATGGTCCATTTTCTTTATTTTAATATATTCTTATAAGGATTGGGAAAGAAAATGGGATAACTATTTTTTTTTGTTTGATTTTAGCCAAGATTCAATTCTGAATCTAAATGGTTTAGTGCCTCAGAGCTGAGAAGGCACCTATTACTTTTTTCTAAAAAAACTTCATATGTTTGGTTCATCTTTGATTTTGTTTTTTTCTTTATAGCAATTAAAAATATCAAAAGATGAGAAACTCAGTTCAAATATGACTTCTTTTTAATCCAAATTGCAATTCTGCCACCTAGTGTTTGTACATGGACTTTAAAAGAGGATTCTTTTTTATTCTTTCTTTTAAAAAACTAAGAATAATTTTTCCTTCATCTTTAGTTTACAAATTTAATATTCAGCTTAATAAAACTTTTAAAGGAAGCTCCAAGTTTTTAATGAATTAGATTGTTAGTATCTCACATTTTAAACTTCATTAATTATTTTAGTAATTAATGGTATAATTAACCCTTGAACAGTTTGAGCTGTGCATATCAAGTGAATTTTTAAGAAATATACACATTCTACAGTACCACATGATTCATGGTTTGCTTAAATGCATGGATTGAGGGATTTTCTACTGCTTGGGAGTTGGTGCCCCTAACGCTTGTGTTCAAGGTTTACCAGTTATGTTTACACGATTTAGTTTTGTAATGAGTAATTTTGCTCTCTTAGAGTCGAGGTGGAAAGAAGTTTCTTGCTGTACTGAAAGAAATCTTGGACAGGGATCCATTGTCTCAACTGTGTGAGAATGAAATGGATCTTATTTGGACTTTGCGACAAGACTGCAGAGAGAATTTCCCACACGCATTGCCGAAATTGCTGCTGTCGATTAAGTGGAATAAACTTGAGGATGTTGCTCAGGTAACAAGAGATCATTTTTGTAACTCCATTTGGTGGTTATATTACTTTATTGATTTCATGTAAATTGTCTTTTCCTACAAAGGTATGTTTCCATAGGTTGGATAATTTTTCTGCAGGAAAAGTTTTCAGGTTTTAAGCTCTTATCCCTTCTGATCTAAATGGTAGACCAGAAAGTTTTAAGATTTCAAAATCCCAAATTCTGAGTAGGTTTTCTATGTCCTTTACTAAAGATAATTAAAACTTAGGTCTTGGAATAATCATCCGTAATTTCTGCCAGCATATGGTAGATCCTGGGTTACTTTTATCAGCTTTATCAATGAACTCTCTTAGGTTTTCATCTTAAGACCCTTTGCAGTGAATGTCTAAAATGCATATGTATTGTTTGAAATTAGCCTCTGTTTTTAGAAGTTAACATTTTAGATCATAAATTAAATGATCTAAAACATCAGTTTTACTATTTATTTAAAGTTGAGCAGTGTTGATGAACGTTTGCCTGTAAGCAGTATAGAGAAAAGGAAAAAGAAATTTGGATCCAGAAGAAGCCACCAAATTTTAGCTACTTGATTTTATTTTCAAGAACCTATGATAAAACAGTGGCGTTATAAAATTCATTTGATTATCAATTTTCTCCAGAAAGATTCTTGAAATGATTTTTTAACCAGAATGAATACATTTGGTATATTAAGAGAATCACATTTATTCACCTTACTTACTTAAATTCAGTTGGTATTTAAAATTTTTTCTTGTTTTGTTAAATCTACAATGAG
>SJYQ01000713.1:0-23367 GCA_006410935.1 Redunca redunca | reverse complement strand
TATACATTAAAAGAACAAGTATAAGAGGTAATCTTTCCCTTTAGTAGTTTAAGAATAATTGAATCAAGATTTAAGGTAAAAGTTAAAATGTAAAAAGTAACATTTCACTGTATTTATTGAATAACTTTGATGTAATTTATTATGTAAATTGCAGAGTATCACATTTCATATCCATGTTAGTAATTTATATAAATGTATATTAATAATAGTAATGTAATCAACCTCTAAAAATTACTCAAAAGGGTTATTTTTTCTGCTAATGTAAAGCAATTTAAAGTTAATTTTTTTATAAATTATCACTAGAGAACTTAAATTTTAAATTTGTTTCATATGAGAAAATACCTTAACTACTAGTTACTCATTTAGATGTTGGCTTTTTTTGGGCACTTGAGAAATTAATGAGAAGTTTCATAATTTTCATAATTAAAACAATAAATTTAAATTATTTTTATGAAATTGTCAAAGCCCAAGTTTCTCACAAATGACAAATGACAAGGCAGGCAGCAGGTTCCACAGGCCACTTCCTACAATACGACTTTGAGGTTGAACATGCAATTGAGAGGAGCCTTCAGCCATTGCCGTCTATTTGCCATATTCTTGTATCTCTGGTCTTGCATACATTTTGTGCTTCTTCCTTGGTCTTGATGTCAGCGCTGTTTAAGTAATACCCAAAAAAACCCAGCGACGTAAATCAGAAATTAAGGAATAATAAGACTTTGTCAGATAGGGTTGAGCTTTGGATAGCCACAACTCATAATTATCAAAAAAGTGTTTCACTCTCCTCTATAACCACTTTTCTTCTCACTTCCCTTCTGCAGTAAGAATGTAAGCTATAAAGATATCAAAATCATGAAGAGGAAGGGACTCTTTCCAATATCAACCCTTTATAAAAGGAAATCAACTCTGATGAGTCTCACTCATTCTCATGGGAGGCAGATGAAATCCTTTCTAGAAATTTGGTTTTTCTGGAACTTAGGTTTCCATGTCCATCTGAACCCAGCCTTCACTGGTAACCCCAGGTCATCCCCCCATGGGATGCTTTTATATCCTATGTCTCGTGAATTTCTAAGTGGCATCTGTAAATGGGAAACTGGCTGTATTTAATAAACTAAGTACTATTTATTTCCTGTGGGTAACTTACTATGATTTAAAGGATTTAAATATATTCTAGTCAGTAAAGTTTTATAAAGTGATAGATATAAACTCTCTTAAACTCTCTCAAGATAATATTATGTTGATTTATTAATGTACTTTTTCAGCTTATATTTGTACTTTTAATTTTACCTTTAAGTATTTCTTTTTAAAAAATTTTATTTTTAATTGGAGGATACTTGCTTTACAGTGTTGTGTTGATTTCTGTTGGACAACAAGGTGAATCAGCTATAAGTATACATATATCCCTCCCTCTTTAGCCACCCTCAAAGGCCTTTAAGTATTTCTTAGTTATCTCTCTCTCCTCCCCTTCCTCTCACCTTCTTCTGTCCTCTTGCCCCTGCCTTTGTTTCCTTTAAAAAAAATTTTAATGGTTAATGATTGTAGAATTCATATATTCAGTGTATCATTCTACTTCCAGCTAAGTACATAATCGCTTTTTTGCCTGCTTATCTATAGAATATCTCAGCAGAGACCATGTTTTATTAACCTATATTAGCAATAATGGACTTTTGAGGCCTTAGTAATTGCACATATACTTCTCCTTTCTTTTGACCCATCTTCTGTTCCTATGTACCGAGAAAAAACAGATAAGTGGTTCAGAAGTTATAGGAGAGAAAAGAAAAGTAATCTTTTTTTTCCTTTCAATTTTTAAACAGCTTCAAGCACTGCTTCAGATTTGGCCTAAGCTGCCCCCCCGGGAGGCCCTTGAGCTTCTAGATTTCAACTATCCAGATCAGTATGTGCGAGAATATGCTGTGGGCTGCCTGCAACAGATGAGGTATCTCCTGAAGGAGGCTTTTTGGGGTCAAGGAATAACTTGTGGGTGAGAAGAGAAGTTGAGATCTGCTTGAATGTTCTGTAAGAAAGGAAAAGGGTAGGAATAATTCAGTTCAAAGCATTTGTTCCCTTCCTCCCTGTTATTCTCTCACACTCTCAAGTCTCTCCTATCCAGCACACACACACACACAATACAGATGTTTTTCTTTTTGGCCACACCACGTGGTGTACAGTATCTTAGATCCCTGACCAAGGATTAAACCCATACCTCTGCAGTGGGAGCACGGTATCTTAACCACTGAACTATCAGGGAAGTCCCCTCTCTATAACAAACAAAGAAACAATCAAAAACTGCTTCTGGTTGTCCCCAAGATCACTCTCCAGTTCCATGACTCTTGGCTAAGATTTATTATAGCAAAAGAATACAGAGCAGAATTGGCAAAGGAAAAATTCATGGGGCAGAATCCAGAGGAAACCAGAGAGATGCTTCAAAGAGTTCTTCCCAAAAAGAGTCACACTGACTACACTTAATTCCCCCAGCAACAATTCGTGACAGCATGCCTGAATACTGTCTACCAGAAAGGTTGTTGGAGACTTGCTTGTAGTTTGTTTGTTCGTTAGTTTGATTTTTAGTAAGACCTAGTCACTTAAGTACCTCTGTTTAGCATATTCCCAAATCCTAGACTCCTAGAATGAAAATGGGTGTTGGGCAAAAGCCGTACTGTTTGCAAAAACAGTTTAAGCAGTGACCCAGTCTTATCTGTTAGGGTGGTGAGAAGCCTTCCCAGTCTATATTCCCAGATGTCAGCCAAGGGCTAACCTTGTACGCTTAATTTTTCAAAGGATAGCAATCTGGCTTGCTATTCTATTAACTCTTTTCTATCCAGTACCCAGAACTAAGAAATACTAATTTCTTAATTTGTATTTTTAAAGTTTTTACTGTTTGTATTTTTTAAGCAATTATCATTACAGTTACAGTCTTCATAGTTTGCTTATTCAGTCCTGATTACTTTCACTTCCCAGAGACAACTGTTACCACAAATTTGATGTGTTTTCTTCTATACATCATTTTTCTGTTTTTAATCAGTTTTATATATCTATACAGTGTAGGTATGAAATAATATTGTACATTTAAAAATTACATAAATGTGTCTTATATATATTGTTTTACATAGTTTTTTTTTCCTTTATCAAACATTATGTTTCTGAGGGCAGTCTTCTCCTGTTATGTATAAACGTAGTTTATTCCTTCCACTAGTGTGTAATATTCTGTCATAGAGATTCATTATATTTCTCCATTTCTCTATTGAAGAACATTTTAGATTTTCTCAAAATTTCCCATTATTAACAATGCAGTGAACATGTTTGTGTAGTCCCTTTAGGGTAATACATGTGTGAGAATCTGTGGGATTTGTTTGATAAAATACCATTATGGAGACAATCTCAGACAATGAGCATTTAAATTTTTTTCCATTTTTCCTTCTAGCCTCAAAAGGAGGGGTTATGACTATATCATTTTTTTTTTTTCTTTTGACTGTGACACACAGCATGTGGGATCTTAGTTCTTAGAACAGGGGTCAGACCTGTACCCCCTACATTGGCAGTCCAGAATTTTAACCGTTGGACCACCAGGGAAGTATGATTATTTAAAAAGCAAAACTTCTCAGAAAATTAAGGACACAGTGATTGTTTTTTCTTTTTAAAATAAATCATTTATGTTTTAAATTGTGTGATATTCAAAGCAAATTATACAAAATGTTTTTTCAGGTATGTCTGTGAGATGTCTTTTTAAGTATTAGGAAAGAGGAAGCCTCTTCTATACTTCTATCATTTATACTATTTATAGATTTTATAATGGGCATGGATTTTACAGTAAGCTTAAAATTGTATAGGTTTTAAAATGAGGCTCCCCATTGTTCCTCAGCTTCCCTAAGTTTGCATTGGCTACCTGAGGGGGAGGGGATACCTGCCCACCTCCTTGGAATGAGCCAATTGTTTTTTTTTCAAATATATTGACCCCTAGGCAGAGAGATATGGAGAAGGCAGTGGCACCCCACTCCAGTACTCTTGCCTGGAAAATCCCATGGACGGAGGAGCCTGGTAGGCTGCAGTCCATGGGGTCGCTAAGAGTCAGACACGACTGAACGACTTCACTTTTCACTTAACTTTTCATTTTCATGCATTGGAGAAGGAAATGGCAGCCCACTCCAGTGTTCTTGCCTGGAGAATCCCAGGGACGGGGGAGCCTGGTGGGCTGCTGTCTCTGGGGTCGCACAGAGTCGGACACGACTGAAGCGACTTAGCAGCAGCAGCAGCAGCAGGCAGAGTTTGCTGTGATCTCATGTTCCATATAGGTAATTCTAATGCGTCTTCCTCTGTTAAATTTTCTGCTTATGAGGTGTTGTTTTTTTTTTTTTTCAGATGAATAATGTCCTAGATTTAGGTTCCACATCTGATTTAGACTACATTCTTAACCATTTATTGTCCAAGGGTAGTCACCAAGTAGAGGACTTGAGATAACATATCTTAACCTGACTACAGGAATTGCCTCTAATGAGACTGTTTACATGTGAATGGTTTTGAGATAGATACAAAATAGAGAGCCACAATCTTAATTAATTCAGCTCATTTAATTATATTGTTTTGTTAATTCCTGGAGTCCTTCCAACTTGTAAATGCACTCTTTATTCTTCAAAGTATTTGAAGATTTTAATTGTTCATTCATTATCTAGGAGCAAAAATTGCTTAACCCTTTGATAGGAAAAGAAAATTAAGTTGCTGAAGTACTGATGAAATTTGTATTTAAAAAAAATACTGATTATTGAGTATGTAAACTTCTTCAGCATGATTGGAAAACTATTTTTGTTATAACTCTGGGCTGATTGTAAATACAGTCATCAGTTGTATCAACCTTGTTAACTTATTGAAAGTGCCCCATATAGCTGTTCTTTGCTCCTTTTCATACACTCTTCTGCCCACCAGAAATCCTCAGCTTATTTTGTGTTATTGTAGTCATGAATCTGAATATAGGCATGCAACAAGCTTGACCCACAAGAACCATTGTTTCAAAGTTAGTATTTTGACAGTAGTTTGAAGTTTGATAAGTAAGAAGGGGTCTTTTTCCAGCTCTGATTGTTGAGTGACTTACTCTGTGTTTTGTTTTTTTTTCAGTGATGAAGAACTCTCTCAATATCTTTTGCAGTTGGTGCAAGTTTTAAAATATGAGCCTTTTCTTGATTGTGCCTTGTCTAGATTCCTACTAGAAAGAGCACTTGCTAATCGGAGGATAGGGCAGTTTTTATTTTGGCACCTCAGGTAATTCTTCTATATTTCAAATTGAGTCCACATATGCTTTTGTGAGTATTAATCAACATAATATAGGACATTTAGCAGAACAGTCCAGCTGCTTTGTTTCTGAGTCATCCATAACATTTATGCTTTCCTGGTGTCTTCTCCTATTTCTCAATACCCAGATTCTCAGTTTTCATGATTTGGCAATGTAACTCAGATAAATGTCCCTCTATGCCTCCTTGATTTTTAACTGTAATTAATAACTTTTCATCATAGTAATTTTTATTACTACTACTGATGGTTATAGGTTTTAAGTATTGCTATTTTCCAGTAAAGTATACTTATTGTGTTAACAGATTTGGATTAAGAAATAGACTTACTTATGCCTCCAAAAGGTTGTGGATAGTTGTATCATCATTGCTACTATTGCATAAGTGAAGATTTTAGGGATTCCCTGGTGGCTCAGAGGTAAAGAATCCACCTGCCAAGGAAAGAGACACAGGTTCAATCCCTGATAGAAGAAGATCCGACACGCTGTGGAGCAACTAAACCCGTGCACTAGTTATTGAGCCTGTGCTGTAGAGCCTGGGAGTAGCAGCTACTGAAGTGCGTGTGCCCTAGAACTCGGGCTCTGAAACAGAAGAACCCACCGCAATGAGAAGCCAATGCATCACAACTGGAGCAAAGCCCACCCAGCAACAGAGACCCAAGGCAGCCAAAATATAAATAAATAAAATTATGTGTACACACACACACACACATAAAAGATTTTAGGTTTTCCTATAACAGCAACTTTATTTTTAGCTTCTTTATTGACAAGGTCATTTTCAGAAATACATCAGTCTTAGTAAACCAAGTTTATATGGGAGTAAATTTGAGAAAGAGAACTAAAGATCTTTTGTTTCCTAGGAAAATTGTCACTTCTTTGTTTCTGACTCTACTCAGACATTTGTGATTTTTCTTCCACCTGGACTTTATAGTTTTGAAGCTAATCAGTAACAGAGAAAGATAACTTTTCTCCTCTTTGGCTTAGCTTCTTAAAAAAAATAAGCTGTATAGTATTTTGATGTAATTTTAGGGGTTACAGTTCTGAATCTTGATTTCTTTATTATTAACTTTTTAACATCTTCTTTCTCATCTAGTTCAATCTTCTTATTTTTAAATCCTCAAAGAAATAACAGAATAAGATATTCCTTCCTTTTTCAAGTGTGTTTACCATTCTTTAAATGAGAAAAAAATCAAATAGAAGTCAATTGAGGGATTTGTTAGTTGTGTGATGTGAATCAGATCTATTTCATCTTAATTGTCTGTAAATTGGTAATATTATCATTTCACTGCAAAAAACAAGATGTAAAAACTTCAGATTTCATGGAATAAACCATTAACTAATGTTAATATCACATTTCTTTTTGAACTACAGTGTTTAAAGAATGAAAAGTTTAGCATCTAACCAGTGACTGTATACATGATCTGATCTTCCTTTCTTTGATAAGCATCATTAGTTAATTTCATTAAAAAGTATTTTCATCTGGGGACCTGAAGTGTTTGATAAATCTTCTTAACTGTTACCTTTTTGCAGATCTGAAGTACACATTCCTGCTGTTTCAGTACAATTTGGTGTTATCCTTGAAGCGTACTGCCGGGGAAGCGTAGGTCACATGAAAGCGCTTTCTAAGCAGGTATCGGCTTGCTTTACTCTTCATTTTCACTTTGCCACATGATATTTGGTAAATTGTGTCATATGCTATTTCTCCCATCACATTGTTTCATAAGAGATTTCCATAACTAAATTCAGTTAATACATTTTTTAATTAAAAAAAATGTAAGCTTAGAAATGAAGTTTCGGCAAATTTAGCAGAATGTCATTGAATGATATTTAAAAAATTAGGATTCCTCATAGTATTCGTACCATGACTTAAATTTTAGTAGCAAATACCTATTTAGACATGCTTAACAATGACTGAGCGGCTTCACTTTCACTTTTCACTTTTCATGCATTGGAGAAGGAAATGGCAACCCACTCCAGTGTTCTTGCCTGGAGAATCCCAGGGACGGGGGAGCCTGGTGGGCTGCTGTCTATGGGGTCGCACAGAGTCGGACACGACTGAAGCGACTTAGCAGCAGCAGCAACAATGACTGAGCGGCTTCACTTTCACTTTTCACTTTCATGCATTGGAGAAGGAAATGGCAACCCACTCCAGTGTTCTTGCCTGGAGAATCCCAGGGACAGGGGAGCCTGGTAGGCTGCCATCTGTGGGGTTGCACAGAGTCGGACACGACTGAAGCAACGCAGCAGCAGCAGCAACAATGGGTTTGATGGTAACAACTGTTGTGAATTCTTTAGACCCTGTTTTTTTCATACCACTGAGGTACTCTTTGTAATAAGAATAGTATATACGATTTGTATGCTCTGTCATTTTTTTTTAGATTGAGATATTTTGACACTTGAGTTCGTAGGTGTTATAACTTCTAGAATGTAATATACTAAAGCTGCTTTTTCAAACTGTGTATACATGCCTGAAACTGTGATATTTCAGGCATGAAATCTCTCGTATTCCGTCATTTTCTTCCTAGGTCTTCATTTTCTAATCATTGCAGATAATGAGGTATTAGTCATTTTTAATAGATCAGGTATTAAATGCTTACTAATATGCCAGGAACCATAATAAGTGTTTTAAGTATGCTATTTTACTCTCCTAATAATGTGCCACAGTAGTTACTGATACTGCCTGGATTTGACAAAGTGAAAAAGAAGGTTCCAAGAGATTAAGTAAGTTGGCTAAAAGCTCACAGTTTTTAAGTAAAAGAATAAGTTTCAGACTTAGTTCTGTCCAACTATAAAACTAAATCATTTTTTTTTTATTATACTGGGAGTTTTCACACTTTTTAGCAACACTTCTCTTTTTTAAATCAAAATAAAATAGACAACAATTTCATTGTTTCATTATACATGTATCTTTGAAGCTAACGTAAAACATAAACCAATAAACCGATGCTGTTTTACTGAACACAGAATTCCATCAAGGGATATTGTTGACAGTTGTCTCAGTATTCAGTTATTTGTGTATTTTTGTTTTGGAGATAGTCTTGACTCATACAGCTAAGTAGTTGCGAATTACAATGGTATTTCAAGAGCTTTCTTCCAAATGAGATGCATAACCATGGCCCAGGCTTGATTGTTGGTGGCTTTTTGATGCCCTAAAGGATGAAATGAGAGCATTTCTGCCGTCAAGGAAAGCAACCCCTCTATTAGCTTCTTCATGCTGAAATTCTTCATTGATAGATAGCAGTGACATGCTCTTGTTCTTTAGCAATAATTTTTCCTGAATTGAATGTTATGTAACCTACCACTAGAAGGTTTTTAAAAAATGACTTAATATATACTTATTCAGAACCTGCTATATGCCAGGGTTTGTGTTAGGTATTGGTGATGTGAAGCCATGTTAGCTATGTTGCTGCCATCAAGGATTTTATATTCCATAGAATAGGTAGGAAGCATCACTATGAACAAAGCTAATGCATGTGATGGAATTCCAGCTGAACTATTTCAAATCATAAAAGATGATGCTGTGAAAGTGCTGCACTCAATGTGCCAGCAAATTTGGAAATTATATACCATGTGGCATATAATTACACACATGGCCACTTCACCTTCAAAGTAAAATGAACATCCAAGTACACTTTTCAAAGTTCTGCACACTGGAAGTATTTCCCTTCACTGCTGTCCTTTAGGTATATTCCTGAAAGTGGCTGTCATACCGCAGTTTTATGCTGCATGTTGCCTATGTATTGTAATCCAGTCATCTGTAAACCATGATTAAGTCTTCTCTTTCTGTATCTGCTCATCATAAAGAACTCCGCATGAGGCCATGGTGTAAGTTAAGAGAAAGAAGATAGTGTAACAGGAATGGAAAATCATGGATATGTGGGCTACTCCTTCCTGTAACTTGAGCCTTCAGGGCCAGATTGGGCACAGTCTTATACATAACCACTTTCACTTGATCATGAAGTGCCGCTGTGCTCGCCCATCTTTATGTGTGCTGGGTTAGATAAAACTGGTTCTTGATAGGCAGCTCAGGTTGCATGATTATATTCACTCTCTACTAAAACCTGGAAGCAAACTCGAAGAGCTATTTCTCAAAAAGAGAGTAGCTATCAGCAGGGGATGGTAGATTTTTTGTTTCTACTCTGCCAAATCCTAAGGACTTGTGCTGTGATTCAGCTCTAGGAGCCTGCCAAAGGCAGTTCACGCTCCATCAGGTCTGTTGGATCATGTGGCCACAACGTGTGTGGCAGTTTGGGCCTGCTGCAGAGCCTTCTCTTGTTCTGGACTTCATTCAAAACCAGTACATAGGCCAAGGTACAAGAGGAATATGTTGTCTCCAAAATCGAAAGAGGCTCACTAGGTTGTGCCTTATTTTGCTTGTAAAGAGGGTCCTGAGCACCAAATTATTTTTTACCTTAGAAGGGACATCTTGACATGCTCCACACTCCTTGAGCTCTAGAAATTTTGCTGAGTTTGAAGGCCTCAAATTTTTTGCTGGGTTAATTTCCCACTTTTTGAAATACAAATTTAAGTCCAGAGGAGCTGCTGCATGTTACTCACTGGGTTCAGTCAGCATAATGTTATCACTGTAATGGAACAGCATGGTATCTTATTGAAGGGAAAGTCAATCAGGATTCCTTCAAATGAACTATGACATAGAGCTGGAGAATTAATATACTCCTGAGTTAGGACAATGCAAGTGTATTGCTGGCATTGCTAACTTAAGCAGATTGCTTATGGTGGTCCTTATTGACGTGTATGGAAAATAAAGCATTTGTGTAATCAGTAGTTGCATACCAGATACCAGGAGATAAGTTACTTTATTTACGCAGTGAAACTGTCTCTGGTATATACCACCTGGTTAAGGCTGTAACAATCCTTGTAATTCTCTAAGAGTCATCTATCTTTTGCATAGGCCAAGTAGGCAGGATGAATGAGGATGTGATGGGAATCACCACCTTGCATCTTTCAAGTCCTCGATAACACTATAATCTGTACAGTTATTCCAGGAATGTATTTACTATTTTCTTAGGTAGAAACGGGCTTCCCTTATAGCTCAGTCGGTAAAGAATCTGCCTGCAGTGCAGGAGACCCAGGTTCGATCCCTGGATTGGGAAGATCCCCTGGAGAAGGAAATGGCAAGCCACTCCAGTATCCTTGCCTGGAAAATGTCATGGACAGAGGAGCCTGGTGGACTGCAGTCCATGGGGTCACAAAGAGCTGGGCACGACTGAGCGACTAACACTAGGTAGAAACAGTTGTAGTAACTTTCACCCAGCCTTTCTGACCATAGTAGCCCTCACTCCAGAAATCAGGGAACCAACATGGGAATTCTGCCAGCTTCTGAGTATTATCTGTTTCAGTTATACATTCCAGAACTACAGAAATAACCACAAGATGTATTTGGAACCACCTGTGCCCATTGCAAGGAAGATCTATGTTAAAACTCTCTTGTTAACTTGACCTCCATAACCCCCCCTTGGTTTGGTGAAAGTCAGTGACATTTTGAGTCACTTTGCGTTATTGCCATTTTAGAGACGGTGTCCAAAAATCCCTGAAAAGCCTGATTATTTCCTTTCTCCTAGTGTGGAGTTACTGTGGCAAAAGGCCACAGTCTCTTTGGGGAAGCCAGGGTAAAGTCAGTTTCAGTCTGGTTGATACTGTAGAGTTCACAGGCATCATTTGATGTTGATGAAAGTATCAGGGGATTTATCAACTTCTCAGTTTTTCTACATATATGAGTACATGTTAGAAAAATGAGTCCTGAAGGTTTACTACTTAGGTGTTTATTAATGCTGATAAATTTAGACCATAAGCTGTGTGTGATTGTAATTATTATAGTATGTAAGCTGTAAGTATTAGCAGGGTAGTTTCATCTCAGTTCACTTCAGTCGCTCAGTCGTGTCTGACTCTTTGAGACCCCATGAACCACAGTATGCCAGGCCTCCCTGTCCATCACCAGCTCCCAGAGTTTACTCAAACTCATGTCTATTGAGTTGGTGATGGCATCCAACCATTTCATCCTCTGTCGTCCCCTTCTCCTCCTGCCCTCAATCTTTCCCAGCATCAGGGTCTTTTCAAATGAGTCAGCTCTTCACATCAGGTGGCCAAAGTACTGGAGTTTCATCTTCAACGTCAGTCCTTCCAATGAATACTCAAGACTGATTTCCTTTAGGATGGACAGGTTGGATCTCCTTGCAGTCCAAGTTTCATCTAGCTGATGTAAACTGAAAGTAGTATATTAAACTCACGTAACTGACATTTTATGTAGTACTATATATGCTCTCCCAGACTATGTTTTTTGATACTACATTGTGTTTTCCTTGTGGCAAAGACTCCTCTCCCTTTTTACCTTTTCTAAATTCTCTCACTTGAACGCCATTTGTTTCCCAACTTCTAACCTTCTGTTCAGGGTTTCCCTGCTGGCTCAGAGGTATAGAATACACGTGTCAGTACAGGAGATATGGGTTTAATCCCTGGGTGCAGAAGATCCCCTGGAGAAGGAAATGGCAGCCCATTCCAGTATTGTTGCCTGGGATATCCCATGGACAGAGGAGTCTGGCACGCTACACTCCATGGGGTTACTAAAGAGTTGAACACGACTTAGTGACTAAACAACAATAATTCCCTTTTCGAAATCCCTGCAGTAATTTTCATTGCATGAATAATAATTGAATTTTAAGACACCACCATCCCCTGCACCTTGATAAAGTCCCTACTTCTTTGGACTCATTCATATGATCAAACTACACTGGGCATTTTCTTGATTCTCTGAGAACCCCAATTTGCCTTTTATAACACCAAAAATATGGCATATATGGGATCACATTATTCTTACTCTTTCTTGACTAATGAACAGTCAGGGGAAGATTGTACCCTTTATATGGCAATTCTTGTTATCACTGTAAACTTACTGTATAACAAGGTGTTGAAACTCTTAAAAGTATTTGGTTAATGGCCATGTGGGTATTCAGAACACTGTTCCAGGAAATGGATATCAACATAATTATGGATAGGCCCTGAACATTTGCAACTGTACAAATTTGGAAGAAATTCAACTTTGAAATACTACAAAAAGTTCTTATTTGCACAGTCCACTTTTCAGCTAGTTCCATTCCCACAAGTGTTTGTACAGCTCCTGAAATTGTTGAGAAATGGGCTGTCTGTGGTTTTGACAGATGGCTGACTTAGCAAGGTTCAGCAATCTTGATTTTATCTTCAAACTACATAGAACCTTTCCAGTTTCCTGTGAGAAAGCCCTCAGCCTTTCTATAGAAACTGCATGCTGAATTCACATCCCTATACAGTCTTAGTGGTTTCTTTGTATAGAAGCAAAATTCAGAAATGAAAACACGGTGTAAAATAAATCTGTTCATGGAAATGCAAACCATAGAGTTCATGTTTGTTGCATATATATTCTATATGCTTGTTATATGCAGTTTACATGTTGATGTAGGTATTTAACATTTATCAATTGTTTCCAGTTTTAATGACATAATAAAATGAAATATTCATTTCTATGTTTTATGGCTAGCCAAGGCTAGGTCTTAAAGAATTTGACTAATATGACCTGGACAGTCCTTAAGTTAGTAAAAATAAGATTGACTTTTAAACACATGATTTTGATTCAGTTGGCCCTTGTTGATTCTCCTTGTACTACTTGCATAAGTTTTTTTTTATTTGCCTAAGTTTTGATGGAGGCTTCTCTGGTACCTCAGCTGGCAAAGAATTCGCCTGCAATGCAAGAGATTTGACCCAGTTCAATTCCTGGGTCAGGAAGATCCCCTGGATAGGCTACGCACTCCAGTATTGTTGGGCTTCCCTTGTGGCTGAGCTGGTGAAGAATCAGCCTGCAATGCGGGAGACCTGGGTTCAGTCCCTGGGTTGTGAAGATCCCCTGGAGAAGGGAAAGACTACCCACTCCAGTATTCTGGCCTGGAGAATTCCTGGACTGTATAGTCCATCATGTCGCAAAAAGAGTTGGACTCGCCTGAGCAACTTTCACGTTCACTTTCAAATTTTGATAGCTAGAGTTTAACTCATTATAAAACCCAGTAATTTAGACTTGAACAACAGCTATTGCTGTCTGTATTCATATTTATTTTATTGAACAGTCATTTACGTTATACCCTTAGTGGAAAGAGAATATACTGAGAAAATGTTAAACAAGAGTGTTAAACAAAATGTTAAAACAAAGAGTAATGTCAACCCCGGGTTACTTGAAAATGCAGATCTTCCTTTCGTACTATAGAGTTGCCCAGTTAGAGTGTGGTTCAGATTTATTGTGTTTCAAATTCTGTTTGAACTCAGTTAGTTAGAGTTCTGAGTAAAGTTTCATACTTATCTTCTTACCTGCAATCTAGGTCTCTTTACTTTTCTCTAGTTTATAAGATTTTATTTAAGAAAAGGATTTGTGAACATTTGAAAAAGGATACTTTAAGTAACAAGTGTTCACAATTAATTTATTTCCTTGTATGTAATATATTTGTCATAAAGGGAGTACTATTTTTACTTTAGCTGATTACCCTGCCTGTATGTTGTGGCGAGGAGAGTTAATAGGGAACAGTTAATGATTAATAGTACCATATGATACTGTTTTTAACAGAAATGAATTTTGGTGGTGTGGAAACTTATTTTTCAGGTTGAAGCACTCAATAAACTAAAAACTTTAAATAGTTTAATCAAACTGAATGCAATGAAGCTAAATAGAGCCAAAGGGAAAGAAGCAATGCATACTTGTTTAAAACAGAATGCTTACCGTGAAGCCCTCTCTGACCTGCAGTCACCTCTGAACCCATGTGTTATCCTCTCAGAACTCTAGTAAGTGACCTTCTGTACTGTGCTTGGTGAACTTCCCTTTAAATAACACTGTAGGAGGGATTTCTGAGTGACTGCCTTAGGGGAGCAATGAAGACAGCTGTTGGTAATTGGAATAAAATTAAAGAAGGAAAATCTTAAAGTTCTCAAAAGTTAATCTTATGTTAGTAGGATGTTTGCCTTCTAGCTAAATTTACCAGTGGGGTTAGTAGAAGTTAATTTCCTTTCAATTATATGTAATTAAATTTGTTTTCTGTATTACTGGTTTCTAGTTGAAAGTCTTAGTAAGCAAAATGTTGGCAGCTATCATAGATTATTTACTAATTAAACTTTCCATCAAAATGAAATTTTTCAATGAACTTAGAACATGATTTATTTTTACTTTTCCTGTAAAAGTAACAATGGGAAAGTAATTATTATGTTCAGTATATCAGGATTCAAAGTTGATCCCTCTTTAGGAAATCACAAATCCAGTGTTATATTCTGATTGTTATTGTCCATGTATGATAACAAAAGTTAAAGAAGAATAAGGAAAGAAAAGGAGGAGTTTTAAATATAGCGGTGAGAAGGGCAAATCTGGATTTTCAGTTCAGCTCATTTGTAATCACTGCTGACCAAGGCTAGTGTCACAGTTGCTCTTCTGTCAAGAAGAAATGTTATAGTTTTGACTTGCGTAGCGCTGAATGGAACAGGTGAGGAGTTTTCCCAGGCCTAGTATATCATAGCAACACTACAATCTTGCCATATGTTTTAACTGAAGTGGGCTAATTTTTCCCTTTCTTCCTTTCAGTGTTGAGAAGTGTAAATACATGGATTCCAAAATGAAGCCTTTGTGGCTTGTGTACAACAACAAGGTGTTTGGTGAGGATTCAGTTGGAGTGATTTTTAAAAATGGTGATGGTATGTTCTTTACAGTGACAAATTCCTTAGTATTTTTCGTTTGTCATCTGTTTGCTTTCTCTGAAAGATGATGTGAAAATGTAGAACAAATCGACGGCAGCCAATAGGTAGCTATTAACGGTCATTAAGTTGAATTTGACCTATCATAAACCCCCTTTTTTTCTCCTTTGGGAATGTGATTTGTATAGCTTACTTACATGCATTGTTGTAATAAACCTTCCCTTTTTCCTACAAAATACAGTGCTGTGTATTCCTTTGGTTAAAGCTTATAAAGTATAAGAGAATATTTTTAATATGTTCATAACTTGTTTCAATGATAGCAATTTTGATATTGCTGCCATAGTTTTATATTTTAATTAAAACATTTTACCCATATTTTATAAAACAAATGCCTCTGAAGTATTCACACCAACCAGAAGGTAGTCATGATTGCTACCATTCATTAGTTTTGTGATTGCAGGCAAATCATGTAAAATTCATTGAGCTTCAGGTTCTTCCTGTCCATGAAGATTATATCATCTCTGCGTTGGGTCTGTTAAATGGAATTAAGTGAACCTAAGTGTATGTGCTTACAACCATTTTTAAAAGAAATTTAAAATTCTGGGAAAAAAATTAACAGAAGAGTTATTTTTCAGTGTTTATTTTCCAGCCAGTTAATTCTGGCTGAATTAGTTCATCTTAAATTAATGTTATTAGGCATAAAGTATAAAGCACTTATATAAGGGCTTTTCCCGCTTAGATTTACGGCAGGATATGTTGACACTCCAAATGCTGCGCTTGATGGATTTACTCTGGAAAGAAGCTGGTCTGGACCTTCGGTAAGATTTCTAGTGAATTTCTTTTTATCTCATGTTGTATTCCTTCCACGAAAGAGTTTTAAAAACTTCTTGTTGATTTCTTCCTGATATTATTATTGGTTGTTGTTCATAATCATATCCATATAATACTTTATAGTTGACAACAATCTCTCAATACATTATCTTACTGAAACCTCATCAAGTGTAAAACTACACTTGTGATAGCAAGAGTCACATCCCAGCCTGCAGTTTTGGAGGTGGTCTCAGGAAAGATGCACTGGCGGTCGCGAGAGTGATAAGCCAGAGAAGGGCCTGTGCCTCTTCTTTTTCACCCTAGTAACCCTGATTCTTTTAACCTTCCTGAAAGTGAAGTCTTTAGGTGGACTTTCAGGGTTTTTTGCCTGACACCATTGTGAGGGGTAGACAGTGAGCAGAACAGGTTTATGGTGACAAAGAAAACGGAAACATAATGGATTTTTAAAGATTAATTATTATAAATCTTAATATATATTTATTGTTGAGGTATTTAATTAGATAAAAATATAAGGTTCAAATGTCAGCAAACCACATTCAAGACTCACCCCATTATTTGATTCATAATGAACAGGACAAGGGGATAAAAATTCTAAATATTAAAAAGAGTTCATAGAAATAAATATATAGGGAGAAGATGTGAAAAGGCCATTCAAATTATAAAATAAATAAGCTAATAACTATGCAAATACCATTTATTCTAAGGTAGTTCCTCAAATCAGAGAAGGCAGTGGCACCCCACTCTAGTACTCTTGCCTGGAAAATCCCATGGATGGAGGAGCCTGGTAGGCTGCAGTCCATGGGGTTGCTAGGAGTCGCACACGACTGAGTGACTTCACTTTCACTTTTCACTTTCATGCATTGGAGAAGGAATTGGCAACCCCCTCCAGTATTCTTACCTGGAGAATCCCAGGGACGGGGGAGCCTGGTGGGCTGCTGTCTATGGGGTTGCACAGAGTCGGACACGACTGAAATGACTTAGCACCGCAGCAGCAGCAGCAGCTGCAGAATTTCAAATTAAAAGAACAATTAGATACTATTGATTTCTTACCAAAAATTTTGTTAAATGAAATACAGTCTGGAGCACTGTCACAGTAACAGAAACACAAATATTGCATATACCATTATAGTAAGTGAGTAAGTGAAGTCACTCAGTCATGTCCGACTCTTTGCAACCCCATGGACTGTAGCCTACCAGGCTTCTCCGTCCATGGGATTCTCCAGGCAACAATACTGGAGTGGGTTACCATTTCCGCTGTATCATTTATTTATACTCTATATCCAATATTTCCATAATTTAATTTAAAATTAAAAATGTGAAAAGAGATTTAGGCACAAAGGTACTCATTCTTGCTTTATTTACAGTTAAAAAAAATTGGGCCACCCTTTTTAACGTTTGCTCAGTAGCATAATGGTTTAAAAAATGATGAGCTTTCACATATGACAAAACATCTCAGGTATTTAAAAGCATTGTTTATAGAGAATTTCTATCAGTTTGGAGGTGAAAACAAGTAAGATGTAAAAAATATCTTAATAGAAGGATTTCAACCATTTAAAAAACGGTTGAATCTCTTGAAAAATGACACACATTTTAAAATGTTTACAGAAACTAAGATGTATAATAGACATTACTTATGGGTGGTAGGATTAAAGATGATACAGTCCCCTCTGCTCTTGGTACACCTGGTTCTCTAGTTTTCTACAGTGTACTCCTTTTAAGGAGAGAAAAACATTAAACATATTTTCTGATATAATATAGAACCATACAGTCAAAAAAAGTTTTCCATGCTAGTTATTAATAACTTCATCTTTTACTTAATTCTTTTTTTTAAACTGTGAAATATTTTAACCATGAAATATAGATGATAATTGACAATATTTTTGTGTTCTTAAACCCATATTTGTATAGATATTTAATAATTTAATGACAGATGTTAGCATGTTTTCATATTTACATTTTTAAAAGAGAAATTAAATATACAGGTCAAATCGATGCATTCTTATGATCTTCTCCTTTCTCAAACTCAGGATTTACCATTATTCTAAACTGGAATACATGTATGTGCCTAAACTATATATTATATATCTGTTGAATGTTTTGAACTTCTAATAAATATCGTATCACATGTAATTTTTTGCAGTTTACTTTTATTACATGTTTCGAGGTTTATCAAGATGAATATGTGAAGTTTCTAATTTGTTATTTTCACTTCTGTATTAATGTTTTGAGTAAATACACAAATTTATCCATTCCCCTATTAGCAGCTATTTGTGTTTATTTGTTTGTACACTTCTCTTTACTTACATTTGGAAGAGTTCTTTAGTTTATATAGCCAGAAGTGGAATTGCTGTATAAAGCTTGTATACTTTCAGCCTTACCACTGTTGACCAAGTGGCTTCCAGAATGTTTATACCAGTGTTATGTTTCTCCCCAGAAATATCTCCTTGCCAGTCAGACTTGTTAGTTTTTTGCAAATCTAGTGGATATAACATGGTATCTCATAGAGTTTTAATTGGCATTTCTTTGGTTGAATAATTTTTCAGTGTTTATAATTAGTGTGTTTTCTCTCTGCTGTGAATTACCTAGGTTCCTTTAAGGTTTATGCTTTTTGTATTATTTTTAAAAAATCCTTTGCTGTACAGTTATCTTAAAGATGCTGTCTTTTATTTTCTGAATTTTAAATTTGACTTCTTTTCTATCTCTGCAATAGTTTAGTCCTAGTATTGAGTTTTTTGGGATTTAGGTTTTTTTGACTACTCTTCTTGAGTCCCTTTTGAGGCTAAAAAGTGTCTGTTTCTTCATTGATTTTTAATTTATTACCATACTATTTATAATATCTTCTTGTAATTTTACAACTGCTGCTGTGTTTAATTTTTTTCTCCTTTTACATTTGTAAAATTATTTTGTATGCAGTGTTTTTTCCATATTAGTCTTCTCTAGTCTTAGAAGTTTGCATTTTAGCATTTTAAAAGAATGGGCTTCTAATTTTTCTGTTTTTATCATTGATTTTGTCTTTATTCTTTCCTTCCTTTTACTTGTGTTAATTCTGTTTCTGATTTTTTGAAACAGAACATTGTATGTGTATGTTTGTTAGTCGCTCAGTCGTGTCCAACTCTTTGTGACCTCATGGACTTCAGCCCGCCAGGCTTCTCTGTCCATGGAATTCTCCAGGCAAGAATACTGGAGTGGATTACCATTTCCTTCTCCAGAGGATGTCCCGACTCAGGGACTGAACCCTGGTCTCCTGCATCGCAAGCAGATTCTTTACCATTTGTGCTATAGAGACATTAATTTCTGGTTTTTACAACCGTACATATATTTCTTCTAACTGCCTTAACTGCTTCCCATAATTTTTCTCCCTTAAGTTTTAAAATGTACTTATTTGTCCTTTTTTATAATACATCACACTGTATAGAATTTACTTCTAAATGTTTTATTATTTCCATTTTTATTTCTTCAAGTCCTGAACTAGTTTAAATTATTTTGACCCCAAATTACATTGAACTTTTTTGTTGTTGGTGTCTCTAAGATGTCTTAATTTTATTGTACCTTACTACTGTCAGATTTTGTGGTCTGTGTAAGATCAATGTCAAGTTTATTAAGGTTTTTTTATGCATTACCATATGCCCAGTTTTTCTATCACATTGATTATGATGTTCATTGATTGAAAATATTTCAGATGCTGTAGTTAAACTGGTCTGTTGTATCAAATTGTTGATTATGTCCAGATCTCTCTTCTCATTAAAGTTTTACTTATTTGTCACTTCAGAGTAATATTAAAACCTCCCATTATAATTGGTATTTGTTAGTTTCTAGCTTGCAATTTTGTTAATCTTCTAATTGTGGTTTTAATTTGCATTTTCCTAATGACTAATAATGTTGGCCAGATTTTCATCTGCTTGTTAGTCATTTGTATATCTTATTTGGAGAAATACCTATTCAAGTTTTTTGCTCATTTTTGAATTGAGTTATTATATTTATCTTTTGAGTTATGAGTTCCTTATATATCTTGGATACTAGACTCCTAGTGAATACATTATGGGCAAATATTTTTTCTGTTTTGTGGGTTTGTTCACTTTCATGATAGTGTCCTTTGATGCATAAAATACTTAACTTTGATGAAGTTCAGTTTATGTATTTTTTCCTTTAGCTTCTTGTGTTTTTGGTGTCAGGTCTGGAAAACCATTATCTAATCCACAGTCATGAAGATTTACACCTGTGCTTCTGAAAATTTTAGTTTAGCCCTATTTAGGAGGTCGTTAATCCACTTCTAGTTAATATTTTTGTATGGTATATGGTAGGAGTCCAGTCTCATTTTTTTAGTGTGTTGGTATCCGGTTGTCACAGCACCATTGTTGAAAAGATTGTTCTTTCTTCAGTGAATTATCTTGGCACTTGTGTGGAACATGAATTGACTATAAATGTGAGGGAATTTTCCTAATGTCTAAATTCTGTTTCATTGACCTATATATCTTATTTCTATGCATCTGTTCAGTTCAGTTCAGTCGCTCGGTCGTGTCCAACTCTTTGCGACCCCATGAATCACAGCNTTCCCAGCATCAAAGTCTTTTCCAATGAGTCAACTCTTCGCATGAGGTGGCCGAAGTACTGGAGTTTCAGCTTTAGCATCAGTCCTTCCAAAGAAATCCCAGGGCTGATCTCCTTTAGAATGGACTGGTTGGATCTCCTTGCAGTCCAAGGGACTCTCAAGAGTCTTCTGCAACATCACAGCTCAAACGCATCAATTCTTCGGTGCTCAGCCTTCTTCACAGTCCATCTCTCACATCCATACATGACTACTGGAAAAACCATAGCCTTGACTAGATGGACCTTAGTCGGCAAAGTAATGTCTCTGCTTTTGAATATGCTATCTAGGTTAATCATAGCTTTCCTTCCAAGGAGTAAGCGTCTTTTAATTTCATGGCTGCAATCACCATCTGCAGTGATTTTGGAGCCCCCCAAAAATACAGTCTGACACTGTTTCCACTGTTTCCCCATCTATTTCTATGCATAGTCTTGATTAATTTGTAGTAAGTTTTTAAATTCGGAATTGTCTGCCTCTATTCTCTTGTAGGAGTTCTGTGGTTTCAGGTCTTACATTTAGATCTTTAATCCATTTTGAGTTTATTTTTGTATATGATGTTAGAAGATATTGTTTACATTCTTTATTTGTAGCCATCCAGTTTTCCCAGTGACACTTATTGACGGGACTGTCCTTTCTCAGTTGTATAGTTTTGCTTCCCTTTTCGTAGACTTGTTGAACCATTGAATGCATTTAGTTTTGGACTCTCTGTTCTGTACCATTAATTTATGTGTCTGTTTTTGTGCTGGTTACATGCTGTTTTGATTATTGTAGCGCATTCTGAAATCTAGGTATGTGATAAGATTTAGGATTATTTTAGTTCTTTGAAAAATGTCATGGTATTTGGTTCATTTAAATAATTTCTGTTTATTTAAATACAGTCTGTGGTGATTCATCATTTTTTTCCCCCTAACTTTTTAAATTTATTTTTGGCTGTGCTAAGTCTTAGTTGCTGCACGTGGGCTTTCTCTAGTTGTGGCGAGTATGAGCCACTCTCCAGTTGTGATGCATGGGCTTCTCATTGTAGTGGTTCCTCCCTGTGGAGCATGAGCTCCAGGGTACACAGCCTTCAGTAGGGCCCTAAAGCCAAGGTACGTGGGTATAGTTTACCAGTGGCATGCAGAATCTTCCCAGACCAGGGATTGAACCCATGTCCTTTGCATTGGCAGGTGGTTTCTTAACTACCGGACCACTAATCCGATTCGTCATTCTTATACTCTTTTGTTCTTTTGACATGGCTCCTTTTATTTCTTTGAACATACTTAATATAGGGTTTTAATCTTGTGAACCCCGAAAAATAGGTTCTCTCTCTTAGTCAGGACTTTTTTGTTATTGCTGTTTATTTCATGACTTCTCAACTAATTTTGTAAAGTTTGTGTTCTTTGTCATGCATGGTCACTGATTTCTCTGCTTGGTTAGTTTATTGGTTAGCTAATGTTTAACCACAGATTTCCTTAAATGCCTGGAATTCTTAAGTCTTCCAATTTTTAGTGAGGTTTCTTTGTTCATGTTGGGACATATCTTGAGGAGTCAGCCAGGTAATTTAGAGCTGTGACCCCTAATTTGTGTAAGCGTCAAAGTTAGTAAGAAGTGAGTGCTAGGGCCTTTTCGATTCTTTTCTACCCTTTGCACAACCCCAGAAATGCATACAACCATGCAGCTTCTAGATTCCTTTGGATGTGTTGTAGTCTTTCATAACCTTTATGAACATCTCATTCCACAGTTTTTCCTTTAAGTCTTTTGTTAAAAGTTTTTCTTTATTGTTTGACCCAACTATTATTTACCGTTAGGACAGCCTTAGTGTTAAACACCTTATTCCTGGTTATTTTTGAGAAACACCCTTAGCTAAAAGGCAGTTCACAGTAGGCAAGGTCTCAGTCAGGTCAAAGAAACACAGAATTGTTAGTGTGATATTCTTAGAAATTGCAAAAGAGTTCAAAGAATGACAGTTATATAGAACTGAGGCTTTGAAGGTGCTCCAACCCCTTTTTTGTCCCCTCTAGAGGCTACCAGATTGCTGTAACCACAGTGATTATGGGACATTTGTTGCCATGTCTGCTGAAGAACTGGAAAGTAGATGCGATCAGAATAAGTAACAGTAAAACACAACTGAGATTCAGCGAAAAAATATTCCCCAGATCAGTGCAAACCATTTTTACATTTCCGTATTACTGAAATAGTTGATTGTTGACAATTTTTTGCCAGTGTTGTTCTTCTAGAAGAGGGGATTTTCAGAGGTCCTTAACTTCCTGGTTTTGCGTATATTACCTGGTTATAGAATTTGAAAATACAGATTGACAGCTACTTTCCTTAGAAATCTAGAAGATGTTATTCCATAGTATCCTGACCTCTGTTGTCATTTTCTAAAGTCTTCTGTCAACCTAAACAAGCTGTCTTTTTTTTTTAATTCCCATTGCAGGAAAAAAGTTTTCTTTGCCCTTGTTTCTATAGTTTTACTATAATTTGTCTGTTTGGATTTCTTTTGACTTATTTTTACTTGCTTTATTTTTCTTTGTATCTTTTATAGAAAATCACATCTTTTAGTTTCTGCAGAATGCATCTACATTTTTCAGCATTGCAGTTTTCTTCATTTTCTCTTGAAAGTTTAATAGATGTATTTTGATTTTTCCTGTTTTTTCCTACATGTCTTCTTAATATCTTTACTACTTCTCTCCTTTTTATCTTTTTTGTAGTTTCCTTTATTCTGTCTTCCAGTTGATTAATTATTTGTTCAGTATTGTGTGTTTGTTTTGGTAATTGTTTATTTAGCTGTTGTATGTGATTTGATTTTTGTATACCTCTTTTCCCGTTAATACTGTACTTCTCTCTTTTTATACTTTCTATTCTTTTTCATGTCTTTATCATCTTAGCATCTCTTTCATACTGTTCTCTCTTTGGGTATCACCTTTTCATTTACATGCTTAATCTTATTCATTTCCTTGTGTAGTTACTAATATTTAGTTTTGAA
>SJYQ01000712.1:652451-674451 GCA_006410935.1 Redunca redunca | reverse complement strand
TGTCATCCTGGAGAACTTCAGTGTTGCTACTGAAGAAAGCGCAGAGCCCCTGAGTGAAGACGACTTTGAGATGTTCTACGAGGTTTGGGAGAAGTTTGATCCTGACGCCACCCAGTTCATGGAATTTGAAAAGCTATCTCAGTTTGCAGCTGCTCTTGAACCACCGCTCAATTTACCACAACCGAACAAACTCCAGCTCATTGCCATGGATTTGCCCATGGTAAGTGGTGATCGAATCCACTGTCTTGACATCTTATTTGCTTTTACGAAGCGGGTTCTAGGGGAGAGTGGAGAGATGGATGCCCTTCGAATACAGATGGAAGAGAGATTCATGGCCTCCAACCCATCAAAGGTCTCTTATCAGCCAATAACTACGACTTTAAAGCGAAAACAAGAGGAAGTGTCTGCTGTTATTATTCAGCGTGCGTACAGGCGCCACCTTTTAAAGCGAACTGTAAAACAGGCATCATTTACGTACAACAAGAATAAAATCAAAGGTGGGACTAATCTTCTTGTAAAAGAAGACATGATAATTGACAGAATAAATGAAAACTCAATTACAGAAAAAACTGATCTGACCATGTCCACAGCAGCTTGTCCACCCTCCTATGATCGGGTAACAAAACCAATTGTGGAAAAACATGAGCAAGAAGGCAAAGATGAAAAAGCCAAAGGGAAATAAACACAAATAAATAAAAATCACTGGGTGACAAATTGTTTACAGCCTGTGAAGGTGATGTATTTTTGTCAACAGGACTCCTTTAGGAGGTCAATGCCAAACTGACTGTTTTTACACAAATTTACTTAAGGTCAGTGCCTACAATCAGACAGTGACCCCTTGTTGGAAAACTGTGACTGTGTAAAAGGGAGATGACCTTGACAGGAGGTTACTGTTCTCACTACCAGCTGACACTGCTGAAGACAAGAGAAAATGGCTACGTAGACTGTAGGGACCAGTTCAAAGGGGTGCAAACCTGTAATCTGGGAGTTGTTTAACATGAAAACACTGTAGTGTAGTAATTGTATCCACTCTTTGCATTTCGACTGCCACATTTGTCACGTTTTTACAAAATCTGTTAGTGGATTCATCTTTTTTTTAGTCCATATGTTGTTTATTATATGTGACTATTTTTGTAAATGGGGTTTCTGTTGGGAAATAGATTAAAGGACCTCTTTAACAGGTATGCCACTGGGGGTTATGGCAATCACATGGCCCTCCCATCTGCACAAAGACATGGTTTGCATGAGGGCATGCAACACTTAGAGATCATGCATGAAAAGAGTCACAAGGAACACAATGAGCTCTTAAATTCCATCTACGTTTCTGGGAGGGGTAATTAGGTGATAATTGGAGGTGCTTTGCTGATCTTGTTTTGTCAAATCCAACCCCTAGACCAAGTATGTAATTTTAGGGGGATAGCCCATTAAATCTTAGCAGGTGCAAACTTCACTCAAATGTCAGGAATCTTAAGTGTTACATTTCTGTTTATTGTATTTAAAAAATACTGAATGAGTATTGCTTCTCCCTTAATGACGGAATTGACCAAAAGAACCCTTTATAAATTTCTGCTTAATCCTGCACTTTGTTTAGCCATCTTCAGCTCAGTAAGGTTGACAATGTATATGTTAATGAAATGCTATTTATTATGTAAATAGTCATTTTACCCTGTGGTGCATGTTTGAGCAAACAAATAATGACCTAAGCACAGTATTTATTGCATCAAATATGTACCACAAGAAATGTAGAGTGCAAGCTTTACACAGGTAATATAATGTATTCTGTACCATTATAGATAGTTTGGATGCTATGAATGCATGTTTCTATTACCATGCTGCTGTATCTGGTTTCTCCCACCACTCAGAATCTCATTTATGAGAAACCATATGTCACTGGTAAAGTCAAAGAAATTGTTCAACAGATCTCATTTATTTAAGTCATTAAGCAATAGTTTGCAGCACTTTAACAGCTTTTTGGTTATTTTTAAATTCTAAGTGGATAACATATGGTGTATAGCCCGACTGTACAGACATGTTCAAAAAAAAAAAAAAACACTGCTTAACCTGTTAAAATGTGTTTAGAATTTTATAAGCAAATATAAATACTGTAAAAAGTCATTTTATTTTATTTTTCAGCATTATGTACATAACTATGAAGAGGAAATTACCTTAAAGATTGATATCACAATCACTTTCTTACTTTCTGTCCATAGTACTTTTTCATGGAAGAAATTTGCTAAATAAGAAATGAACACAAGATTGGGTAGTTGTAGATTTCTGCTTTTTTATTACATTTGCTACTTTTAGATTATTTCATAATTTTAAGGGGCAAACATAGATTCACAACTGACATCCAAATTATGCTTTGCAATTGGAAAAAAGGTATAAATTTTTATTTACATTTTTGGTAGTGCCTATACTAACTGATTGAAGGTAGTGTTTATTTTTCATTTGTGTCTTTTTTTTTCTAACTTCTGTTTATGTTTCCATTTATTGGAAGTCATGCTGCTCTAGATTGCTCTAAATATAATGTGGGTTTCACAATTTTTTTTTTCCCCACAAGAACAGAGAGTAGTGAACTTATGTAGTCAATTACATCAGGATATTTTGTGTTTCTTACAGAAGCAAACTATAGGCACCTCTTTTTCTTAAAACTACTTAGAATACTTAAACTGTATTCGTGAACTGCATGCTGGAAAATGCTACTATTACCCTAAATGATGCTAACCAACATTAAAAATGTGCAAACTAATAAAGATTACATTTTTTATTTTATTGTTTGCCCAGTTACTTTTGGTTAACCATGTTGTGTAACAAGTTTTATTCTACAGATTGAGGGAGAAGGGGAGCTACACACACNCCCACCCACCCATCCGGGCTGAGAGCAAGAAAACTTGGGGTAAGAATGAGACTGGAGGGAGTGTTACCAGGGACTACAAGCAGCAGATTAAAACTGGAGGCTCCAGCAAAACAAGAAGCAAGGTAAGTGGCCACTTAAGGTACAAAGAGAATCCCTCAAAACCTATTAAAATATTAGAAGTTGCTATGTGTGAGTGGGGTCTTTTGTTTGCTCCTCCAGAGCCACTCTTCCTGCCCCTCCATCATGCTCTGTGTTAGGGTGAATTTGTAAATTGAATCAACGGGCTCTCTTACCCTCTAGATCTCAGTCGGTTTGGCCAATGGGAAACCCCAGCAGGAAAACACCATTAGGAAAGCAGGAGAATGGTGCAACTGGGTGTTTTTACCCTAGTGTCATCTTTGCCAGGTTGCTCTGGGTTGGCAGTGCTGTCATACTTCCGGTCAGACGGCCCCTCTTACAATGAGAGCTACTTCGTTGAGGGGCTGGTCATCACTCTCTGCCTTGCTCCCTTAGACCTGTGGCCCCTTTATCTTGCTGACATCTTTTTAAATGGTCCTTCATGAACAACGTCTCTCTTGCCTCATTTCAGTGTGCCATCTGTCTCTTACCTGGATGAAACAGTGATTAAAATAGCTTGTGAAAGTGGGCAACAGGCAAAGATTTGCCTTGGGTCAGCTTGGAGGCTTCATCTAATGAGCATTAGTAGATGGAGAAAGAGGAACTGGGGAAACTACAGTCCAGTCAAGCACAGATTTCACAGAGATCATGGAGCAGTTACTAGCGTGGTCCAAACAATAAAAGTGACAGCTGAAGAAACATCTAAATTTATGAGAAAAGAGAAGCCTCGTTTGCTATCAGATTTGCACAAGTCTGAAAGAGGATCGTGGCCTTGAGAAGAGGAGCAGTCACACACAGTGCCTTTCCCTGTCCTTCAGCTTCCTGACCTTGTCTCTTCATGACATCATTGCTCTAAAACACCAGGACAACTAATTCTAAAAAGAATTTCCCCTTTCTAACCAACAAAAATAAGGATTATAGGGTAATCCCTACAGATTTTTTTTAATATTCCAGATTCATACCAGTACTCACTGGTATCTTTTCAAATACAAAGCAAATTGGTGAAACATAATCATATAAATCACCATAGTCATTTTGGTATTATTTTTACATAGTGAAAGATAGTAACAGATTATAATCCATTGAATAAAATAAGAATTTACAAGTATGTACTAACATAAATAAATGGAAAAAGCAAAAAACTCTTCCTAACAGTTGAATATTAACTAACAAATGTAGAAGAAATAATGAAGATAGAAAATTACCCCTTGGCAACCATCATAAAGACATCCATGCAAGAAGAATCAATGTATACTAAAACTCATGGGTGAAAGTTTGACAAGCACTAGGACATTTACATTGTCTCAAAGTATCTCTTCTGCATTAAAATTTTTTAAAATAAAGCTTACAGTGGAGACACCTCGCAGACACTATCTTCATCAGTTATGGGACAATTCTGAAGAAGACATCACTTCTTGGTATCCAGTCAAAATGACATAACCAGAATTTAATCATAAGGAAAATCAAATTGAGGACATTCTATGAAATGACTGAACTCTTTAGAAATGTCACGAAAAGCAAACACAGGGTAAGGAACAACTTGAGGTTGAAGAGTTATGAAAACAGAATACAACATGTGATTCTAGATTGAATACTGGACTGGAAAAATAGTAATAATTATGGATGTTCCTGGGAATACTGACTAAATTTGAATATGGACTCGCTTAAGTACTAGTATTGTAAAAGTATTTTAATTTATTTAATTTTATAAAGTCTAAATGAGGCTATTACATAATTATGGGTAATATCCTTACTCTCAGAAAATGCACATTAAAGTATTTAGGGATGAGTGGGATGATGTCTGCAACTCACTTTTGAATGGGACTGAAGGACAATTAAAGGACTTCCCTGGTGACTCAGATGGTAAAAATTTCTACCTGCAATGCAGGAGACCCGGGTTCGAGTTGATCCCCTGGAGAAGGAAATGGCAACCACTCCAGTATTCTTGCCTGGAGAATTCCACAGACAGAGGAGCCTGGTGAGCTACAGTCCATGGGGTTGCAAAGAGTCGGACACGACTGAGAGACTAACACAGAAAGGGCAATGAATTCTATGTGTATATGTGTATGTAAATGTTGATACAGATATATGTGTGTGTATTCAAGGAAGTGAAGATTTTTGTGTTGCTCTTGTGTTACTGCAGTATGTATGTGTGTGTATTCACTTTATCACCTGTTTTTCTAAGTCTTGGAATTTATGATTTTACTCTTAAAATTAGATAAACTATTTCTAATTACTTCAAAGAACACTGCATTTTAATTACTATTCTTATTTTCCAGAAGTTGTGTTTTTGAAGAGACAAATGATTACATTCCTTATCCTTTGTGGAAACCCTTATGTTACTAAAAATAAGAATATTTTTAGGAGAGATCTGTGGCATAGTGGTTGCTGCTGCTACTGCTGCTGAGTCGCTTCAGTCGTGTCCGACTCTGTGCGACCCCATAGACGGCAGCCCACTAGGCTCCTCTGTCCCTGGGATTCTCCAGGCAAGAACACTGGAGTGGGTTGCCATTTCCTTCTCCAATGCATGAAAGTGAAAGTGAAAGTGAAGTCGCTCAGTCATGCCCAACTCTTAGTGACCCCATGGACTGCAGCCTACCAGGCTCCTCTGTCCATGGGATTTTCCAGGCAAGAGTACTAGAGTGGGGTGCCATTGCCTTTAAGACTCCAGTATTTGAAGCTAGATCTAATAAATTGGAAACTTGTGATCTAAACTCTGGTGATCCTTCCTGTATTGTATCAGAATGTGTCTTATTGGCTATATGAGTCCCTGGGGTCCAGATATTTTAAGTACCAACCAGTAATCCCAAACATAGCTCTACAGGCCAGCACCCACATGACAAGTATTTCACATGCCACAGTTAACCTTGGAAATTACGAATGATGTAATAAATATTTATAAAGCTAAACATATTCAATTTAAAGAACTTTACTGTAAAAATATGCCTTTTTAATGTTTTATTTCCAAAGACTAAAAACACTTTATGTTAAAATGCTCTTTTTGAAATGATGATGAGAATAAATGATAGTGGGTTGTTTTAATATTTTTTTTAGCTAAATTAAAAATTGGCAACCCTGTGTTGGTCCTCCCATTTGTATTTTACTGATGGAGCAAATAAAGTCTAGGGGATAGACAATCAGTACTCAGCCTCATAATTTGTATGTTCATATGTGTGTAACAAAAAGTTTGGATGCTAGAACTATACAAACTATATTAAAGTCTGCAAATTTGTCCTATAATTGCTTATTCTACCATACATGGACTAAATTTCATACTATTATGTAATAAGGAGAATGCTTCTTAATCAACTATGAATGTATTGAAATGTTCACAATCAAAATATTATTGCTTTAATCATGTACAATAGCACTTATACTACTGTCCTTCCTAGAACATGGGAATATTCTCCTAAATTATCAATTAGCACTGATTCAGTCAGTGTGGCAGCAAAGACACTAGAGGAGAAAAATATTCCGGACAATCGAGTTTTGTTGGGGAAACTGCATCACCAAGAAATTCTTGACATCAGTAATACATAATCTGCAATGACAACTGAGTACTCAGTGTTGAGTTATTCCCCTCTCTTGTGAACTTCCTGATGTTCAAGCTGGTTTTAGAAAAGGCAGAGGAACCAGAGATCAAATTGCCAACATCTGCTGGATCATCGAAAAAGCAAGAGAGTTCCAAAAAAACATCTATTTCTGCTTTGTTGACTATGCCAAAGCCTTTGATTGTGTGGATCACAATAAACTGTGGAAAATCCTGAAAGAGATGGGAATACCAGACCACCTAACCTGCCTCTTGAGAAATCTGTATGCAGGCCAGGAAGCAACAGTTAGAACTGGACATGGAACAACAGACTGGTTCCAAATAGGAAAAGGAGTACGTCAAGGCTGTATATTGTCACCCTGCTTATTTAACTTATATGCAGAGTACATCATGAGAAATGCTGGAGTGGAAGAAACACAAGCTGGAATCAAGATTGCTGGGAGAAATATCAATAACCTCAGATATGCAGATGACACCACCCTTATGGCAGAAAGTGAAGAGGAACTCAAAAGCCTCCTGATGAAAGTAAAAGAGGAGAGTGAAAAAGTTGGCCTAACGCTCAACATTCAGAAAATGAAGATCATGGCATCCAGTCCCATCACTCCATGGGAAATAGATGGGGAAACAGTGGAAACAGTGTCAGACTTTATTTTGGAGGGCTCCAAAATCACTGCAGATGGTGACTGCAGCCATGAAATTAAAAGACGCTTACTCCTTGGAAGGAAAGTTATGACCAACCTAGATAGCATATTGAAAAGCAGAGACATTACTTTGCCGACTAAGGTCCATCTAATCAAGGCTATGGTTTTTCCAGTAGTCATGTATGGATGTGAGAGTTGGACTGTGAAGAAGGATGAGCGCTGAAGAATTGATGCTTTTGAACTGTGGTGTTGGAGAAGACTCTTGAGAGTCCCTTGTACTGCAAGGAGATCCAACCAGTCCATTCTGAAGGAGATCAGCCCTGGTATTTCTTTGGAAGGAATGATGCTAAAGCTGAAACTCCAGTACTTTGGCCACCTCATGCGAAGAGTTGACTCATTGGAGAAGACTTTGATTTTTGGAGGGATTGGGGACAGGAGGAGAAGGGGACGACCGAGGATGAGATGGCTGGATGGCATCACTGGCTCTATGGACACGACTCTGAGTGAACTCCGGGAGTTGGTGATGGACACGGAGGCCTGGCGTGCTGCAATCCATGGGGTCGCAGAGTCGGACACGATTGAGCGACTGAACTGAACTTGTGTCTTTATTCTCTCCTTTTGATTGCTTCTTTCTGTCCAACTTTACACTTTCAAAATTGTCTTTCTAATCTTGAAAAATAACTTTTCTCAACCCTGATGCATTTTTTCTCATTGTTCATATCTCATTCCTTTTTAAAAAATACCTTTTAAATTCAGGGTTCTATACTCAACACTTTCACTCTTCATTAAAATTAAATGAAATATAAGTCCCAATGATATTGATGAGAAAATTTGGCTGTGAATATTCTTATTGACATAAGCACTTTCATATGCTATGCTGGTCATTATCCTTCTCTGTAACACTATGAAGAAAAGACTTGAAAATACAAAAGGTGAAGATAGGAAGAAAGAACATTATCCATGTGGAACAGAACTGTATATACTCGATATCTGGTTATCGTGAATTATCTCTTTATTTAATGTTTACTTAGAAGAGCAAGATGGTCTGAGAACTATTCGATTGATAACTGCAGCATTTTGTTTGTCTTCCAGGAATGTAGTCTTTATGTATCATGCGATGGAGACCAGAAAGTTCTTAAAATAAATTTATAGGAAATTACATTTTAAGTATAAATGCTTCATTAAAAATATGCTGTTATCGGAAATCCAATTTACTTTCTGAGCTTTCATGAATTCGCTGCCCCATGTTTAACTTGCCACAGTGCGGTGTGTGTTAGAGAACATTAAGATACAAGTTTTATCTTTCTTCTTTAAGCTGTTTGAAATACATCGAGACTCTACCATGGCAGCCCATTTCAGTATTCTTGCCTGGAAAATCTTATGGACAAGGAGACTGGTGGGCCACAGTCCATGGGGTTGCAAGTGTCGGACATAACTTAGCAACTCAACCACAACAGATTCAAATATCAAACTAATTTTGAATCTTTTTTTTTACAAAACACCTTCTCATTCTCTTCAATGTTCTCAAATCTGGTTCTACCTCCAACCAGTCTACAGTTACTAAAATTCAATTATCTTTATTCAGTCTTTATCATATTTTTTATAGATTTTTAGAATTTGATGAAGATGGTCATCATCACCTCCTTCACTGAATTGCATCTTCCCTTGCCCTCCATAAAAACTACGCTTTTCTAGGTCTCTTCTTTCTTTAGGATCTTTGCCTTCACTTCTTAATTTTTTCCCTCTTCTATCAGATTTCTTCTGCAGCATCAGCCTCTTTTTTTGAGTTACAATTCTAACTTTCTGTTGGTCTTTTATACTTGCATACATGTCTATCATCTTCAACTTCATACATCCAAAAACTGATTTGACCATGTTCTAGTCCTCTCAACCACCAGGAAAATTAGCCAGAAGTCAACCTGTTTTCTCAGTCTGTTACTGTTTGGAGTCTTCCTTCAGGCTCAGCAAAAGTAAATACAAATTACAGAATACATAGAGGAATGGGTGAGTAACTCTACAACCTTGGATTAGAGGCTTGGAAGGAGGATTCAGGGACAGTTATAACTGTAAACTCTGACCTGGATTTGAAGAATGAGAAGGGTAGGGCAGTTCAGATAGCAGAACTATTACAGAATAGTGGTGAAAATGTGTATTCTGCAGATTGCCAAAAAGCAGGGTCATCATTTGAGAAGTTGCTGGAAGAATGCAGGTAAGCAACGATGGAACATAACCCTTGAGTGCTTCCTCATCTGTCCATCTACCTCTGAAATCAAACTCATCCTTCAGGATTCAGTGACATTTTCCTTGTGTCTTATTACTGGAAGAGAATTTTCTCTCCTGTGAATTTCTGTGGAATTTTGATGTATATGTTTACACCTGGACAGTTTTGAAAGCAAAGGGAGAGACAATTAATAATTATGCTAAAGCAACAAGCATCAGTGAGGACTCTCATGGGCAAAGCAGGACATAGGATCACCTCCATGTTCCATTTGTATGGACTATAACTACCATGACACCGTAGTTTAAAACAGTTTTCTTCCTCTCATCACCCTTCTCCTCCACTTCCGCCATAAGAATACACATACCAGAAAGTGTACAACTGGCAGAAATTGGCCTTAAATACCATTGTATCCTCTATAGTAACTTTTCACAGAGAAGGTGTTCTCAAGATATTTAGTAAATGGGCAAATTAGCTAATTTTTAGCACTGTTCTAAGTAGTTCTATTTTTGAAAGCATTATTTACCACTCTGGGATCTTTCCCTCTTATATGTTTTTTCACAGGGATATCATTATATGCAAGATATATAAAAGAATAAAACATCACAAAAGTTACAAATGAAAATTAGCCTCGGTATTTTATAGTAATATTGGATTTATATAATAAATATTTAAATGGACATAAATTACATCCATAAAAGAACATATACTGTTTTTGTTACTTATAAAGAAATAAATATAGATATGAATGTAGTTATACATATTTGTATATCCAGAAATGTTTGCAAGGTATAAGAGTAAAACATAAATTGACTTTTGACTCTCTAGAACTCAAGGACTACATAATATTCACCTCGTTATGTGCTATGATGGAACTATTGAGCTTGTCATTTAAAATTTAATCTCTAAAAGGGATTAGGGCTTCTGGACCATGTTTTTTCTTCAATATCATTTGGCCTGACTCTTATCTGCATTACTAATGTTCCTCGTTCATCAAGGATGGTGAAGAAATGCCTTATTCAGCAGTATTTCTTGCAATCACAGAAAACATATATTTCTAAAGGCAAACAGACTGTGCTTGTGATCAACCTCAGTCATAAATGCAGCCATTTGCCCTACTGCAGGAAAAATGTCTAATTGAGTTATACTGACTGATATCTTCAAGTAGGTGCAATGCTAGAGCAGAATATACTAAGTATAAGATTTCGATCCCATAAACATGCAAGGATATGGCAAACAGGATTTATGGAGAATGGCTAATTATGTAGACAGATTTTTTTTTTGTTTTTCAGAGACAAGGAGAGTGAGGAAGGACTTGATTCAGATACAGCAGAGGTTGTCCTATTTGTAATATGCTACCATTTGCTAAAGTAAAACTCATTAGGCAGTTAATTGCATGAAGTTTAGTGTAAATCTAGTCAGGCACATCTTAGAACTTTATGATTCTACTCTTCTTTCCCCACACCCAAATCTTGGCATTTCCATGGCATTCTCTCTGGACTATGCCTTAAATGGCCAAATCAATCCACAGGTAACTTCAGTGTGGTGGGCTCCAAGTCTTTGGGTCTATTAGATAGCTTCTCTTACCTTTCAATAATCTTAGGATATTAAAAAAAAAAAAAAAAAACTCATCTAAAAGACTACCAGGACAATAGTTAGAAATTTAGTTCTAAGTCCCATCTCAAATTAAATCAGAATCATCGGGAAAGGGCCTAAAAATGTCTATTGAATCGTGCTGTTGGAAAGAGGTAGAAGAAAGTTACAACAAGCTTCCCAGGAGGGTCTTATAAGCAGCGAGTCTGAGAAATCCTGAGTGATTGGTAACTGGGTAAGGTTCAGGCCTTTAGGAACTCATCATTAGTTGACTATAGTACTTAATTAATAAAATACTCAAAAGTCAGAATGGACACATCACCAAGTAGCATCTCTGAGTTACCAAGTTTGATTCAGTATTGTCGTGTTATGTATCTAAAGACTTTCCAGCAATCTGGGCTGAATAATAACAAAGCAGCTTACATTTCAACCTATGTGATTTAGATTTACTAAAAGAAAAGGAGTTCTAACATCAGGGACACAATTAGCTCATATAGGCCTTTGTAAAAAATTAGGGAAAAATTTCCTTTTCTCTTCTGGGGAAAACAACTCTGCTAGGACAAGGGTTTCAGTAAATGAATGGCAACAGGTACTGTGTAGGAGCTTCTCTTTGAAAGGATCACAGGATACTCTTGAAATTTTTATCTCTCAACATATCTTTCAGGACAAATAATTCTACAACCATAACATCTGTAAGGGAAGGAACCATGCCCATCCTACATGGTATGGAACAGTGCCTGTATTGAACTTTTTAAAAAGTCAAATAAACGAATAACCTATCACCTTGAATAGATATTGCAAACTGCACTGAAAGCATCCTTCACAATATCTTGAACTTTAGGACCAACCACACAAAGCCAATAATACTTTCTTGTTTTTTTTGCAGGGAACCTAACACAATCAGCCTGTATGACAGTGTCATATTTCAGATGGTGTGAGCTGCATGACATACTATTGTTATTCAAAAACAATGACTGCCAGAGAATGAAAATGGGGAGGTATGTCAAATACTATTAGCCCATCTGATGGTATTTAATTCTTATATGTTCTATGAATGATATACAAAGAATGTAATTTAAATTATCTTTGAAAAGTTATGTGTATATATATGTATATTTTTTCACTGTTTTCACTAATTTTTGCATTGTAGGTGGATTCTTTATTGTCTGAGCTACTAGGGGAGTCCTTCACTAAATTTTATATGGGCATGAAACAAGAAATTTCTACCTCTTCTTTTAAATCTAGTAAAATTCAAAGCTGAGCATCAGTCCCATTGGACTGCCAGGAAATTTAATCTCATTCAATATTACAATCTTCTCTCCTAGGACTCCACCGGAATCCCAGAGGCTTATAGGGTGTTCAGTAAATGGAAAGCCCATCATAGCTTCTAAGGGCAAACTTTTGGCCACACTGGATCCCTGAGGGTCAGTATTTTAGACTCAACTCTGCTGGGCACACCATGCAACTGTTTTTCTGAAGTTTTGCCTCCTTCTGGGTACACTGTCACAGAAGAGGGGGTGGGGCCCTAGGAATCACAGGACCCTATTGCTTTTGGGCCCTGTCCCGGTTTCAAGGACAAACTCAAGTGCTAAGTTTTATACATGTACTTGACATCAGCACGTATTGCCTCCCTCTCTTGCCTTAGATACAATTCTCTGGCTCCTCCTACCCACCAGGAAACCCAGACTCATTTCTTAAATAAACTTATTCCTCTACAGAAGACCCAAGAGCTTTTAAAGTGCCATAAAATAGAATTTCCTGAAATGATGCAAACGACCACTGTGCTGTCCCAATCCAGCAACCACTAGCCACATGTGGCTACTGAGCATTTGAAATGTGGCTAGTGCGATTGATGAATCTAACTTGGAATTTTAGTTAACCATCATGAAAATGTAAACAGCTTCATGTAGCTAGCAGCCACCTTTCTAAGGGCTTTTACTTCCACCCTGCTACAAAAATACTAATGGTCCAACCATCCACACGAATCAAGGAGGATGGCAAAATGCAAAAAGCAGTAGAATACAGGATCTCAGGAAAGTTCTATGGTGGTGAGTAGAGGTGTGTTTATCGTGATGTTCAACTCTTCTGTATGTTTGAAAATTCTCAAAAATTTGTGGAAAAAAATCCTGCCATAAATTAACCCCAGTTATACATGGATTTATGAGCAGGGGTTTTGAGGGAGGAGCTCCAGCCATTTTATTCTTTTTCAGAATTTATTATTTATTTATTTGGCTATACACCGAGTTTTAGTTGCAGCACTCAGGATCTTTATTTACAGCATGTTAACTCTTGGTTGCGACACGTGGGATCTTAGCTCCCAACCAGGGATTGAACCTGCATCCCCTGCATTGGGGGTGAGGAGTCTCAGCCACTGGACCACCAGGGAAGTCCCTCGTTTTAATTCAACTGATTCAGACAAGCAATAGGGCTAATAAGGAGGGCCCAGTGCCTGAGAAACCAGGAGATGGATGTAAGGAGAGAGAAAATCTGGATACTCTGAGGTGAGAAAAAATATATATTAGCTGTTAGGGAAAGCAAAAACTCTGCCTCCAGGCTTATCTCTGAATGGAAGGGTTCTCCTCCCCAGGGAGATGGAGGCAGTGTCTTTGGGATGGAGGCACTTTCACTTAGTCACTGTGAGGCTCCAATGAACTTCTGGCCTCATTTGTCACAGATAAAGAAGTCAGGCTGGCAGAGGGAGAGGTTATTTAGGGCAAGCACGTCGGAATCACAAGCTAGGAAGCAGCGGCAATCCTGTGGAACAGAGGCATCACACAGTGGCTGTTAACACAAGAGATGCTGAAATTTATTCAGGGAGGGGAAAGACCAAGGGAAAGCTGAGAGAGGAGAATGAATGGGAATTGGGTTTGCTGTACCCAAAGAAGATCATGCGAGAGCATACCATCCTGCATAACCGAGTCGACTCGGCAGGCACAAAGTCGCTATTCGCTCCTTTATTTTTGCAAACTCAGCTCTTGACCTTTAGCATATTTTGCCTCCAAGGAGCGTTGGGACTGCTTGGAAACACTGCCATAAACAAAGTCCTCCAGAATCAGATTCTTAGAGAGCTAAGGCTGATTCTTCTCAACCTTAAGACAAAAATTAGAGCAGAGGTCGGGTTATCTCACATTCAGAAATAACAGTGTCTAGGAAGATGTGCAGTGTGAATTTGACGTTGAGGAAGATTTTTCAGAAGTGAGCTTGGACCTATGGGAGTAAAGTCTAAAGCAGTGTACTGTCTACCTAATGTCACACCAGGCAGAGGGAGAATGATTGCTATTTTTTTGTTCTTGTTCTATCAATCAGAAAAAGATTCTTTAAAGGAGTAGAAGACAGATGGCATCTTGTCAAGATATTCAGTATATCACAGTTTTAAACATTTTAATAATTCATTGTTTCTATTTCAAAATACCAAACTCTTCTGAAATGTGTTTTTCTGTTTTCTCTCTCCTACTTTTGCATAGATGAAATGTCAACATATAGTCAAGAACACCAAGAAAAAAATAACCCCTGGTAAATCTCTGTCATGGTATTTGAGTAGAAACATTTGTTACATCAGGTGAGCAAGAAACAAATTTCTTAGCCATCAGTTATCTGAGCTTCTCAGGTATTTTAAAAGAAAAACAAAGTTACCATTCAGTAGTCTAAAAGAAGTTAATTGAAGGAGTTGAGTGGAAGGATTCCTTGGGCTACAAGTGATGTGAGTTTCACTTCATTTTTGGTATATTAATCCCTGTAACTGCACAGTTTAGTCTGTTTATTGTACTTACTAAAATAGCTATTAAAGCTGTCACTGCTTATAATTTTTCCATTTCCTTTTGTGAATATTTATTCAATGTCTGTCTACCTTTACTAGACTTTAAATTCTAGGAGAAGAAGACAAGAATTTTATTCTCTGTCACTGGTGTTCATTTAACATTTGGTGAATGAATGCACGAATGATTAAGCAACACATTGTTAGAACTCAGATCACTTCCTCAACTTTCTCCATAATATTACTTAGCAAAGGAGATATGAAAGATGATCATTAACTTCATCTACCTAATTTACTTAAATGAGTAAAACTGGAGAATTTTAAAGGGATGAGTTATGACAAATTTAAACGGATGAGTTACAAGTTATTTTTTGCATCAGCAGACACCATGCTTCATGCACAACTCAAAAGAATGGTACTGTGTGTACTGTGCTATTTGGAGAAGAAAAGAGCACTAGAGAGCACATGGACCGGATCCTAATCTCAGAGAGGTAAAGATGGCTTGCCACATAGTGAGGAAAGGAGCCTTCCTGTAACTGTGCTATGAAGTTTTCTTATAAGTGTGCTTTGAACTTTCACAAGCTGCTTTTCAATTTGTGAAACATTTTCACATAATCTCATTTAGTCTACACACTAACAAAACAAATATTACAGTCCCATTCCCAATTATCCATTGCAAATGTATAAACCAAAGCAGAGAAAAGTAAACAACTTTGCCCAAAATTGCAAAGTTATTAACTTTAAGAAATAGAGCCTTAACTCAGATTCAGCAGTTCTGACTTTAGTTAACTTCTTAACTTTTCCATAGTATCACCTCTGAGACTAGCTATGTGCCAGTTTATTTGGATAGTACATATTTGCCCTCTACATTTTCTTGCTCAACTTTATAGTAAAATAGCCTTAAGAAAAAAAACACACATATCTCTTTATGAAGGCTAGGTTGGGAGTAGAAAACTGGGGGGCTTTGGGTAGATTATTTCATATTTCAGGGCTTCATTTGTAAAATACAGAGACTGGATAATTGATTCTAAAGTTCTTTCCAGCTCCCAAGTTTAATAATGTTATATGTTTATCTTTTTTATTTTTTGCATACTTAAGTTTACTTGTGTCTTCACCAGAACCACCTATTTTTTTAAGCATTTTCCTTTAATTTCTCAAATATATCATAAAATAACATAGATACAAGTGCATTGGTTGAGGAATTGGGGAGAAGAAAGCCAGAGGCACAACCCAAGGGCTTTAACAGTCCTATTTTTTTTTTTTTTTTGAAGTCGCTCAGTTGTGTCCGACTCTGCAACCCCATGGATGGTAGCCTACCAGGCTCCGAAATCCATGGGATTTTCCAGGCAAGAATACTGGAGTGGGCTGCCATTTCCTTCTCCAGGGGATCTTCACAACCAAGGGCTATAAGATGTGCTAAATGCTTATGGAATCAATACTGTGTCTGTGTTTGGAGAAGTTGAGAGTATAATTAATTAGAAGTTAAAGTTATTCAATGACTAACACTGCTGTGTTCATTAAATATTAACTCATTTAACCTTAACAGCATTCTGAGGTATTAGTCTCATTTTACAGCAGAAGCACAGGAAAGTTAAATAATTTGTCCAGGTAAACAGCTAGGGAATGGTGGCATCAAAATTTGATTGCAGGGGTTCCCTGGTGGCTCAGTGGTAAAGAATCCACCTGCAGTGCAGGGGGTACAGGTTCGATCCCTGGATTGGGAAGATCCGCTGGAGAGGGCATGGCAACCCACTCCAGTATTCTTGCCCAGAGAATTCCAAGGACAGAGGAGTCTGGCGGGCTACAGTCCATAGGGTTGCAAAGAGTCACACACGTCTGAAGTGACTTAGCACGCACACATGGCCTACTCCAGGGACCAAGGTGATCCCCACTTCACTATACTGTGTGGCTTTAAGGTACTCCCCATTCAGTAGAAAAGATTAAACGAACAAAAAATGCACCATAGCTATAATACAAAAATATATATAATAGTGTGTTAAGTCTTACAGAACACTACGTGTTTTATGAATGGTTATAGAATGTCTATCATGTGTCAGGAACTTTTTGTCTATTATGAGATATTTAGTTTCTTTAGTAAATATGGAAAATTAAGCTCAGTAAATGAACCTTCCCGAGTCACAAAAATAACAGCACACCAGGGGTTTTCATCTCAGGTCTAGGAGACCATGTTCTTGCCGCTGTACCATGCAGTCTCACACGTTCAATCAGTTATGGCAATCATTAAAGGCTTCATAGAGAGTAAGAGTGGAGATGAATTCTAAAAAAAGAGTAGGCTTTTTTCAGATGGAGAAAGGGCTCAAAGCAAAGTAAGAGAAAGTATACTCAGAAGGAATGGTTGTCCCATCTGCCTGGAATAAAGTGTTAGTCGCTCAGTCATGTCTCACTCTCTGTGACCCCATGGACTGTAGCCCCCCAGGTTCCTCTGTCCATGGGATCCTCCAGGCAAGAACACTGGAGTGGGTGGCCATTCCCTTCTCCAGGGAATCTTCCCAACTCAGGGACTGAACCCAGGTCTCCCATTTTGCAGGCAGATTCCTTACCATCTAAGCCACCACAGAAGCCCATGTGAACAAAAGATCATGTAACCTTATGCAAGGAACAAGTTACCAGGAGTATCAAAGCAAATTTCCAAAGTAGTTTTAATCCAAAAAACACTCATGGAGTGCCAGATATGGTGATTTGTGCTAAATACTTGAATCTTAGAACAAAATAGAATGAAGGAAATTTTATAAATTAAAATGGTGTAAGTGTGCAGCCTTCCAACGGTCTGACAGTCCAAGTTTAGACTTTAAAGGTACCTTGATCATCTGCTCCTTTAACTGTAATTCTCAGAAGTTTTCCTCCAGATGAACTCTTTACTTGAAACTAAAAGCGTACAGTTTAAGATTATATATGCTGACCAGGACCTTGTTGTTCAGTCGCTCAGTCATGTCTGACTCTGTCACCCCATGGACTGCAGCACGCCAGGCTTCCCTGTCCCTGACCGTCTCCCGAAGCTTGCTCAAACTCATGTCCATTGAGTCGATGATGCCATCCAACCATCTCTCCCTCCATCTTCTCCTTCTCCTCCTGCCTTCAATCTTTCCAAGCACCAGGGTCTTTTCTAATGACTCAGCTCTTTGCATCAGGTGGCCAAAGTGTTGGAACTTCAGCTTCAGCATTATTTGATGAGGACCTTGGTTTCTGGTATTCTCTGCTGCATACCAACTATGGATTAATCGACAGACTCTGAAAATCAGACCAGCAGGTAATACCAGCTGTCCATCACCACAAACATTTAGCTTGGCTACAAATGATGGAAACAAACAAAAGAACTAGTCTTTATGAAATAATATGTGCCTCTTTGAGAAGAATGCACTTTTAAGGAAAACCAGTGAGAAATATTGCCTAGCATTGGAGCCTGTTATCTTAGTCACTCTTTCCCACAAGATTGACATTACTTAAACACCTGGCATATAAAAAGGTTAATGTTTTTTGACTGCTTAACAAATTTAAGATCTGATTAAGGCAACTCTGAATTATATCAACTAAATTAAAATAATTAGGATTGAAATTTGGAATCCGTGTAAAAGATTCTATAAAGATTACCTAAACCTCAAATCTTACTTTGAAAATAACTTTAAGCAGAAATACGAAATCTCTTAATTTATTATATTTCAATTTAATTCACTAAATAACTTAAGAAATCTATCAGCAACTGACAGTTGCCTAACTGGTACAAACATGTTTGCGTAGGGATTAAATCTATTCTCAGTTTAAAATTGGCAATATTATTTTTAACTGAAAAACTAGGTTACTTTATTAGTTCCTCTCATTATCAGGGAGTAAAAAAGAGATTTGTTGTTTTTTTTAAGGACCAATTTAAAGTGCATTGTAACAGGAAACGCGAGATTTCCAGCAATGCTTGCAAAGATGGGCCCAAGTGTGATTTTTCTGCGCCACCTTGTGGCCATAATGCAACTACTACACGTGAAAGTTTAAGGCTTTTTCCTGAGCTGGTGAGGCCTTCTAAACAGCCGCACTGCGGGAACTTGCCGCTACTCTACCATGCAGAAAATGGTGTCTTTCTTTGTAGTCAGTGATGGGAAACAGACTTGCCCTTATCCCTCCGTTCTCTTCCATTTCCTTCATTCTTTAATTCCTTATCCTGGGGACCCCGCTCCCACCGCCCTCCTAGGGTCCCTTCTGCGTTTGACCTCTCTACCTCCCTGGGCTTCCGGTGGGTACGGCCCCTTCCCCATGCGCAGCCCTCCCTCCAGGTCGCCGCCGGCGCCAGGACCTGCAATCCCTGCCGCGAGGGCCCGCCCCCTCACACTGGCAGCCAATGGCGGCTCGGGCCCGCCCCGCCCCTCCCGCCGCGTCCCGAGCGAGTTTGGGCCTGGGCGGCAGGGCTGGAGTCCCTGGCTCTGCTGTTCGGCTTCGGCAGGCGCACGATCAGGAGGCCTGCGGCCTGGCCTTGGGGACGCCATGGACTCGCAGGGGCTGAAGGTGAGCGGGCAGGACATGCCGCGTGTTGCTGTGGGGGGATGGCGAGGGGCCGGGGGGCGTGGGGAAGCGCGCCGGCCGACCGGGCGAGGCCGTTGTTACTTGCAGTGCCCGCTGCCCAGTCTGGCTGGGTGTCCCCGTTGGGGGCGCCGGCCTGTGATTTACATCACCTGCTCTCCCTCCGCCGACCCTGCTTAGGAATCTGCAGGTCGGGCAGCCTTACCCACGCGCTGCTTTCCGAATTGCCGTTAGTGTGTTGTCCCACCCTGTTGGTCGTGTTTACTTTTTTTGTACCTTGTTTGCACATAAGGTTTTTAGTCACTTTATGGCAACGAGTGTGACTCCGAGGTGCGATTTTTAAGGACTCCAGCAAACTAGTGTCAGCAATCCCCCAGCGATAGTAAAGGAGCAAAAAGATTTTATGAAATCAATTAAAGACATAGGCTTGAAAATGAAGTATTCTAGGGTGATGGTCGGACACGACTAAGCGACTGAACGAAAACTTCTGTTTATCACTGATGCGTCTCTTCAGCAAATATTTAATGATCCACTTAAATGATGATACGAAAACAAAGATATGAGACTTGGAAATAAAATAAGTTACTTTTTAGGATCATGATCTCCGTTCATTTGCTCATTGATTCCCTTGTTCAACACATGTTGAAGGAGGGCTCACTGTGTGTCCAGTGGAACTGGGGATAGTAATGAATAGAACAGTCCCCGCCTTCACCGATTTTATAGTCAATTGCTGGCGAAAACCTTAATTAAATTAATTCAACAAGTGCTTATTGAATGTGTCCCATGTGTCTAGCATTCTTCTAAGCCCTGAAGATAATAAACCCTGCAATAATAAAACTAAGAAAAACCCTCCCAAATCTTTCTACATTTGAGGGGGAGAGGAGTTAGTCCATAAACAGGTGAATGCAGTGTGTAGCGTGTTTGCTGGTGATGAGTGGGTGGAGAACACTTAGCCAGGTGATAGTGCCTTTTGCTTTTTTGTCTGAAACTTTATTTTCCTGTGGAGCTTTCCCCGCCCCCGTAAATTTGTTCTTCAAATTGCCACCTAAATGAACTTTTCAATAAAAGCACTTCTCATGCTAAGAAGTGTTGATTTTAGCATGTTCTGGTCTTAAGTGTCATCCCTTAGACTAGAGAATCAACTCAATAGGAGGTCCTTCTTGACCCCGGCTTTTTCTCCAACCTCCTCTTCCAATTATCCCTGTTCTACTTAAGCCTCTAGAAATGGCAGACTCTCTATAGTGGGCCAGGTGGTACATATTCAGGCATTATCAACCATAGCTTCTCCATGGTATCGAGTCTGCCGTCATAGCATGAAAACAGCCGTGGACAATACTTAAGCAAATGAGCGTGGCTTTGTTCCAATAAAACTTCACTTACGGACACTGAAAGTTGAATTTCATATAAGTTTCATATGTTATATTGTTCTTCTCTTTTTTTCCTCAACCATTTGAACATGTTGACTTGCGGGCTGTATGAAAGCAGGGCAGCAGGCCAGATGTGGCCCTTACGCCACAGTGTGCCAGTCCCCGCTCCAGCATACAAGGATGGTTTTAGTTCTCTCCATTCTCACCCGATCCCGGTGAATCATGGTTTAATTCTGCCTTCTGTGTTGTTTGAGTTCCTCTTTTGACCGACTTCCTTATGAATCAAGAAGAGGAATAGGTAAGAATATGTATGTAGGAAGTAGGAGTTTGTGAATAGAATCAGTTTCTAAGTCCTCCCCAAGAATTTTACTCTTCTATCTTCCCATACCCCAGCCTCACTCGCCTGCATTCCCAAAGCAGTTAATAAGCTCTTTTCCTTGCATTTGCTACACTACTTTTCAGTCTTTTAAAAACTTTGTTTTATTGAAGTATGGTTGATTAACAGTGTTGTATTTCTAGTGTACAGCAAAGTGACTCAGTTATAACTGAGTTAATTCTTTATAGTTAAATGAGTTAATTCTTTTTGATATTCTTTCCCATTGTGGTTTATCACAGGATATTGAATGTAGCTCCCTGTGCTATAGTAGAGACCTTGTTGTTTATCCATTCTCTATATAATAAGTTTCTGCTAACTCCAAATTCCCAATCTGTCCCTCCCCTATCTCCCCTCCTCCCTGGCTACCACCAGTCTCTTCTCTCTGTCTGTGAATCTGTTTCTGTGTTCATCTGTGTTATATGTTAATTCCACATATAAGTGATATCATATGTTGTTAGTCTTTCTGACTTCACTTAGTATGATAATCTCTAGGTTTATCCATGTCGCTGCAAAATGGCATTTTTATTATTAACATTCTATTATGTGTGTGTATATACATGTACTACATCTTCTTTATCCATTCCTCTGTTGAGGGACATTTAGGTTACTTCCATGTCCTGGCTATTGTAAATAGTACTGCTGTGAACATTGGGAGTATATATACCTTTTTGAATACCTCAGTTTCCTCTAGATATATGCCCAGGAGTGAGATTGCAGGATCATATGGCAACTCTATTTTTAATTTTTTGAGTAACCTCCGTATTGTTTTCCATAGTGACTGCACCAACTTACAGTCCCACCAACAGTGTAGGAGGGTTCCCTTTTCTCCACACTCTCTCCAATTGTTATTTGTAGATTTTTTTTAATGATGGCTGGTGTGAGGTGATATTTCATTGTAGTTTTGATTTCATTTCTGTAATAATTAACGATGTTGAGCATCTTTTAATGTGTCTGTTGGCCATCTGTATGTCTTTGGAGAAATGTCTGTTTAGGTCTTATGCCC
>SJYQ01000712.1:599701-652065 GCA_006410935.1 Redunca redunca | reverse complement strand
GGGGGGGGGGGGGGGGGGGGGGGAGGAGCTGTGTAGACACTCATCTTAACCCTGTCAATGAGCGCTTCATTCGTGTTTCTCACGGATGAGCCAGCTGAAGAGTCATACTAGATGGGTATGGAATGGCCTGAATTGGTTTGTGGAGGTGAATCAGGTGTATCTCAGTGATGGGGAGTATGGAATATGGTTTCCCTCTTTGATTCCGTTAGCAACTAAGCCTTAGATAAGATCCTGAGAAAAACAGTATAAAGCATAGCTGACAGTGGGCTTCCCAGGTGGCACTAGCGGGAAAGAACCTGCCTATCAATGCAGGAGACGTTAGAGACGCAGGTTTGATCCCTGGGTTGGGAAAATCCTCTGGAGAAGAGCATGGCTACCACTCCAGTACTCTTGCCTGGAGAATCCCGTGGACAGAGGAGCCTGGGGGACTGCAGTCTACGGAGTCTCAAAGAGTCGGACACGACTGAAGCCACTTAGCACGGCTAATAGTAGTTTTCTGCCTTGTATATGAATAATATAATTTTTTAAAAAGCCTGAAGAGAGCAAATTCCTTTAAAAAATAGATTCTTTGTTTTACTGACAATTATTTATTTATGGTGGAACTCAGAAAACACAATCTTTGACAAGAAATTGCTGGGTTTAATAGGTAGTTACTTTGTGATGCTACAAAAACAAAATAGAAACAAAGTTGTTTCTTTGTTTAAGAAACCTATAATCTGGCGATAGAAACTTCTGGTCTTTTTTTTTTTTTAATGTTTTTTGTAATTGAAAGTACTCTGACTTCAATATTGTTAGGAAAGCATTTAGGAGAAAAAGATTGAAATTATTAGAAAATATTGTTATTTTAGTAGTCTTATGTTCATTGTGTTCTACGATCCTTAGTACTAAGTGCTAACCTTTAAAGAACTTAGAATATTTTAAGGAACTTAGAAGAAAAAATACAGTAAGTTTTAGATTATTCAAGATCTTAGATTAATACCTGCTTGTTAGAGTATTTCAGAACATTGGAATCTCTCTTAACTTTATTTCCTTTTAGGCTTTGATTAATTACTACTGTCAGGAAAGATATTTCCACCATGTGTTACTTGTTGCCAGTGAGGGAATGAAGAGCTATGGCAGTGACCCAGTCTTCAGGTTTTATCATGCCTATGCTACATTAATGGAAGGTACGTGCTAATTATTAAGCACTCCCACAAGTTTTTAAATTCTTGTTTTTCACCAAGAATAATTTTTCACTTTGTGGTTTTGATTTTCAGGTAAAATTCAAGAAGCTCTTCGAGAATTTGAGGCTATTAAAAACAAACAAGATGTATCACTTTGTGCTCTAATTGCACTGATATATGCTCATAAAATGAGCCCTAATCCAGGTATAGTATTTAAGTATAATGCTTAGACTGTTTTTTCCTACTCAGTTTATTTTGATTTTTGTCGATTACCTTAACCTTCAGTTTGTTCATACTGTATTATATATTGACTGTGGATACTATTAATATCATATTTGTTTTATCATCCTAACAAGACCTTAAGTTTATTAAGCACAAGAAATATTAGTCTTCTCTAGCTTTCATATTTCTTATATCCTATGGCAGAAGTTTTATTAGTCATAGCTATTGTTTGAATTAATACAAAGGTGACTATATATTACCAATGGTTAAACCAAAAAAGGACAGCTCAAAACAGGCTTATACCTAAATTACTCTGGAGCAGCCAACTTTTAACTTGTGTGCATATATAGTTAAATGTGTTTCCTCTCTTCTATTATATCTTAAGCTTCTTAAAAGCTCTTATATCCTCCAAGGAGGTTAGCTCTTTTTAAGATACTCAGTAAATTTTTATCTAATAGTAGGTTGGGAGATATGATTAGATTATATAAGCAACTTTATACATAAACCAGCAATTAAAATTATGTGAACTGTCCTAATATTTAGTGTATCTTAATGGCTGAGGCAGAACAGTATTAAAATTTTAGGTAATAACAAAGAAACAATATTGTATTCATCCATACATATCTAGTAATGGCTAATAACATCATAAAAAGATCTTGTTTCAAGTAATTGGACACTTACCAAATGTCATAGAATTTTTTTAAATAATAGAAAACAGTTTTTTCTTAATTAGAGTATCACTTACATCCTTCCCACACATATACGTGTACAAATCAATAAAATGTTATTTAATATGTTTATCTTGTAAACAGATCTAACAACTAGATACTTTCTGCAAGGGACTGTATCAGATAAAGCAAGGGGTTCTCAGCCTTAGGGTGGTAGACCAGTACCTCCTGTCAGATCAGTGGTGGTATTAGATGAGGAATAAAATGCACAGTAGATATAATGCACTTGAATCATTCCCAGACCAGCCCCGTCCAAGTTTGTCATAACATTGTCTTCCTGGAACTGGTCTCTGGTGTTGAAAACATTGGGGACTGCTGAAGAGGAGCCACAAGAATTGCAAGAAGTGATCTGCAGTATCAGTTTATAATTTAGTTGGGAAAGAAAATATTAAACCCACAAAGATTAAATACTAATGTTATTATTAAGTAAAATGATACAAAATAAAACAGATGAATCCATAATTAATTGAAAATGGCATGTACTGTTTATCCATAGCAGTAGGCTGGGAGGGTTTTGTGGAAATGGAGATTGATCTTGTAGGGTTTGAGTATAAAGCATATTTGTCAGACAGGAGAACTTGGTGGGCAAGTATGTCAAAATGGTTCAGGACTAGGCTCCTGTCTGGATCCCCTTTCTCTGTGCTCCAGCAGGAGTGTGTATAGCTGGAGCAGAGAGTTTGCATAGGAAAGCTAATGTAGTCAGTTCAGTTCAGTCCAGTCGCTCAGTCGTGTCCGACTGTTTGCGACCCCATGAAATCGCAGCACGCCAGGCCTCCCTGTCCATCACCAACTCCTGGAGTTCACTCAGACTCACGTCCATCCAGTCAGTGATGCCATCCAGCCATCTCATCCTCTGTCGGCCCCTTCTCCTCCTGCCCCCAATCCCTCCCAGCATCAGAGTCTTTTTCCAGTGAGTCAGCTCTTCTCATGAGGTGGCCAAAGTACTGGAGTTTCAGCTTCAGCATCATTCCCTCCAAAGAAATCCCAGGGCTGATCTCCTTCAGAATGGACTGGTTGGATCTCCTTGCAGTCCAAGGGACTCTCAAGAGTCTTCTCCAACACCACAGTTCAAAAGCATCAATTCTTCAGTGCTCAGCTTTCTTCACAGTCCAACTGTCACATCCATACATGACCACAGGAAAAACCATAGCCTTGACTAGACAGACCTTTGTTGGTAAAGTAATGTCTCTGCTTTTCAATATGCTGTCTAGATTGGTCATAACTTTTCTTTCAAGGAGTAAGTGTCTTTTAATTTCATGGCTGCAGTCACCATCTGCAGTGATTTTGGAGCCTAAAAGTAGTCAGTAAGCCTAAAAAAAAAAAAGTAACAAAATATTTTCTTCTTGGAAACAAGCTGGCATTTAATCGGTTATTCCCAAGAGTACTGGTTCTGTTGGAAAATGTGATTTCCAGGACACTAAAAAGATGGAAGCAGAAGTATTGTTTAGAGACACCTGAGTCCTCACTGGACTTTGCATAGACAATGCTGAGTGGGCTTGAACTCCGGAGAGGCCCAGAAACCTGTCAGTCTCCCTGAGAAAGGGCCTAGATTGTTCTTGTGCATTCCTCCTGAATATTGATGAAAGCCCTGGTTATGAAAAGGCTGTGATGCATTAAGAACTGGAGCTGATACCTGGCAAGAGCCAGCCTTGTGAGCTAGCTGATTCTCCACTTGATGGAAATGTAGGCAGGACAGTGCAATGCCTGCTTCTCCCCTGATAAGTTCTGTTTCTGTATCACGACTATCTGATGAAAACTTCTGAAGGTGTCCCATGGGTGTGCTGGGCAGAAGGGATATCTTGCCAAGCAATCTGGCCCTACGGAATGTGATTTTGTTTCCTAAATTCAAAAAGCTGTACCTTGGTAATCCTTCACTTAAGTTTGTATCACCAGAACTAAGAGGAAGAGTCATGGACCTTGCCTTGGCAGCCATTTCCCTCGACTTTCACATTTCTTTTTCCTGTTACCTGACTGATCCACATTCTGATTCAACCCAGGGTTTGGATCTAATTGACATTTGTGTCCTAAGCACATACATAACAGATTAAATAGGAGTGATTAGAGTTCTAGAAGTCACTGTCACGTTGGACTCTTTTGTGACCCCCTGGACTGTAGCCTGTAGGGCTCCTCTGTCCATGAGATTCTCCAAGCAAGAGTACTGGAGTGGGTAGCCGATCTCTTCTCCAGGGGACCTTCCCGCCCCGGGGATTGGACCCACGTGTCTTGTTTCTCCTGCACTGAAAAGAAATCTGCACGGGCAGATTCTTTTACCATTAGCGCCACCTGGGAAGCCCATTAAACTATATAAGTAGCAATAATTATACCACTTTTCATTGGCCTGTGACAGCAGCCTGACATATGTTTTAGAGTTGGATTAAGAATTGGGGTAATTTGACTACTAGTTCTGGATTTTCCCTTAATAACTGTCCTATATTAGAGTCATCGCTAACTTTTTTAATGTCTTGAGAATGACATAAACTGGAGAATGGCGGTGTGGCCACAGTGGTTGTTAGCCACACATGGCTATAGAGCATTTGAAATGTGTCAACTTGATACGAATTTTAAATTTAATTAGCTTACTTTCACTGGTAGTTGATTCAGTTGTTAGAAATATGTTTAGGATAAATATATGATTGTGTTTTTTTCCAAAATAAATTTCATGAAATCTAAGTATATATTAAGATTTTCTGAAGAAAATTTGGCATCTTAACTGAGATGTGCTTTGTGTAAAGTGCATATCAGAATTTAGAAAGAAGGGAAAAAAAGGAAATTATCTTCTTAATTTTCAAATCCAAATGAAATGATCATTTGAATATATTGGGTTAAATAAAATATATTATTAAAGTCAATTTTACTTCTTTCTTTTTACTTCTTTGTAGCTACTAGGAAATTTTAAATTACTTAGTTCAGTTCAGTTGCTCAATTGCAACTGTCTGACTCTTTGCAACCCCATGGACTGCAGCATGCCAGGCCTCCCTGTTCATCACCAACTCCTGGAGTTTACTCAAACTCATGTCCATTGTGTCGGTGATGTCATCCAACCATCTCATCCTTTGTCGTCCCCTTCTCCTCCCGCCTTCAGTCCTTCCCAGCATCAGGGTCTTTTCCAGTGAGTCAGTTCTTCGCATCCAGTGGTCAAAGTATTAGAGTTTCAGCTTCAGCATCAGTCTTTCCAATGAATATTCAGGACTGATTTCCTTTAGCATGGACTGGTTGGATCTCCTTGCAGTCCAAGGGACTCTCAAGAGTCTTCTCCAACACCACAGTTCAAAAGCATCAATTCTTTGGCTCTTAGCTTTCTTTATAGTCCACCTCTCACATCCATACATGACTATTGGAAAAACCATAGCTTTGACTAGACAAACCTTTGCTGGAAAAGTAATGTTTCTGCTGTTTAATATGCTGTCTAGGTTGGTCATAATTTTTCTCCCAAGGAGCAAGCATCTTTTAATTTCATGGCTGCAGTCACCATCTGCAGTGATTTTGGGGCTTGCATATTTCTTGCATTTATTTCTACTAGTGTTGCTATAAAGAGAAGAACTATATTCTCTGCTGTTAATCATCTGACCTATCATAAACTCTTGATCTAGAATTTAATTTTCACTTAATATGTTTTTTCCCTCTCCCAGATAGAGAAGCTATTCTCGAGTCAGATGCCAGAGTGAAAGAACAGCGTAAAGGAGCTGGACCAAAAGTTTTGTACCATGCAGGCTTGTTTTTGTGGCACATTGGTCGGCATGATAAAGCAAGAGAATACATTGACCGAATGATCAAGATATCAAATGGGAGTAAAGAGGTAGCTGATTTTCTTATTTTGAAATAGTATCATTAAAGAAAGCTTAATGTTATTTCTATATTCAGTGATACTCTTTGTTATTGCCCACTCTATGCTCACTTTATAAGTAACAGCTTTATTTTAATATTTTATAAAATTCTGGTTTTCTTAGGCTGCTTTTTTTAATGCAGTCTTGACAAGACCCCTTCCTGCCTCCTTCCTTCCCTTCCTTCCTGTCCTTTCTTTCCTTCCTTCCCACCCTCCTTATTGAACTGCTCTAGGTACAGGGCACCTTTGTGTGCACTGTTAATAGAAAGATAAGAAATGCATAAGCTTTACTTTCATGACTAAATCACCTAGCAGTGTTGTAGAGCACATACCCAGTTAGTATTATGAGAAAATTGACAAATGGAATGAGAATTGTGATTAAAATGTGCAGGAAAATATTAGTTAGCACTTATTGCTCATTTACTTTGTGCCTGGCACTATTCACCCATTACATAAATGTTAGGAGAATGAAGAAGAATTTCTTGAAGGAAGTAGTGTTTGAGCTAAAATTTGAAAGATGGATACAGTTTCCAGCAGCAAAGCTTATGGAAAAGGGAATTAGATATACCCAAATGGGAGATAATATGGAAATAAGGAAAAGAAGGAGACATGTAAGGTTCTGGGTACAATGAGAACCTCACATTGGACCAGAGTTTAGGGTAAACAGAAGAGAATGGAAGAAAAGGTTGGAAAAGTAGATTGAGACAAATTGAAGGATCTTGATGGGTAGGTACAAATATTTGTATCTAATTTGATATTCATTAAGGGTCATTGAAGATTTTTAATCATGTCAGTGCTACTTTAAAGTGAAAATTCAGAAAATGAATTTAGCAAAGGTTTACAGGATGAACTGGCCTGGGAAGAAGCCAGAATGCAGGCCCCTTTGCAAAGGTAGTACTTTCTGCCAAAGGTTTTAAGGATCTACACTAAAATTATACAGTGGATAGGAACTTGAGAATTATCAAATACCTGCAGGAATTCACAACTTATTATAAATAGTGCAGGAAAGATACTGAGGTGTCAGATATCAAGGATGTCTCTCTGACGTTTTAAGCCTGGACAATTCAGAGACCAGTTAATGTGGATAGAAAATACATTGGGATGAGAAGGTAACCTTGGAGAGAGATGATGTGTTTGCCTTTAGACGTGCTATATTTCAGGCACGGGCAGAACAGTGAGATGGAGACAGTAGATGAACTTTTGGAAAGAAGAGAAAAAATTAGAAGTGTTGGACTAGAAATAAAGGTTGGGAATCATCCACAAGTTTGAAACAGTTCAAATAAGGACAGTGATCTAGTGAGTAGAAGTAGCATTGTTTAAGAATTCTTACCTGGGAGGGGGGTTCAGGATGGGGAACACGTGTACGCCCATGGCGGATTCATGTTGATGTGTGGCAGAACCAATATAATATTGTAATTAGCCTCCAATTAAAAAGAATTCTTACCTGTCTTTTCAGGTGTAATACAGGGGAGTAAATATGATCTTAGTTAAAGATTTGTAAGATTTGGTAATTCACCTAGAATTATTTTTAAAAAGGAGCAGATTTCATAATTTTTTATTTGGCATTAAAAAGAAAAATAATATATGAGTATCCATCTTATTTCTAATCCTATAAACCTTACAGCCCATTGGCTTACTAACATTTATGAAGGTAAATGTTCATGACTGCTTCATTTTTAAATTTCTGAGGGCATTTTATCCTTTTTTTGAATCTCACTGAACTAGTCAAAGAGAATGCGATAGTTGCCAAATTATCTTAATATTTAATAAATGTGCAACAAGGAACTTCTTCCTCATCTTATTTCATTTGGTCTGTTTCCCCTAAAAAAGTAGCAAATTCTTATTTATATACTGAATTACATGTTTAACAATTATTAATAATAGTTTATTTAAAAAGCCCCATGTAAGAATATTGGTTATTTAGCATTAATGGAATATTTTACAAACTTATTCATATTAATACTGACTATAGTAGTAATCTTAAAGACTGAAACTCATAATAGTTCTCAAGACTCTAGGCTGGCAAGGGCTTGACAGTGATTTTATTGTAGATTTTTTTATAAGATTATTCAATAGAGTGATTTTTGTGCCTGATTACAAATAAGAATGATGTGGAGTTTAACTCCATCCACGTTTGTTTCTTTCATGTCCAAGAAAAAATAAAATATTAGAATTATTTGTTTTACAGGGACAGGTTTTGAAAGCATGGCTTGATATTACAAGAAGAAAAGAACCTTATACTAAAAAAGCATTAAGATACTTTGAAGAGGGATTGCAAGATGGGAATGATATTTTTGCTCTACTGGGTAAGGTGAGTTGGAGTTAGATTAATAAAATGATGTTTTAAAATTTATTTGTAATATATCTGAAACCCAACAAAACTAAGTAGCTCAAAATGATGGTTTTAAATGTTACTTTCAACTCTCAGCTGCATTTGTATGGGATGATGAACAGTAAACTAGGGAAAAGTACTCCCTGCCGAACTGTTAAATCCTGGATCAGTTTTAATTGTTTTTGTTGTTGCTGTTGTTAGTTGTGATGGTTCCTACATTATTTACTCACCAAACATATATGATGTGTCTTAATATGTGTGAGGCATCACTCTAGATACTAGGGATACCCTGAGCAAAATAAAATGTCTTTCTTTTATGAAGCTAATGTTCTACTGTTAGAGAGAGACAGAAAACGAAGCGAATTATATAGTATATTAGAAGGTGATAAGTACAGTGGAAGAATATAGAGCGAGAAGTACAACTGGGTATGAAAGCGGTTTTAAATGTTGTAGTCAGAGAAAGTGACATTTGAGCAAAGATGTATAGGAGGTAAGGTTTAAAGCCATGTGGGCCCCTAGGGAGAGCATTACAAATAGATGGGTAGAGAGTTCATACACCTTAAGGCATATTCATTTAGTCTGGAGACTAAAGCAAAATGAGTGAAGGGGAGAGAATTGAGGGAAAGAAGGTGAGTGTCGGGCAGGTGAGTATGGATGGGATGGGGATGAGAAGCTGGCTGCTTCTGCAAAGCTTTTGGCTCTTGCTTTAAGCTGGGTAGATTGGCAGCCAATGAAAAGAGAAATAACATGATCTCACTTACCCATACATTGGGAGGGATAACCAAGTGGTAAAGTCATTAGAAATCACTGGTGGGTGGAAATGTTTAATTTGGACTCTTTCTTCAATCCCATTGATGACTTTGAATGCCTTAAATTTTTTTTTTTAATTTCAGCAAAAAGAAACTAAATTTATATTAGGAAAACAATCTTTTAAATTAGTGATTTGGGGGAGGGGATAAAAAAGAAAAAGAGGATTATTAATATCTTGGCTACTGCCAATATCCCTACATTGCTCTTACCAGTTTCCATGGCTAGTGAGCTTGTTCAGATGATTGTCAACAGGACAACTAGAATTCATATTGATTGGATTCAGGTTTTGCCTAATGGCACTGCTAGAGCTTATGGGCATATAGCAAGGTTGTTTTTTTTTTTTTTTAAGTTTTTCTGTCTCATTTCTCTTCCTCTCTAGTCCTTAAAGCAAAGCTAGTAGATAATCTTCTCAGGTAGGGCTATTTCAAGTGTTAATATAAGCAGCTTAGGATTTTCCCTTTTCCTCTAATACTTTTTAGACTAGTTTAAATTCTTTTTCTGATGTAACCCATTCCAATTATGTATGTATTTTTCAGTTCACTCAGCCAGAGACTTGCATTAGTTGAATTCCAACCAGGAATGATATGAACCAATTATATAGCAAATTTCAGTTCAGTTCAGTTCAGCCGCTCAGTCGTGTCTGACTCTCTGTGACCCCATGAATCACAGCACAGCACGCCAGGCCTCCCTGTCGATCACCAGCTCCCGGAGTTCACTCAAACTCATGTCCATCGAGTCAGTGATGCCATCCAGCCGTCTCATCCTCTGTCGTCCCCTTCTCCTGCCCCCAATCTCTCCCAGCATCAGGGTCTTTTCCAATGAGTCAACTATAGCAAATTTAGTTTCATTTAATATGATATGTTGCATTCACATGGGAGGTAATGGTCTAAGGAAGTACTAGATATGCTCTGTTGGCATGATTTTGTTATTTTTAAGTTACCAGTTATTCAGACAGATTCCAAGGGTGTCTATATATTTTTTAAAATTATCTTTTTTTAATATAAATTTATTTATTTTAATTGGACATTAATTACTTTATTGTATTGGTTTTGCCATACATCAATATGAATCCACCACAGGTGTACACGTGTTCCCCATCCTGAACCCCTCTCCCCTCCCCATACCATCCCTCTGGGTCATCCCAGTGCACCAGCCCCAAGCATCCAGTATCATGCATCGAACCTGGACTGGCGATTCATTTCATATATGATATTATACATGTTTCAGTGCCATTCTCCCAAATCATCCCACCCTCGCCTTCTCCCACAGAGTCCAAAAGACTGTTCTATACATCTGTGTCTCTTTTGCTGTCTTGCATACAGGATTATCATTACCATCTTTCTAAATTCCATATATATGCCTTAGTATACTGTATTGGTGTTTTCCTTTCTGGCTTACTTCATTCTGTATAATAGGCTCCAGTTTCATCCACCTCATTAGAACTGATTCAAATGTATTCTTTTTAATGGCTGAGTAATACTCCATTGTGTATATGTACCATAGCTTTCTTATCCATTCATCTGCTGATGGACATCTAGGTTGCTTCCATGTCCTGGCTATTATAAACAGTGCTGCAATGAACATTGGGGTACACGTGTCTCTTTCAACTCTGGTTTCCTCGGTGTGTATGCCCAGCAGTGGGATTGCTGGGTCATAAGGCAGTTCTATTTCCAGGTTTTTAAGGAATCTCCACACTGTTCTCTATAGTGGCTGTACTAGTTTGCATTCCCACCAACAGTGTAAGAGGGTTCCCTTTTCTCCACACCCTCTCCAGTATTTATTGCTTGTAGACTTTTGGATCACACCCATTCTGACTGGTGTGAAATGGTACCTCATTGTGGTTTTGATTTGCATTTCTTTGATAATGAGTGATGTTGAGCATCTTTTCATGTGTTTGTTAGCCATCTGTATGTCTTCTTTGGAGAAATGTCTATTTAGTTCTTTGGCCCATTTTTTGACTGGGTCATTTATTTTTCTGGAATTGAGCTGTAGGAGTTGCTTGTATATTTTTGAGATTAGTTGTTTGTCAGATGCTTCCTTTGCTATTATTTTCTCCCATTCTGAAGGCTATCTTTTCACCATGCTTATAGTTTCCTTTGTTGTGCAGAAGCTTTGAGGTTTACTTAGGTCCCATTTGTTTATTTTTGCTTTTATTTCCAATATTCTGGGAGGTGGGTCATAGAGCATCCTGCTGTGATTTATGTCGGAGAGTGTTTTGCCTATGTTCTCCTCTAGGAGTTTTATAGTTTCTGGTCTTATGTTTAGATCTTTAATCCATTTTGAGTTTATTTTTGTGTATGGCGTTATAAAGTATTCTGGTTTCATTTTTTTACAAGTGGTTGACCAGTTTTCCCAGCACCACTTATTAAAGAGATAGAGATTGTCTTTAATCCATTGTATATTCTTGCCTCCTTTGTCAAAGATAAGGTGTCCATAGGTGTGTGGATTTATCTCTGGGTTTTCTATTTTATTCTTTTTTGCTATTACTGTATGCCATTGAGAAGTTTAAATAATTTATTTTGATGCAGTCAGTGGCATCATTGGATGGTTCTCACACTTTTCCTTTAATTCTATGGGAATATAATCTCAAGCTGATTTCAGGAATGTATTGCAGTTATATTGTGCATCTGTTGAGGCAGATGCTCATTTTGAACTGAGATATTCTAGGACTAAATTTACTCCTGAAGGGGATTCAGTAACACGTTTTAAAAAATCTGACATATGATAAATAGGCCTCATCATCTGTTCTTAAAGCACATACTATATATGTAGATTTATATTTTCTGACCATGAAAGTAACTACATGTACACTGTAGAAAAATTTTAGAATACAGTAATATCTGAATTAAAAATAAATATCAGCATTGGAGATAACCAGGTAAACTTATTATATTGTAAATGGCATCTCTTTGTTTCTTAAGTATAGACCTACAAATTAACATAATGACCTTTAATGGCACCTGAAATCTTATTAAATGAATATGCTGTCATTTAATGTTATGTGGCCATTTTGGGTTCAGTTCAGTTCAGTCACTCAGTCGTGTCCAACTCTTTGCATCTCCCATGGACAGCAGCACATCAGGGCTCCCTGTCCATCACCAACTCCCGGAGTCCACCCAAACCCATGTCCATTAGTTGGTGATGCCATCCAGCCATCTCATCCTCTGTCATCCCCTTCTCTTGCCCTCAGTCTTTCCCAGCATCAGGGTCTTTTCAAATGAGTCAGCTCTTCGCATTAGGTGACCAAAGTATTGGAGTTTCAGCTTCAATATCAGTCCTTCCAGTGAACAACCAGGACTGATCTTTTGGATGGACTGGTTGGATCTCCTTGCATTCCAATGGACTCTCAAGAGTCTTCTCCAACATCACAGTTCCAAAGCATCAATTCTTCAGTGTTCAGCTTTCTTTATAGTCCAACTTTCACATCCATACATGACCACTGGAAAAACCATAGCCTTGATAGACTGACCTTTGTTGGCAAAGTAATGCCTCCGCTTTTAAATTTGCTACCTAGGTTGGTCATAACTTTCCTTCCAAGGAGTAAGCATCTTTTAATTTCATGGCTGCAGTCACCATTTGCAGTGATTTTGGAGCCCAAAAAAATAAAGTCTGACACTGCTTCCGCTGTTTCCCCGTCTATTTGCCATGACGTGATGGGACAGGATGCCATGATCTTAGTTTTCTGAATGTTGAGCTTTAAGCCAACTTTTTCACTCTCCTCTTTCACTTTCATCAAGAGGCTTTTTACTTCCTCTTCGCTTTCTGCCATAAGGGTGTCATCTGCATATCTGAGGTTATTGATATTTCTCCCAGCAATCTTTTTTTTTTTTTTCTCCCAGCAATCTTGATTCCAGCTTGTGCTTCTTCCAGCCCAGCAGTTCTCATTATGTACTCTGCATAGAAGTTAAATAAGCAGGGTGACAATATACAGCCTTGACGTACTCCTTTTCCTATTTGGAACCAGTGTATTGTTCCATGTCCAGTTCTAACTGTTGCTTCCTGACTTGTAGACAGGTTTTGCAAGAGGCAGGTCAGGTGGTCGGGTATTCCCATCTCTTTCAGAATTTTCCAGTTTATTGAGATCTACACAGTCAAAGGCTTTCGCATTTTGGGTTACTTTAACTTTTTCTATTGTAAATAATTCTGCCTTAAATATCCAGTTATGTCTTTAGGATAATTCGTAGAAGTGAAAATATTGAGATAGTTTTGCAATTTATATTGCTTATCTCTAAAATTTTCTTAAGCCTGAAAGTAATTTTTTTAAAAAGATAAAAATTTCTTAGTTTTAGANGAATTTTAAAACAAAATCACTTATTGTGTAAAATATTTTGATTCTGTGTGATATTTCAAAATTTTGTTTGATTAAAACTTTTCTGATTATTAAAGTGATAACTATTCCTTACAGAAAGGTCAGAAAGCAAAAACAAAATGTTAAGTACTAGAATCCTACCTCACCTGCTGTGAGAACCTAACTTAGGTTTTGATGTCACTTTTTACTTTTTTCTCCCATTAGGCACAATGCCTTGAGATGCGCCAGAATTATTCAGGTGCTCTGGAGACTGTGAACCAGATAATCATGAATTTTCCAAGTTTCCTTCCTGCTTTTGTACAGAAAATGAAGCTACAGCTAGCCTTGCAGGACTGGGACCAGACGGTTGAGACAGCACAGAGGTTACGTAAAACAAGATCTCACAAATACCTTTGGGTCTGGTTTTAATTTTGAGAAAAAAGAAAACCTATGTGTGTTTTTTTCCTATAAGATATTTTCAATTTGATTGTTTTCAAATAATATAGAATTGAAGAAAACCTTGACATTGCATTGTTTTTTAAGGACTGAATTTATTGATTTACATAAATATATATTAACACCTGAGTAGCTATTCTGAGACCCTCTTAAGGTTCAGAAGAAGAATAATCGCTGACCTCATGAAGCTTCTATTCAAATGAGAAGAACCATATAATAAGTAAACAAATAAATTTTGTAGGGTGCTAGAAAGTTGTAAGCTCAGTGGAGAAAAAGTAAAGCTGGAAAGTGAAATAGGGAGTTGGGGGAAGGGCTTCTGTTTTATCAGCTGATCAGGGAAGGCCTCTGAGAAGATGGCATTTGACAGAGGGAGCAAGCATGCAGACATTCCAGAGAAGGTTGCAGACAGAGGCAAACGCAGGTGCAGAGTCCTTGAGGCAAGAGTCCCTGTCATATGGTTAAGGGTGGGAAGGAGGAAGATGACTAGGTGGTAACCTCAGAACAGAGGGTGGGAGGGAGAAGGGGTGCCAGGTTGGGAAGGGCCTTGTTCATCATCGTAAAGATTTTAGTTTTTCTTCTGAAGTCTAAGGGCCTTGGATGGTTCCCTCTCTCTTCTTCCCTCTTTGCTTTTCCTTCTTTCTCTCCAGCAGTCTCTTCTTTTTCTTCTTACTGTTAAGTTAATGAAACCAGGATTTTTATCCAGCAGGTATTCCACGATAGGAATTGTATTGATTGTGTGCAATATTAGCATATAACTTGTTGCTTAAACTCAGTTTTTCCAATAAATTGTTGATGGATCCAGAGGCTTGGTTAGATTCACATTCAGTACTAGTTTTTGTCTGACAGTTAATTCATAAGTATAGATGTGTTCTTCCATCAAACAGACATAATCTCTGCTTGCCTCTTTTTTGTGTGATATTAGTAGCAATTCATGCTTAATATTTGGGTACTTGGTTTAGGATTATAGTAAGATTATATCTTTCCTTCTGCATTTCTTTTTTTTTTAGGATTTTTTTTTAAATTTTTATTTTAACTTTAGTTTACTTTACAATACTATATTGGTTTTGCCATACATTGACATGAATCCACCACGAGTGTACATGCGCTCCCTACTCCTATAAAGAAAAACTTCTGGTGGTTCGTTATCTAATGTTACAGTTCATATAGGAAAAGTTGGATAAATGCTTGAGTCTGTGACCTTATTCCCAGGTTTCAGAAACAAGTAAAAAAGGCCCTTTGCAGACCTAGCATTCTCCAGTAGGATTTGGGTTTGTTTGTTTATGTGATATGGATTAAACTTGAGTGTTTCTAACCGTTTTGGATATTATAGTTGCTCAGATTGACTTATCTTTGATCATTAGTAGCTTCTTCAGTCCTTATGACATGATCCTAGAAGTCTTTTGTAGTGTCCGTATTGTTGCATATGGCAAGATATACTAAGGTTATTTTGTGTATTTACTGACCCATTATAGGTTTCGGCCATTGTCCATGGCAGTCTAACTCCTCTAACTGAGAAGTGGTATTTGGAGGCCACAGTTTGTGCATAAATAAGTTTCTGATGTTTATACTTTACAGATTTTTTTTCCTAGGCACTGTCTGTGGGCTGGGTGTTGGAAGTATCTACATAATAATGTGCAAAATATTTATATGTATCGTGGGGGCATTTAAAAGTGATAAACAGACTTGTTATATAGTTTTTAAACTTGATTTTTCTTTAACTTAGTATTTCATTAGCCATGAATGGTGTCTATAAGATGATCATAAATATAGTTTATTTTATCTTCCCCTGTTGATAGGCATTTAGGCTATTTTGAATTTTTTGCTATTCTAATTATTGTAGTGAACACACCCACCCACTTAGCCATACACACACACGTCTTTATATACATGGAGAAGTATTTCTGGAGGATGGTTTCCCAAATGACAAATTACTGTTAAATCAGTAATTTTATTTTTTAGGGTAAGCTAAGCTCCTGTGAAAAGTGGATACAAACATATGTTTATTTTTGTCATCTGTAACTGTTTTGAGTGGGTGTAAGACTTGATCAGTCAGCCTTTCTCCACATTGTCTTTAGGGAACCTAAGTTCTTTCTGTCTTGTAACTCTGCCTTTACCTAAAACCTCATGATGTTGGTGTCCAGCTGGTAAGAGAAGAAAGAGTGGAGGAGTCATTCTGCTTTTCTTAAAAGTCCAGGCCCAGACATGCCCCATACTGCTTGCTCTCACATTGGCCACGGCTACCTACACAGATGGCTGGGAGACTGGGTAGCCCAGAGCCCAAGCAGATAAGGGGAGAGTGATTTAGAGGAGAGAGTGCAGTCCCTGCCTCAAATGTACACATTTGACATTGGATAAATACTACTGAGTTGTGAGAAACTATACTAACTTATACTCTCATCATTAGTCTATTGAATGTCCCCTCCCCTATCCTCAGGAATTTTGGCTATTATCAGTGTGAGGTTTTTTGTTTTGTTTTTAAAAAAAACAACCTGGTAGGATAAGAATGGTACCTTATTTTTATTTTCACTTCCTTGTTTGTGTTGAAATTGAGCATTTTTTTTTAATGCTAAAAGCTATTTTTTCCCCCCTGTGTATTCACTGGTCCTTTTTTCTTATTAACTAAATCTGTTTGTTCCTATATTTCTAATGGATTTTGACATCTTTTAAGAAGTTCTCCATCATGTTTCTTTTCTGATGGTTTTCTTGGCCTTTTGAAGTTGACTATCAGAATAGCTTGTTTAAAAAAAAAATACAAAAACCTTATAAGATGTTGGGTTGAATTGCATGAAACCTATAAATTATTAGGGGAGAATTTCTTTAATCCTTAATTAGTAGTATCTTTAGGCAGCTACTGATGTGCAGCAAGCAAACACACTTCTCAGGGCATGTGATAATATGTGCTCATGTCTCACTTTGGTGTGGGTCATCTAGAGTCACTGACCCAGTCCACATGTGGCCGAGGCTCTGCTTCAAGTTTCATGTCCAGCTGAGAGGGCATGAAACCTCGCTGCAGTTTGGACTCAGGTCAGCCCTAAGGGTGTTCTCTGGGCTCCAGCCAAATAGCACCAGCTTCTTAGAGGAAGCACTTCTCCTGGTGATGGCAGAGATGCAGAGGACAAGCAGAAATCTGCAATGCCTCTGAAACAGGGGTGGTGCACTGCCATTCTGGTCCACATCCTATTGGCCAAGAAAAAGCTCCAACTTGTAGTTGGGGGCAGTGAAGTACAAGCCAGCATTTATAGGAGGAACTGCTCAGTTACATGGCAGAAAGCATATATCAGGGAGAGTGAAAAGCTGCAGCTAATAACGTAGCATGCCATGTATGATAAGAAACCTAATGTGTTACCCCATTTGTCAGTTCCATCAGTTCTTCAACGCTCAGCTTTCTTTATGGTCCAACTCTCACATTCATATATGACTACCGGAAAAACCATAGCTTTGACTTTTGTCAGCAAACAAATGTCTCTCCTTTTTAATATGCTATCTAGGTATGTCATAGCTTTTCTTCCAAGGAGCAAGTATCTTTTAATTTCATGGCTGCAGTCACCATCTGCAGTGATTTTGGAGCCTAAGAAAAGAAAGTCTCACTGCTTCCATTTTTTCCCCATCTATTTGCTATGAAGTGATGGGACCAGATGCCATGATCTTAGTTATGTGAATGTTGAGTTTTAAGCCAGCTTTTTCACTCTCCTCTTTCACCTTCATCAAGAGGCTCTTGAGTTCTTTGGTTTCTGCCGTAAGAGTGGTATCATCTGCATATCTGAGGTTATTGATATTTCTCCTAGCAATCTTGATTCCAGCTTGTGCTTCATCCAGTCTGGCATTTTGCATGATGTATTCTGCATATAAGTTAAATAAGCAGAGTGACAATATACAGCCTTGACATACTCCTTTCCTAATTTAGAACTAGTCTGTTGTTCCATGTCCGGTTCTAACTGTTGCTTCCTGACCTGCATACAGGATTTTCAGGAGCATGTAAGGTGGTCTGGTATTCCCATCTCTTTGAAGAGTTTTCCACAGTTTGTTGTGATCTACACAGTTAAAGGTTTTAGCATAGTCAATGAAGCAGAAGTAGATGTTCCTCTAGAATTCTCTTGCTTTTTCTATGATCCAACGGATGTTGGCAATTTGATCTCTGGTACCTCTGCCTTTTCTAAATCCAGCTTGAACATCTGGAAATTATTGGGTCACATATCGTTGAAGCCTAGCTTGTAGAATTTTGAGCATTACCTTGCTAGCATGTGAAATGAGGGCAGTTGTGTGGTAGTTTGGACCTTCTTTGGCATTGTCCTTCTTTGGGATTGGAATGAAAACTTGGAATTGGATTAGAATGACCTTTTCCAGGGCTGTAGGCACTGCTGTGTTTTCCAGATTTGGTGGCATGTTGAGTATAGCACTTTCACAGCATAATTTTTTAGGATTTGAAGTAGCTCATCTGAAATTCCGTTACCTCCACTAGCTTTGTTCGTAGCAATGCTTCCTAAGGCCCACTTGACCTCGCACTTCAAGATGTATGGCTCTAGGTGAGTGATCACACCATTGTGGTTATCAGGGTCATTAAGATGTTTTTTTTGTGTAGCTCTTCTGTGTATTCTTGCCACCTCTTCTAATATCTTTTGCTTCTGATAGGTCCATACCATTTCTGTCCTTTATTGTGCCCATCTTTGCATGAAATATTCCCTTGTTATCTCTAATTTTCTTGAAGAGATCTCTAGTCTTTCCCATTCTATTGTTTTCTTGTATTTCTTTGCATTGTTCATTTAGGAAGGCTTTCTTATCTCTCCTTGCTATTCTTTGGAACTCTGCATTCAAATGGGTTTATCTTTCCTTTTTCTCTTTTGCCTTTTATTTTTCTCCTTTCCTCAGCTATTTTTAAGGCCTCCTCAGACAACCATTTTGCCTTCATAAACATATTAAGATAAAGATCCAGAGATTCTTTTGGTTTTAAATAATGAGATTGATAATTTTTATAAAGGAGATGTCATTTTACTAGTGAAAATTACTTACTTAAACCATGGAGTAATCAGACCAGCAAACCAACTTTGTAAGTAGTCAAATAATAATACATAATTTATTTCAACATTAACTGAAATTTTTTTTGCAGGTTGATGCTGCAAGATAATCAAAATTTGGAAGCACTGAGAATGCTGGCCCTTTACTATTTGTGTAGGGAGGGGGATATAGAGAAGGTAAGTTATATTGTACTATATAACTTCCCTGTATTAAATATATATTTAGTTACACACACGTGCACATACTAAAGAGCCTTGAATTGCTTTTAGAATGTATATCATGGCAGTTTTTAGTTGAGTCCTGGAAATATATCTTAACAAAGGTGGGCATCTTAAATCACCTAGTAAAGCAAAAGTATCACATAGTTAAAACTACCCTTGAAAGCTTTAAAAATTATTAATTACAGCAGATGCTGTTTCTATGTAAAAGTCATGTGTCATATGATATATGATTCATGTAACAAGAGGTACTGGTTATGGAAGAGAACATACAAAATATAATTCATAGTACTTTTACAATTTTATTGAGTTTGTATAAGTTAAGTGGGTTTGGATGAAATCCCATTGAACATTATAAGGCACACGTTTCTCTGGTAATGAACACATTGACTGTATATTTTGGTTTATGGGATGCTAAAATCCACTCTGAAGTCAAATAATACTATAACAGATAATAGATTTAGACTCTTATTTAGGGTTAAATGGGTTAATGTGATAGTACCTAGTAAGTACTTCAGTAAATACTAGAAGAATCTTAGTAGGAGCAATTCTAGAGTAAACTTTCCAGGCATTGAAATTATTTTTCAAGTATCTGATTTTTTTGGTCTCGAAAATATTTTGAATATAAACTAGGCAACTTAGGTAATCCAAGGACTGACCTCATATAATATTAATGTTTTTAAATAAATTATCATTCATATCTCATATGTGTCATAGATTATTGGAGAGGGAGCTTGGCATGTATAGTTAACTGGATATTATAGGTGTCTTTGAATATTTGGAAATCACCCAAAGGTTTCTATTCAGTAACAACTATAAAAGAAGCACATTTTATAATGCAATTTTTACTTATAATCATTGCACTTTTTATGGAAGGATCCCTCTTACACCATATGATTTCACTGGAAGAAGGGGAATTGATAAAAGCAAAGATTTTTTTTAACTTATAAATCCTAATTTACTAATGTACATGTCATGTATTATGCTATTTTTATTCTTAGTATATTTTAAAATTATACTGAATACTTTTGTTTTAGGCTGCCACCCAACTGGAAAACTTAGGAAATGCATTGGATGCCGTGGAACCACAGAATGCTCAACTTTTTTATACGATCACAATAGCCTTCAGCAGAATTGTAAGAGTACAGCAAAGCTCTGTTATTTGTAACTGGAAATATAAAATTACTCACAAATGTTGAGGCAGCAGAAAGCATATGACCTAGAGTGAAAATACTTGAAAATTCATAGATGTGCCTATGAATATGTGATATATTCTTAAGGGAGGTAATTCAGAGGAGATACAGTTTCCAGCTATAAAAAGCCATCCTGGAGGGTTCATGGAGGAAGTGGCACTTGTGAATCCTTTAAGAATAGGGAAGTGCCTTCCAGACGAAGGAAATGGAAAGTGATTTATTTTAACTAGAGCATAGGATTTATGACTAAGGTTGTTCTTTGCTTTATGTTTTTAAAACTGTTTTTTAAACGTTTTAAAGTAAGTAATAGAATGTTTGGGTTGAGGAAATGGTTTCTGTCTTACTTTTTGTAATAGTAAAGAAACGATTTTTATGACAAGCACCCATAAAAAGGTAATTGGAAATGGAATAGATAAATATAGTAGAATCTTAAAACCAATACAAGAAATGAGAGGATTGAAACTATGCTAGAAAAAAATAAGGAAAAGGGCACACTAAATAATTATTAAAATAAAGTTGAAAGAAAATAATTAAGTTTATTAATTGTTAAATGACATGAATAAACTGAATTATCTTAACTAAAAATGAAGGTTGTCAGATCATGTGAAATTTAGGGGCACTGCTCCCCATTACAGAAATTTGAGTTAGTGGAAGTATTAACATTTTTTTATTTACCTACTGCAGACACATAATTGTTACTAGTTTACAGCAAATCAAACAATTTAGTAAGTAACAACTCTTCAAAGTAATGATGTTCAAAAAGTATATACTTAATTCTGACAACATTGCCATTTCTTGAAATATTTTTGAAGGCTTTTTTTCCAAGAAGATTATAAGGTGTGGTTCTCACTAATGGCACATTTGTCTTCAGGGGTAAATCGGATTCTTATCCTAGTTTTCAATGCAGTAAAAGTTCAATAAAATATATACATCTCTCTATATTATGCTGTATTTACACACACACGTATGTAAGTATATATAAAACCTTAAATAATGATTTTCTTCTCTAATTATAAGACAGTCATGAGACAGTTTAAAAAGCGAGTTATAAAAAATATGCTTGTGGAGTACCACAGAAGCAATACATTTTTCAAGAGAGCTGTTTTTTAAAAGCACTGCTCATCTAGGAAGTTTAAGTTCTGATAGGATATAAACTCTTGATGCACTATCTAGATAGTAAATACAGTAGATTTATTATTCTTCAGTTATGAAATAATTTTTCCCTATATTTTTCATCTGTGAAATATAAATTATTCATATGTACATTTAGAAAAAACAAATTCTTCTGTCTTAGTAGACTTGTTTTAGTTTAACTTAATTTTTTTCTTTTTAGTGTGGACGTAGTCAACTCATTCTTCAGAAAACCCAAACATTACTAGAAAGAGCTTTTAATTTAAATCCTCAGGAGTCAGAATTTGCTACAGAGCTTGGATACCAAATGATTTTACACGGGAAAGTTAAAGAGGCCTTGAAGTGGTACAAGACCGCCATGACCCTAGATGAAACCAGCGTCTCTGCTCTCATTGGTATGACAGCTGTAATCCATGCGTGTTCCTCATACAGATGCAAATAATGATTGCTTTTAACACCCGCCTTTAAGGAAGAAAAGACATATTTTGTAGTTTTCTAAAATGAAACAGTTCTTTACTACCTACAGCAGAAAACAATCATGTACCTTTAAAAATAGAATTTTTATTTCTTAAAAACTATCTGCAGGTAATAGATTTTTATGAGTTAATTCCCATAAATTAAGAATTCCTTAGTAACTGATTTTATGTGGGTACAAAGCTACCCATTTCCTTTCACTCTTTTTCTTTTTTTAGTCTAAAACTTTGTATTATGCCCCTCAAAAGAAACCTTGTTTAATATTGTTGGTGTTAACTTAAGATGTACATACCTAAAATGATGTGGATTTTTCCCATTTTCATCTGTTTTAGGGTTTATCCAGTGTCAGTTAATAGAAGGGCAACTACAGGATGCTGATCAGCATCTAGAATTCCTTAGTGAAGTTCAGCAGTCTATTGGAAAATCAGCGGTATAGTATTTTATTTTATCAGGGTGGAGTCTAACTAATAAAATATGAAATTTTAAATGTTTAAAAATTTAACAATGGGATTAGAGGACTAATGCACTAATTTTAATATGTAATTACATTTATTAATTTTCCACATGATTTTAAAAATCCAAGTAAACTAATATTTAACTTTGAACAAATAGTGCCTATAAATATCTCTTCATATACATTTGAAATCTAAGTAGAAATAAATGGCTTTATAACTGTATGGAGTAATTTATGAAAACTACTTATTTTCCAGGAATTAACCTATTTACATGCAGTTCTCGCAATGAGGAAAAATAAACGACAAGAAGAGGTTATTAATTTGTTAAATGATGTCCTAGACACTCATTTGTCACAGTTGGAGGATTTACCTCTTGGCATACAGTATTTTGAGAAGTTAAATCCTGATTTCTTGCTAGAAATTATTACAGAATATCTGAATTTCTGTCCAATGCAGGTGTGTATTTCTGGGACTTATTTTCAAAGATGCATTTACATGATGTTTTATAAAAGGTACAATAAATTATGTTCTACAGATTAGACTATAAAATGAAAGTATTTGTATCTATATTAGTTGAAATAGTTTTTAATGAAAATATTTACAGTAATGATTACTATCATCTAATGTTTTGGTTTACAAATATTCATTTGTAATTCATAAAATCTTAAAATCTTGAATTTTAAACTATTAGAAGTCATTTAATTTAGGTGCCTACCTTGTATTAGAATCTACTCCATAATATCCTCATTAAGTGTCCATGCACTCAAAGATACAGTTCTTATATGTAACTGTGATTATTAGACTGTATTCTATGTTAAATCAGATTTTGCTTTGTGTTAAAAAACTCAGCTATTTACTGGTCCTCCTTTTGCTCTCTACGGTGACATGGAGCAAGTCCAGTTACTTAGTGTATTCCTCATTCATAGAACAGACCTGCAGATGTTGGAAATTAATTTTCATATTTCTGAACAATTCCAGGTTTCCAGCCATTTTTTTTTATGACATAGTCTGAGATCCCTGGTTGTGAGTCTGAGGATATTCTTGATTTTATCAGTGCCTGATTAAGCTCACTATTCCAAATATGGATTTGGCCTGCAAAACTTAGATCAGAGTCTTTGCTTCCTAATCCTGGATGTCCATCAGTTTCTTTTTTGTGAATCACATTACATTATCGACCCCTGTTGATTTAACAGTTAACCAGAGTCCTAAGATCTGTTAATCACTATAACTTTGGACCTAAGTGTAGGACTCTCCATTTGTCCCTATGAAATTTTATCTCCTCATACCTATCCCATAATTCCAGATGATTGTATCCTTTGGGGTCCTAACTGTCATCTGTTTTATATGGATCTTTGTTGTCAAACATCATCTGCCTATGTGGCTCCAAGTAGAACTGAGAATGGAACCCTCTGTTGTATTACCACAGAGTTCATTCCAAGTTGACATGTATCCATTAGCGCTCTTTTATTACAGGCAGTAAGCAGATGACTTGACTTTGTTATTTATACTCAACTCACAATTCAGCATAGAGATAATCATGGCATGCGCTATCAAATACTTCATTCCTGAAAGCCTAGTTTTTAGTATTCTCCCTGATTTTTCCCTGAGGTTACAGCTTCACTAACTGTGTTAACAAGGAAATGAGAATAATGACCTTTCCTTAGGGAGCTCACACTGCCTTTTATTGATCATCATATCCTTTTCCGGACTTTCATTGCACTAGGAATTGATCTCAGTTTCTCCAGTCATGATCTGCTTTCAGTTGCTCATGAGTTGGAAAGCATTTTTCAGTACTCAGGCAGTATTTAGAATTCATCCAACAAATGCTTGTAGAGTTCCCAGTGGACTGTTCAGAATTGGGGAAATAGTTGTGTAAAAGCAAATAATATTCCTTGCCGCCTTAATACATGAATACTAGCAGGAGGAAACATAATACAATCAATGTATCATGTAGTATATTAGGAGAGTACAGGAGAAAATAATAAAACAGTGAAAGGGGATAGTAATTTTAGATGAGGTGGTCTAGGTAGGCCTCATTATGATGGTAAAATGTGAACAAAAACTTCAAGGTCACATGGGAATATAGTATAGAGTGTTTCAGGCAAAAGGAGCCATTGTGCAGTGGCCCAAAGGGACAAAGGAGACGGGGGTGGCTGGGCCAAGTGAGGAGGCAGGGAGTGGCCACCGTGAGGTCTCAGCATAGGAAACTCAACTGGTGGTAATTTCTCTGACTTCGGTTCTCAGAACAGTGGGGAGCCACCAGAGGGTTTCCCACATGATCCAGTTCAGCATTTTAAAAGGCTTCTTCTGGCAGCTGGACTGAGAGTAAACTGTAAAAGGAGCAAGAAAAAAATCTGTTAAGTTGTAGTTGGGTCCCTAGTGCACAGACATTCTGTTTTTCCATAATGTGACCTTGATCAGCATGATAGACTCTAATTAGCACTTACAATGCTGTTTTCCTGGGGAAATATCAGAAAGGCAGACTTGTCTCTCCAGCTCTGTTTCTATTACTTTGGCCCTTTTACATATACATATACATACTTTAAAAAAAAAAACAAGCAGATATTATCTTAGAGATTGTCTTTATAAGCCCTGGATTTTTTACTATGATTTGTTCTGAAATTAGAGGAAAATTGATGGTTGTTTTCAATGAGTAGTTTTTAGCAAGACGACAGATGGCAGATAACATTAGAACCTCACCCTATTACCTGTGCTTTCATTGTTTTCAATTGCACTGAAAAAGTAAATATATTTTAAGAATATACACTATATCCATTACCATTAAAGTTTTAAAAGTCTCATCTTTAAGACACATAAGGACCCTTAGCCCTATAAAAGGCGCAAAACTAAATGTGAAACTACTGTAGGACTAATAAGACAAAGAATGCTAAAAAAAAATTTATTACCTAGAAAAGTGCTTTAGAAGTTTCAAGAAGTTGAGGTATTCTAGGCACCAATAGTTCTGTTCTGAAAATTTTCTTTTGAGCACACATGTCTTGGTGTCTCAACATCGAAGATACCATACTGATCTTGTTCTTGTTAGTAACAGTGGCTCCTTGTAGGGTCAGTTGTCAGTAGGAGGCTGTGCTTCTGTTAAGAACCTGTGAATGTGGAGTGTCAGGTTACGGGGATGGGAGGAATCGTCCTTCAGATAAAGGAGGGAGCATTAGTAAGGTAAAGCAGGAGAGTAACCATGGGATATTTAAAATCTAGTATCACATTTCTAAGTTGTGAGCGGATAACTGCTGGATAAAGATTGAGTAGATAGCCATTAAAAGAATAAACAAGTGGCCTAGTTCTACCTTAGTTATTAAATTCGTTATTAATAAAAACAGAAAAAAATTGAGGGCCTACGACATGTCAGACGGGAAAGTGGGGAATATGAGACCTTTGGTGTACTGTACATGTGTGTGTTCTGCCACTGGATTTTTACTAGGATGACAGAATCTGAATTCTCTGAAAACTGACTTTGCAGTAGTCTCGAGGGTGGTGCAGGTTATTGAATTGAGTAAAATCCCAAGACAGGTTTAGAATTAGAACTCGCATTCCCTTGACTCTCAGTTCCAGCAAGAAACTCCGCCTCTCATTATTCCTTTGAACAGGTGTGTTTCCTTGATAAAGCTTTTAAACATAAATGCTCCTTTCATATGTTATCAAATTAGTAACTGTATAGTAATTTCACAATCTGAGCAAAAGCCATCATTTATATAGTCTGTTCATAGATGCCAGGGAGATAAGCCAGTATTAATCTAGTCATAGTGAGATACTGGGCAATCAATAGAATAAGAGAAGTTTTAGAAAAGCATGTGGGTTTTGCTCTTCACATTACAGTTAATCATGTGTTTATTTTTAGCCTAATACTGTTTAAAACTTATAAAAATGACTCGCTGATTTGTTTTGTTTAGCCTGCAAGTCCTGGGCAGCCTCTTTCTCCCCTTCTCAGACGTTGTACCTCCATCCTGGAGACTATAGTCAGAACCGTTCCTGGTCTTCTGCAGGCTGTCTTTCTAATAGCAAAAGTGAAGTATTTGTCAGGTAAGGTGTACATTAAAAGCTTAAAATATCCTTTATATTCTGATGTTGATAAGAACAAGTATGAACAAACTAAGCACTCCTCATATATGAAGAATAGTCACACAAAATACACTTTTACATATGTACAGTTAATTAATTTTTATACAGAATAAAATTGTACAACTCTTAACTGTTTAGTTCTTTAAAAAAGATTACTATAAACTTCTGTGATTCAAATGAACTTCTGGAAAAATATAGTTCTAGCACTTAAAAAAAAAGTCCATCAGATAGTACTAAAGCCAGGCAGTAAAAATTTATAGTCTTTAATCTCTCCTTTGAACAGATCATAATCCATCATTTTTGATTCATTGGCATAATCAAATCTGATGTTTATCAGGTTTCAGATACTTAAGAAATATATTAATTAATTCCTATCTAGTTTCTGTGATTGGTAGTTCATAGCTTTAAAAAAGTAACCTCAGTTATAACTAGCATTTTAGGACACATACGTTTGGCAGGATATATATAAGTAGACCATCATATGGGCTATATATCTTTGCTGGCTACATACTATGCAAAGTAAATTAAGTTTGTAAAGTCCTGTAAGGCAGAAACCACCTTAAATGTATTCATTCTCATGAACAGTTACTTCCTATATATAACAGAAAGAGTTAAGAGATTGACTTTACTAATTTTGGGGGTCTTGGTCTTAACTGTTTTTAGAAAAGAACCAAATTATCAGAAGAGTTTATTTCACCTCTAAAATACTTTAGTTGTAAGAAGTGAGTCTCTGATACCTTTTCCTAAGTGAGTTCTGTTGAGCCACATGATATTTCTACTTTATTTTCAGTTAGAATGGGTGTCACCTACTAGATATTCAAATGGGACTTTGAGTTCTGTGATTAATTTATTAAATACTGATTTATTTTGAATTTTTATATACATCAGTCTCAGTATATTGATAGTAATATTTCATTGCCAAAGTCTCTAGGCATGAAGTGCTTTCCCTTGTGGCTCAGCTGGTAAAGAATCTGCCTGCAGTGCAGGAGACCTGGGTTTGATCCCTGAGATGGGAAGATCCCCTGGAGATGGGAAAGGCTACGTACTCTAGTATTCTGGCCTGGAGAATCCCATGGACTATACAGTCCATGGGTTGCAAAAAGTGGGACACGACTGAGCAACTTTCACTTTCACTAGGAATGAAGGGCTTCCCTGGTGGCTCAGATGGTGAAGAATCTGTCAGCAATGCAGGAGACCCAGGTTCAATCCCTGTTTCAGGAAGATTCCCCTGGAATAGGAAATGGCAACACATTCCAGCATTCTTGCCTGGAGAATCCCACAGACAGAGGAGCCTGGTGGGCTGCAGTCCATGGTGTGGCAAAGAGTCGGACACGACTGAGCAGCTCTTGCTAGGAGTGAAAGTCTTGTCCGTTAACCCCATTGTTAAAAAGAACAGCCTGAAATCATGTGAAGTAGTACTGGCACATGTCTAAACAGTAGTATTCTTGCCAAGCTGACAATTGCAGTGACTTCTGGTACAAACTGCCTGGAGTTGGACCAGACTTACAGGTTAAGGGCACAGTCTCCATCAGACTGTCCTAGCTGTAGACAGCAGCCACATGCTCAGGGGTTCCCAGAGCCATTGGCATGTCTGACTTGCTGGCTACAAATTTAAGGGTTCTGACGACTCCCATCAGGTTCAGTAGTTTACTCCAAAGACTCACAGAAGTCAGGAAAGCACTATAGCTAGGATTAGAGTTTTATAGCAAAAAATATCCACCTGAACTAGCAAAAGGAAGAGAAGCAGAGGTTGAGGTCTGGGAGGGTCCCGCGTGTGAAGCTTCCATTGTCGTTTCTTGGTGGAGTCAGGACACATCAACTTTCTGACACATCAACCTATAACAACACCTCTAGACCATTAGCAGCAGGGAAGCTCACCCGGGGTTCAGTACCCAAGAGTTTTATTACACAGACAGCTCCCCTCTCCCCAGGTCAGGTGCTGTGGATGACTCAGAGTCCCTACCCCTCTAATCACATGGTTGGGATCTCTGGCCTGGCCAGCCCTTAGTCATATTAGCATAAGTTATCAGGGCCTACCATGAATAACAAAGACACTCTTATTGCTCGGGATATTCCAAGATTTAGAGATGGTCTTCTGGAACCCAAGGCCAGCCAAATTCTTTATTACAGAAGACCCTGACAAAGGCAGAACTGCAGGACAGAAATGAAATTTCTTTCATTTTTTCCTCAAGAGAATTTGAGCTGATCTCAGATAAGAATGTGATATTGATGTGATATTTGTTTGTATGGGCTTTTTTCCCAACAACAATGACCTGTTTGTCCATTTTTAAGTAATTAGTGGCCTTCTAAAGCTGACTGGCCATATTCCTTGTCTTTACCTTTAGAAGAAACAAAAAAGATCTCAGTTATTCACATAGTTCTCATTTATTTATTTTTTCCAGGCTCTTGTTTGCAAACCCTTCTTTTGGGAAATAATCTTTCTATTTTTAAGACATATTTATTATTTGGCTGCGTCAGGTCTTAGTTGCAGTATGCACAGTCTTCACGGAATCATGTGGAATCTTCCACTGTGGCACGTGGGCTTAGTTGCGCCATGTCATGCAGGATCCTAGGTTCCTGACCAAGAATCAAACTTGTGTCCCCTACCTTGCAAGACAGATTCTTAACCACTGGATCACCAAGGAAGTCCCAGTAATAATCACTTGTTTTCAGGTTATCTCCGTGATCCTTCTCTTTCCTAAAAGAATGTGAGGGTGGTAATTTGCTTGCAAATTTATTATGTTTAATTACCCTTTCTTTTTTTCCTGTAGAGTTCTGAGTGTTGGATTGCATCAGAATGAAAACTCTAATATTGATTATGCTTGATGGTTAATTGACAGATTTTGACACTTCATTTAATAAGTTATTGTACTAACTCAGCCAAATTTTTGTTTATTAATCCCCTGCTTTTAAGAAGAATGTTTTCTATTTAAATGGATTTCTGTTATTAGAAGGTTGAGCCTTTGGGACTGAAGGCCTGACTGTAAGCCTTATTTGTTTGTTGAGGTGTCAGGTAAGGTCACAGAAAGTTATTGAACAGATAATTTAGCTCTGGTCTAGCTGTACCTGCTTAAGGCCAGTTTTTGAGATGGCTAAATGTGAATCAGTGTGGGTCGCATCAGGAAACTTCTAGCACCTAGAGTCTGCTGGTGTTTCTCTGAGGAGCCTCTTCCCCCCTTAGCTGTCAGCCCAAGCTAGAATCCAGTATTTCGATCACTTTCATTCTGATCATTTCCTTCTGTTTTAAGACTCCCAGATGTAGTTAATATCCTATAATGGAATATAATCTGCAAAAATACTACTTATACCTGAAACTAACACAGTAAATCAGCTATATATCAGCTACATTAAAAAAAAAGACTTCTAGATATAACAGTAGATGTGTTTCCAGAACAATTGAATATTTCAGTTAGTATTAAGAGGCATTTAAAATCTGTAACTCACATTTCTAAACTTCTAGACTATATTCCTGTGCTTTTTGTGTTGTCTTTTGTGCAGTAGTAAAATTTCTGGCCAAGAATGATTGCTAGACTAAATCTTTCTTGTTAATGTGGCACTGTAACATTCTAGTTATTTGAATTTCTATGTTTTACATATTTTAAAGAAGTTATACATTTAAAAAAATTAGACGAGGATAGTAAAAGTACATTTATAGGACTGTCAGTAACAGTGGTGATGGATTCTGGTCTTTTCACATACTCAGATTTGCTCCTTATCACCAAGGGGATGGCCTGGCTTTGAATATACTCTTTCATGCAAACTAGAAAGCAGCGGATGGTGGCGCTAGTGTTAAAGAACCTGCCTGCCAGTGTAGGAGACATAAGAGACGGGTGTTCAATCCCTTGGTTGGAAAGATCCTCTGGAGAGGGGCGTGGCAACCCACTCCAGTATACTTGCCTGGAGAATCCCATGGACAGAGGAGCCTGGTGGGCTACAGTCCACGGGGTCGCAAAGAGTCGGACACGACTGAGCAACTTAGTAGTAGTATTGCAGGTAGAGTTTAAGCTGAGGACCTCAAGGTCAAACACCAGAACTATCCATAGACTACTTTTCTCCCTCTTCTCTCAGATTTCCTCTTAATCATTATTTATTTTTTTTTTTACTTTGTTTCCTCACCAGGTGATGTTGAAGCAGCTTATAATAACCTGCAGCGTTGCCTAGAACACAGCCCTTCCTATGCCGATGCTCATCTCCTGATGGCTCAGGTTTATTTGTCTCAGGAAAAATTCAAATTGTGTTCTCAGTCTCTTGAACTATGCCTGAGCTATAATTTTAAGGTAAGCGTTCCATACTCAAGCGGTAAGTCATATCGCTGTCCTTAAACCTTTAGCAAATGTTTACATGTTCAACTGTTTTGTATTTTAGCCTGTAACATTTTGCTAATAAATGGATTTTTTTAGTGGAAAATGTTTTGAACTCGTTAGCAGTAGGAGGAAGAAATGGAGGCACCTGTGGTTTAGTTTAACAAAACTATATGGACTTGGTGACAAAAGACCTGGAATTAGTGTCTGGTCTTTCTACCTCTTGCTCTCTGAACCTCAGTTTTCTTTTCTATAAAACTTATATAATAATACTCTACAATTTTAATGAACATTAAATGTACTGTGATATATATACAGACAGTTGTCAGTTATAGAGCATTGTTGTTCGGTCATTCAGTCCTGTCCTGCTCTTTGTAGCCCCATGAACTGCAGCACACCAGTCTTTCCTGTCCCTCGCTATCTCCCAGAGCTTGCTCAGACTCATGTCCACTGAGTAGATGATGCCACCCAACCATCTCATAGTCTCTCGTCCCCTTCTCCTCCCGCCCTCAATCTTTCCCAGCATCAGGGGCTTTTCTAATGAGTCGGTTGTTCTTATCAGATGGCCAAAGTACTGGAGCTTCAGCATCAGTCCTTCCAATATTCAGGGTAGATATTCTTCAGGATCGACTGGTTTGATCTCCTTGCAGTCCAAGGGGCTCTTTAGAGTCTTCTCCAACACCACAGTTCGAAAGCATCGATTCTTTGGCATTCAGCTTTCTTTATGGTCCAACTCTCACATCCATGCATGACTCCTGGAAAAACCATAGCTTTGACTATATGGGCCTTTGTCAACAAAGTGATGTCTCTGCTTTTTAACATAGAACATTGTGCCAAATATTTTTATGTTTTAGGATTTTTATTTTATTGTTTGTCTCTTTCTTGGACCTTGATTTTTAATAACTTTGGATACATCATCACAGAATGCCTAGTCATTTTGAAAGTTGTTATGTGATTTGAGGACATAAACACATTAGATTTCTATCCAAGACATTCAGTGTAAACATCCCATATCCCTGAGCATTACAGAAAATCCTAGGTTCAGGGGCTTCCTGAAGTCTCGTTAGGAGCTCCTCAGCCTTTCTGTTTGTCTGGCAGTGTCTTTGACTCTTTGATGTGAGAACCCTTTAGTTAATTGGAGAATTCAAGTTGCAGGCAGGGTTTGTAGAAAGTAACACCTGGTTCTTAGGATGGTAGTTCTTAAGACTAGTGGTACATCACGACCCCAGTGCCAGCACCACACCCAGTGAATCAAGATCTCTGAGATCAGAGCATAAGCATGATTGTTTACACAAGGACAACAGGTAAACTTGATGCCTAGCTCTGGCTCAGAACCCAGCCTTAGGAGGACTATAGCCATCCTAGAGGTTAGATGGCTGCCACATCATCTCATTCTGTACCATCTTCTTTTCTTGACTCCTTCCTCATCGTCTGTCATTCTCTCATTTTTTCTGTATATGCCATTTGTAGCCAAACTAAAGACAGAAGCTTCAATAGTACACATTTCAGAGTAGTATCAAAGGGTAAAAACCCATGTTTGGTTAACATGCCCTGAATGTTTAATCTTAAAATTAGAAAATAAAAAGAAATTGTAGAAATCTGATAACTTATATTTCAGTACAAGAAGTCTCAGATAAAGAAATTTCATTTTCTGAAAACTAAAATAATTTCTTCGACTATACTTGCTGGCCTTCTAAACTCTGTGTGCAGTTTCTCTCCTATCATGTTAGCAGCACCTGTTTGTCCACCAGGGAATACTAGGTAGTGGCAGGTTACCTGAATTCTGATTTTTCAATAAATGATCAGAACATGAGTAAGAGGACAGAAAAGGACCTCATGCATTCACAGGGTAGACTGTCCTCAGCGTTCCTATTATCATAACATTTTATGGATTGTAAACTATGTGTTGATGTTGTAAACATTCCAAGGAAGGATTTCTGAATATTATTTTTTCAGGTGAGAGAATATCCTTTATATCATCTGATAAAAGCGCAGTCACAAAAGAAAATGGGAGAAATAGCAGAAGCAATTAAAACTCTGCACATGGCAATGAGTTTACCAGGAATGAGGAGAATTGGATCTTCCTCAAAGACAAAATATAGAACAACTGAAGTTGATGCAAGCCATCGTTTATCAGTCTTTCTTGAGTTGGCAGAGGTTCACCGTTTAAATGGAGAACAGGTAGGTCAAACTTAATTCAATTGCTCAGATCTGAACTTTGTTATCCAAGTATATATAGTCATAGGAAATGAAAATGCAAAAATTATTCCCTTGAACAAGTGGTTAAGTTTAGAAAATTTGTTTCTCATCACTTGGCACCAGATGGAAGCAAACATGAATGCAATTCTGAGAAAAGGATTAGAATCTTGTAGAAAATGAGGAACTTATCATTTATAATCTGTTTTTTAAGTTACAGCAGTTGCTTATCAGTTACTTCATATTTCATATTTTAGTGGAAATTAAGGCTATGTCTAGGTACTTGCCAAATCTCAAAGAATTTCTGCTTCACTAACAAATTAACATAAAATTCATCTAATAAGGAGAACCAATTCCATTATATATTGATTCTACAATGCACAATTTTTTTCTTGGTTTAACATTTCTTAAATCAGAATTTTTTTAGAATCTCCTAAGTTGAGATGAATTAAAATAAATGATATTTTAGGTTCATTAAGGTACTGGTTTGGAAATTAGGAAATATTTTCACCTGGGATATAACAAAAATGATGTCCTAGTGTAGGGAATAACCTGCTATGTAATGAAGAACCATCTGGTCCAGAGGGTGACTGTGGATGGGATCCCACTGAAGATGCAGTAATGAACATAACAAAGAATTTAGGCTTTGGAGTCAGGCTGGTTCCATCATCTGTTAACTCCTTAACTGTCTGAGTCTATTTTCCTTATTGCAAGGTGGGAGGTAATTATAGTAACTACCTTGGAGGATTGTCATAAGAAGTAATGGGTTAATACAATGCTGGATGCAAGGTAAATGTTAATTAAATTATAGTAGCAGCAACTCTTATGTAGCAACTGCTGTCATCATAGTTATAAGAACACTTTTCAGCCAACAAATATGTCATCTTAATTTGGTCTCTGAGTTTAGTTTTAAATTTTTATGCTTTACAAAAATTGATCAATATATCACAAATATCAAAACTGTGCTAGCATTTATTGTTCATTCTGTATTAGAAGAAGACCCTCATTTGTAGTGTTATAGTTTTTGTTATAGTTTTGAATGTTATTTTGATGTCACCCTTATAGCACGAGGCAGCCAAAGTTTTACAAGATGCCATCCATGAATTTTCTGGGACGTCTGAAGAGTTGCGTGTCACTATCGCTAACGCAGACCTAGCTCTGGCCCAGGGAGATGTGGAGAGGGCTTTAAGCATGCTTCGGAATGTTACAGCCGAGCAGCCATATTTCATAGAGGCCAAGGAAAAAATGGCAGATATATATCTGAAGCACAGAAAAGAGAAAATGTTATATATCACTTGTTACAGGTAAATGGTTCTTTCGGCCCATTATATTTTGACACATTTATCTCCTAAAATTAATCCCCAAATTTCTTTCCTCCTTTTAACTGCTTTTCGTATACTTTATAGATCCCTTCCTTAATGTGTTCTTGCTTCCTTCTACTGCGACCAGCCACAATCACTCTAACCAGGTTACACTCTCCCTAAAACCTAAATCATAGATAATTAGGATTTATTTCAACCTGTGAATCCCTCCAGTTTCTCAGCTCAGTCTCCCTCCTCAGGTGTTATTTTTGGACCTTGAATCTTCCTGGGTGGGAAGGAAAAGAGCAACAATTACGTGTATTCTAATAGCTTAAAAGCATTATGTAATGTAACAGTTCAGGGACTAAATAGTCATGTTTAACACTGTTTCATAGCAGAAGAAAATTATGCACTTACGGCACTAAGGTATGGCTTACAGAAATGGCAGGGGTTTAACGCATCATACGCTGATGCCCTTAGGAGTTAGTGGGATACACAACACACAGACGTGAGTGAGCACATGCACACACATGTTGTTCTTACACTTCTCCCCAAACAAAAAGATAGATACAAGCACACAATCCATGTGAGAGAAAATTAATGTTTTTATCCTTAAGAATGTTGATGAATTAAGTCATGTTGATTCATCTATATTTTGTAAATATCAAAGCCCAGAAATCTGTTCAGATTCTTTGTAGTTACTGAGTGATGCAAAGAAACTGAGAAGCACCCTCTGTATAGTTGAATGGGCTGGAGTTTCCTAAATTATGTTTTATATGATGTTTCTAAAAGATCAGCACTATCATCTCTAATGATATGACAGTATTTTAAAATTGAGTACATGTATTTGGATGCACTATAGTATAGTAGTTAAAAGCATAGTTTTTTATTTTATTTTTTTAAGCAGATCTGACACATTAGCTATATAGTAAACTCTTAGCATTATCTGTAAAGTCTTAATTCTCTTTTCTCATTAGTTTTTGGACCAATTAAATGAGATGTACACTAAAGACTTAGCACCATATTATTTGAGCAACTTTGGTATTTTCACCTTTAGCAGTTTACATTTTGTAGATAAAAAGAAGCATCAAATATTGAAGTAGAAGATTTTGTATTTTTATTGCCGTATATGACTTACACTATGAATATCAGAGCTCAAAACGTATAGGATGACAATAAGTATTTGTCATGTATTAGAACTTCATTCCCACATCATTTTAGAATTAAGGAGAGCAAAACATATTTCTGGATAATGAGAGCTTACATATTTACTATCTTGTCAGTATACTTCTACCTGCTTTTTAAGAAATGGAAAATTTAATGAAAAAAATTGTTGACCTAGAGTGAACAATCTGGTTGTGAGTATTGGTAGGGTTTTAATAGTACATATTACACTGTGGGATATAAAGAGTACTCAAAGGCTATTAGTTTATTGAAATAAGTGAGCTTTTCTTTTATTGGCTTGGAAGAAGAAATTTGTATTCAGTATGCTAAGTAGACTTCATCTGATTTCCAGAGAAATGGCTGAAAGGATGCCCAGTCCTCGGTCTTTTCTTCTCCTTGGCGATGCATACATGAATATTCAGGAGGTAAAGTTTTTGTTGCTACTGTGCATAGAACTAAAAACAAAAATCCAAAAATTCTTCTTTGTGATTAGTATAACATTCTACAGAAAGGAATTTGAGGTTTCTTTCCCTCCATTTTTAATGAGATATAATTGACATGCAGCACTGTGAGTTTAAGATACAACATAATGATTTAACTTACATACATCATGCAATGATTATCGCAGTAAGTTCAGTGACTATCCATCATCTTAAATAGGTACAAAATTTTAAAAATAGAAAAAAATATTTGTTCTGTGATGAGACCTGTCAGAATCTACTCTTTCAACGGTTTTCACATATAATGTACCTCACTGTTAATTACGTTGTACATTACATCTGTAATACTTTTAACTGGAAGCTTGTACCTTTTAACCACCTTTATCCAGTTCCCCGCCTCTCATTTTACTAATGTTTACTTAATAGTTGAAGATTGTGTCATCACAATAAAAAGGAGACAACCATGACGAAAAGTTGTAGTTATCTTTTTCAAATGACGATCCTGTCATTTGAAATAGAGATGCCAGAAGTCAAGTGAGAGTCCCCTTTAAAAGGGTGAAAAGAGCTACTGGCTGAGATGAAGTTTTCTTCAAAGGGAAGCAATCCTCTGACCCTCTGATTCTGTCTTTTCTAATGACTGCCAGATGAAAAGTCAAGCAGCTATCTCTCAGTTCTCATATGACTACTTATGAAGACCCAGGCCTACTTAATATGGTTGGGGTTGTCCTACTAAATTATGCCTGCACTAGCAACTGTCATTTCCCTGAAATTGTTAATGTTTCTGGAATTAATATGTGCTTTATTCGTCTTGTTAAGTTTTCCAGATGTGGAGCTTAGTTATAGAAGTGTTGTCATTTAGTGGGAGCCAAGTAAGCTGCCATTTTATTGCTTCTTTTTGTATCTGCCAACATTAGCCCGAAGAAGCCATAGTAGCGTATGAGCAGGCACTGAGCCACAACCCAAAGGATGGAACATTGGCAAGCAAGATTGGGAAAGCTCTTGTGAAAACTCACAACTACTCCAAGGTACATACTTCTCATTTTTAGATATATCTGTGGGATCAAATTTGCGAACCCTGCTTGATGAGAGATCTTCAGCAAGCACTATTTGTATCTTAATGGTTGGAAACCCCAAATTTGTTTTTACAAACTGGAATTTGTGTTAAGGACTTTCTCAGTGTCTCAGATTCTTCTCTGCTTCATCTTGCAAAGGATGTTGGGACCCTAAAGTTTACGTCAGGCTTCATCTTACACCCAAATTTTGCCATCAAGTAAATTAAGATATGTTTACTGTTAACATCTCTTTCATTATATGACAAAGCATAATAGATATCCTTTCTGTTGAACCAGTTTGAGCCATGTGCTTTGAGGATTTTTTTTTTTTTTTCTATTTTTTGTTTTCTAGTCAGGATAATGGATTTTCCTCTGGTTGTTACACTCTTGCCCTACTCCTTGTAACTGTTGAACATATATATAACACCTAGCAAAGAATTTTCAGTCAGTAAATTTCACTAACTTTTGGAATAAAAATTTTGAGTACTTTTGTTATTTGTTAGAAGAAATTCTAGTTGCCCTCCGTGATTTTTGGTTCTATAAGAAAAATGGCATACTTAACCAATAGTGCAAGTTTGTGTATAAGCTGCTTTAAAGTTACTTCCCATTGCTTTAAGTCATAATGTATGTAGGATCTATGCTTGAATGCCACTCTCACTGCCTTTTCTTTTCCTAACTGAAATGGATTCTGTTTAGGCAATCACTTACTATGAGGCTGCTCTGAAAAGTGGACAACAAAATTATCTCTGCTATGACCTGGCTGAGCTCTTATTAAAATTGAAGTGGTATGATAAAGCAGAAAAAGTTCTTCAGCATGCTCTAGCTCATGAACCTGGTATGAAAATCTAATTTTAAAAAATATACCTGATATATCTGATCCTTTTTATTTTGATAGTATATTAGTATGTATTACCTCCTTAGTATATGTGAGGTTGGTTTAATTTGTCAGAATGTCAATCTACTAAAATAAGATATTTAAAAATGTAAACATATTTATGAAAGTTAATTGTGTTATAGAGAAACACTTTACTTTCCAAAGTAACATAAAAATTAAGTTAAAAAAAACTTCCTTTATTTCTATTAGAGTACAGTTGATTTACAATGTTGTATTGATTTTAGGTGTACAGCAAAGTGATTCAGTTACACATATATATACACATACGATATAGCCATTCTTTTTCAGATTCTTTTTCTGTATAGATTATTACAGATTACTGAGTAGAGTTCCCTATGCTATATAGTAGGTCCTTGTTGATTATAGTGATATATATTTGTTAATCCCAAACTCTTAATTTATCCCTCCCTCCTACTTTCCCCTTTGGTAACCATAAGTTTGTTTTTGAAGTCTATAAATCTGTTTTATAAATAAATTCATTTGTATCTTTTTTTTTAGTTTCCATATATAAGTGATAATCATATGATATTTGTCTTTTTCTGACTTACTTCATTTAATGTGAATCTCTAGGTCAATCCATGTTGCTGCAAATAACACTATTTCATTATCTGTAATGGCTAAGTAATAGTCCATTGTATATTTGAAGTTGATACTTAAAGCCTACTAAGTTGAATGCATTTTTTAATTCCATAGAAATACTTGCATGAGTCTTGTCAGACCTTGCTTGAAACACTACAGATGGCCTTGGATGTGCATTTTAAAAAAGGTTTTAGAGATTAAAGGAGTATGTTTTACTTCCATGGGCATAAGCATATTATATTTATTCAGTGTAAATACTTTCATTTAATAATTATTTGCTTGGCACATCCAGAGGTGTACTTAGATGCCTCAGTGCTTACATTAGTTTTTGAGGCAGATAAAATTATCTCCATTTTTAAATTAACAATCTGATACTCAGTTTTCTTGACGTTTATAGGTTCACCTAGCTGATAAAGAGTAGCACCAGGGTTCTGATAAACATCTTCAATTTAACATGTCTGAAACTGAATTCCTTATCTACCTCCCCACATCTGTTCCATGTGCGGCCTTCATCTCAGTAACTTCATCTTTTCTTTACAGTTTTAGAGAGCCGAAATCCTTGCCTTCACCCTTCTCCTTGTCCATTGGAAACCCTCTTGGTTCTTCCAGATGTATTCAGAATTCTCTCGCATCTCCTTATTTCTGCCACTGTCAGCCTGTCCTTGCTTATGCAGAGCACAGCAGTAGCCTCCACCTGGTCTCCGTTTCCGCCCTCAGCCCCACACCCTGACACCATCGCTCCTAACCCAGCAGCAGCACTGGACCTTTCAAACGGTGGGATCCCGGTCCCGCCTGCTCAAGTCCCCCTTGTCTCTCATTTCTCAGAGTTAACTGGAGTCTTCCAGGGGCTTACGTGGCCTCCACAGGTGCACGCTGCCACCCCTCTGACCTCTCCTTCCAACGTCACAGCCTCCTTGTGGTTCCTTGTACCACCTTTTCTCACCTGTAAAATAGCAGTAACAAAACATGCCTCTCAGGTTGAAAGTTTAAAGAAACAATGTACGTAAACCACTTCAAACATAGTATGGCACACTTGATAAATGGTGGAAGAAACAACTTTGTGTTAATTATTTAGAGTTGTTTTAATACGCTTGAGCACTTGCCATGTACAAGGCTTTGCTTTAATTGCTTTGCATCTATTATTTAATAATTTATGAACCTGAAATTTTATAATAATTCTATGAGATAGGCACTGTTATTTCCCATACTTTACAGATGAAAGGGAGGGACAGAAAGGATAGATACCCTGTTCAGTTTGTATCTTGTTAACTAGCAAGTGATAAAACCTCGATTTGAAACCAGATAGGTTGACATCAAAGTCAGCGTTTATTATGTATATGTGTGTGCTTGTGTGTGTATGTATATATAAATATACACTTTGTTTATTAAGTTGTACTATTAAAAAATAGCAGTTATCTTAATTGCATGTACCAAATACCCTATCTTGTCTCTGAATAGCTTCGATAAATGGAAATGCTTACACACTTAGTGAAAATTGAAATTCTTACTGTGTTGTTGTATTGTTCTCTTACATGTCTAAGAAGAGTCTCCAGTTATTCTACAGTTCTTTAGCCTTTCTTCAGGCTACTTTTTAATCATAAATCCTTCCCTCTCTGCCAAATTTGGCCATTCTTCACTTAACTTACTGAACATTATTAAACTTAATTCACTATTTTTCAGAGTCGAGTTTAAGAACTTATAGGAAAATATAAACATTTTAAATGAATCATAATTTTTCCCAATATATTTTCTTTCATAGTAAATGAACTGTCAGCCCTCATGGAGGATGGACGTTTTCAAGTTCTTCTAGCAAAAGTTTACAGTAAAGTGGACAGACCTGATGATGCAGTCACTTCGTTGCAACAGGTAAGGAAAATACCTTCGTTTGTCAAGGAATGAGGGTGGGTGGCGGTCTCAGAAGGAAATATACCACGTACAAAAAAAAAAGACAGTCCTTTGGCCCAGCTGTTCTAGAAGATAAGTCAAATAGAAATAACATTTGAATGCCACTGGATTGTACTGTTTAAAAATATCATTGCTAATTATTATATAACAATTAGGGAAGGTTGATATTTTTAATCCTGTTTTACAACTGAAGAAGCTTGGTTTAATAACTTGCAAGAACTCACTCAACTAGTGTCATAGACAGGAGTTAAACTCACTTTTCTTCTGTTTATTTCTTCCATTTATTTATATCTTCTTTAATTTCCCTTAATATTTTGTGGTTTTTCAAGGTAGAGGTTTTGTACATGTTACCTTAGATGTATTCCTAAATATAAGTGGCTGTGTTTTGATGATTTCTTAATTTCTAGTTTGTTAACAGTATTTTTAGTACCATGACTTAAATTTTATCTCATGTACTCTCTGCATCTGTCAAGATGGTCGTGTGACTTTCCAAGTTTTTTTTCTGTGGTATATTAAATTGATTTTCAAATGTTAAACCATCCTTATATTCCTGAAATAAATGATACTTTGTGATTTTTCTCAAAAGATATTGCTGGAATTTAAAGATATTTGCTAATATTTTGTTCAATATTTGTGCACATACATTCAAGAGAAAGACTGTTCTCTAAGACATGCTATTTCTTAATGTTTGAAACAATTCAGTATTAGCATCTTTGAGACCTTGAGGCTTCTTGGACGGTAGATTTTTATTAATGGATTTAAAATCTCTAGATTTCAGACTCATCATTTTGAAATTTTTTTCCTTCTAAGTGATGTCCTTAATACCTTCCCAAGAGTGGAACCGCTCAGTTCAGTAGCCTCAGTGATTTTAGAGAGTGAGCGTGTTTACAGGGTGCTCCCCTCAGAAAGACCAGACTGCACTATATGCCATCGACAGTGTGTGGATGTACTTACTCCCTGAAACCAGCCAGTATTCGAGTCAATAACTTTTGGGTACTATTTTATTAATGTAATAAACATTTACAGTGTTTAATGATAGTATCTAGATATCTTTTCTAAATATTTGTTTCCATGGTTGCATTTCCTCCTCAGAGAGTGCATATAAAAGACTCTGTACGTTTATAGTTTCAAAGATAATTGCATGGCTCATTTGCAAACAAGTACCTTTTGAAGACCTCAATTAAAACATTATCTTTGGATCAGGCTTTGTTAGATTGAAGACCAATAATCCTTAAATAAATATTTAAAATTATGCTACATGTGAATTATTGAGAATTGTTTCATTTCTTTTTTTAACTGCTTTTTATCCTTACATTTTACTAGGCTCGAGAATTACAAGCTCGGGTGCTAAAACGTGTTCAGATGGAACAACCAGATGCAGTTCCTGCACAGAAACATTTAGCAGCAGAAATTTGTGCAGAGATTGCAAAACATTCTGTTGCTCAGCGAAACTATGAAAAAGCAATTAAGTTTTATAGAGAAGCTCTTGTTCATTGTGAGACAGATAATAAGGTCAGTACCTTTATAAAATTTTCAGCACCTTGTAATCCAGATGTCATCTCATTTCCCCAAATGTAAACTTCTTAACAGCTTCTTTACAAAGATTTGAAAAGAAAAGTACCAAAAATGCAAGTTAAAATATTAATATTGGTTTTATAAATACTGTAAAATACATGATGGCTTGAATTAATAATGGTAGAGTCTAAAAATTATTATGGAACAAGTGATAAAAAGTAAATCTCTAAGCTTTTCTTTATGTTCATCTATGTTTTAATAATTACTGTAAAACGATTTCTCAATCTCAAATACCTGAATCTACAGGATTCAGTTCAGTTAACTGAATACCTATTGTGTATCAGTCGCTCTTTAGTGCTGGATATACAAAAGGCTAGATTGAATCTCAAACTCAATTGGCACGATGTTAGAATAAATGTAAAGATAATATTCGTGTAGAAAACATATACATGGCCAGTATTTTTTGAAAATTTTATTGGCCTGTATCATTTTTATAATGTTAGTTTCAAGTATACAGCAAAGTGATTCAGTTATACATATATTCATTCTTTTTCAGATTCTTTTCTCACATAGGTTATCACAGAATGTTGAGTAGAGTTCCTGTGCTATAAAGTGCTTGTTCGTGAAAGTCGCTCAGTCATGTCCGACTCTCTGCAACCCCATGGACGATACAGTCTATGGAATTCTCCAGGCCAGAATACTGGAGTGGGTAGCCTTTCCCTTCTCCAGGGGATCTTCCCAACCCAGGGATCAAACCCAGATCTCCCACATTGCAGGCTGCCAGGGAAAGCGACCCCATAGATTGTAGCCTACCAGGCTCCTCCGTCCATGGGATTTTCCAGGCAAGAGTACTGGAGTGGGTTGCCATTTCCTTCTCCAGAGGATCTTCCCAACCCAGGGATTGAACCTGGGTCTCCCACACTGTAGGCAGGCACTTTACCATCTGAGCCACCAGGGAAGCCTTATCTTGTATACAGTAGTGTTCATACGTTAATCCCAAGCACCTGATTTATCCCCCCACTACATTTCCCCTTTGGTAACCATAAGTGTGTTTTTGATATCTATAAATCTGTTTCTATTTGGTAAATAAGTTCATTTGTATCATTTTTTAAAAATTAGATTCCACATATGAATGATGTCATGATTTTAGTTATTCTGAGTTGACTCAGTATGATAATCTCTAGGTCCATCCATGTTGCTGCAAGTGGCATTATTTCAGCTTTTTTGTGAGTAATATCCCATTTCAATATGTACCACATCTTCTTTATTCCTCTGTTGATGGACATTTAGGTTGCTTCCATGTCTTGGCTGTGGTGAATAGTGCTGCTATGAACATAGGGATGAATGTATCTTTTCCAGTTATGTGGTCTTCAGATATATGCCCAGGAATGGGATTGCTGGATCTTATGATAGTTCTATTTTTAGTTTTATTTTTTTTAAAAAAACCTCCATACTGTTCTCTATAGCGGCGGTATCAATTTACATTCCCACCAAGAGTGTAGGAGGGTTCCCTTTCTCTACACCCTCTACAGCATTTGATGTAGACTTTTTTTAGGGGGAAGGGTCATTTTTTTCACAGAATTGTTGTTTTCTGTCAGACCTCAGTGTGTGGCTCAGCTGGTAAAGAATCTGCCTGCAGTGCGGGAGACCTGATGTAGACTTTTTGATGATGGTCATTCTTGACCCAGTGTGAGGCGACACCTCACTGTAATTTTGATTTGCATTTCTCTGATAAGAAGTGACACTGAGCATCTTTTCACCTGCTTTTTGGCCATCTGTATGTCTTCTTTGGAGAAATGTCTGTTTAGATCTTCTCCCCATCTTTTGGTTGCATGAGCTGTTAATTTTGGAGATTAATTCCTTGTTGTCACATTGCTTGCAAATATTTTCTCTCATTCTATGGGTTATTATGGTTTCCTTTGCTGTGCAGAACTTTTCAGTTTAATTAGGTCCCATTTAATTTTTTTTTTTTTTCATGACTCTAGGAGGTGAATCCAAAAAGACACTGCTGCAGTTTATGTCAAAGAGTGTTCTGGGTTTTCCTCAGAGCGTTTTATAGTGTCCAGTCTTGCATTCAGGTCTTTGCTCCTGAGTTTATTTTTGTGTGTGGTGTTAGAGAATGTTCTAATTTCATTCTTTTACATGTTTCATGTAGTCTCACGTGTGTGTGTCTTCCTTCACACCTCTCTCTTGACCTCTCCACCAGAAGGGAGCAGGGAATGGCGGCCGTCAGTTCCCCACAGGAACCGTCTGCTAGTGCTGATAGTTTGCAGGCAGCATCTCTAGGATTTTCTACTCTCAGATCTTGGTAGATGATTAATATTTTTTAAAAAAACAGTCTAGTAAATGGCTAAATATTTAAGTGATGTAAAACACAAGACAACCATGTTCTAGAATTTGAAGTTTAAGACTGAACATTTTGAATTAATATAGCTCTTTCAGACATAAGGCAAAAATAAGTGTTAAGTCGCAACCAAACAGGTGCCTTGTTCAGCGATGACTAAAGTGACTGAAATCATAGTTGTAAATCTGGAGCGTATCTGCTTTAAGCCTTTTATTGATATTTTACAAATGAGGAAACAGGTTTAGAGAGGTAAAGGGCCGTGGCCCCTTCATGGAGATGCTTGGACTAGAATCTGAGCTGCTAATTTGGGACCTGTTCTTTTCACAATGCTTTGTCTCTCTCTACTTTTCAAGTATGTTACAGCCCGTTTTTCCATAATTTTCTCAGTATAAGAGAAACTAGAGATGAGCAAACCTATAGCTTTACCTGTCATGGTTGGCACGTTTATCGTACTAACTTTGGTCAAGTGACATCTGCGCCCTAGACACTTTCCTAACTTTCTGCTCTAGACTGTTTCTGATTAACCTTGCCCTTCTCTGTAGATAATGCTGGAGCTGGCCCGATTATACCTGCTACAAGATGACCCTGACGCCTGCCTGCGGCACTGTGCTCTGCTTCTCCAGAACGACCAGGACAATGAGGCTGCCACCATGGTTAGTCCAGGACACTCCAGTGCCACTGGGGCGGTCGTGTCTTGTATTTATTCCATGTGGCAGTTTCAAATTTTACCTGATAAAACTAGTCGTAGATGTGAGGCCTGGCTTTTGTTGGCTCTTGGGAAAAATATTTTTAAGATTATTAGTACATTTTTAGTTTTTCTGTATGACTAAAAGGATGCCTGGTCAGGAATGGTTCATGTGGTCAAGTTATAATTTCCTAAAGACTATTTACTTAAACATGCTGGAGTTTTTTAACAGTTTCAGTCAGACATTCTGAATTACAGAGAAGATTCTTCATATAACATTTTAAGACACTGTGCTTTAAATAATTTTGCTTGTCTTTCTCAATTTTATGAGGGTTGAGGTTTTTGTTAGCTTTTCAAACAGCTTCATAGATGACAGTTTGTGAGGTTCATTTAATAATTTGACAAATGAGTCACAATAACTGAAAAATACAAGAACTCTCCCTTTTAAAACACATAAGAAAATCTCAGTAAGTCTTGCTAATTTTAAATTCCTTTGAGATATTATTTGGGGTTTTTAAAAGATTTTCTTGTTACTTTTACAAAGTATAGTGAGGTGTCTTCTCTATGATAACACATAGAGTGCAGTTTCCTTCAAATTTCTGTTTTAAAAATAACTGCTTAAAACATATTTTCTGCTAAAAATAGTTTTTGTGAACACAGAGATCTGTTTCGCATCCTTGGCAGATCTCAGTGCTAATCTGCTTAAGGTGCACCTGAATTTTAAATGGTTCCGTATCATAAAACTTTGCCCTCGTGTTTTTCCTGTGTGTCTTCATAGCAGTCAACCTTGATAGGAATAATATGCTTTGTAAAATCACATGGCTGTATTTTTAGAACCAACTTTTACCTTTATAGATGATGGCAGATCTCATGTTCAGAAAACAGGACTATGAACAAGCCGTGTTTCACTTACAACAGCTTTTAGAACGAAAACCAGGTAAATATCCGCTGATTTTATCTTCAAATGCAGTTAACACCCTTTCTCTTTTTGGCTGTTACACTTCTTGGAAAAACCACAACTGTGGTCAAATCCAACAGTGCTTATTCCACACCTGCCCTTGAGCAGCTCAGATGATTATAAGGAAAATGACTGGTCATTAAAGTCACTGGTCTCATTTTAAGACCATCAATCGCAAATGTGCCCTCAGGTGCTACCAGGCAATCCTACTGTATCTCTCTGATGAATTCGCTCATTCCATCTCCATTTTACACTTCTTCCTCTCACTTCAAACCTCTGATAACCTTTCCCCTTTCCTCATCCTCAGCTAGCAGCCTTCCCTCCTGGCTCACTGAGAGGACATGAATACCTGGAAGAGAAAGTCTCCCTCTCCCTGTCCCCAAGGCAGCCTACCCCAGCCCTTTCCCCGCTTCAGGCCTGCCACCCCCGCTGCAACACGGCTCCCCGGGGGCACTGGGGGCTCCCCTTGCTTCCTGGCGTCTGTGTCTCCTGCACCATCACTGTCTTTGCAGTTGGCACGTAAACAGGCTGTGACATCTCCCCACCTTGAAGACATCAGTAAACACACAAAAACCAGCTCCACCTCTCCATTTACTCTCCCTGTCCACTTCCTGCTCCATTTCTCCATTTTCCTCTCAGGCATTTCTGTCTGTGCTGTCTTCAGTGTCTCCTGCACTCCAAGGAGGCCGTGTCAGCCGGGCAGCCAGTGACCTCCATGTTTCCAGGTCAAGTTCTCGTTCTCTGCTTCCCCAGGTCTGACAGTGTATTTAGCACAGCTTATCCCCCCTCCTTCATCAAAGACTTTCTTCACTTCTGGGATGCTGGGCTTACCTGGTTTTTCTTCTCCCAGCTGAGCATTCTATTTCACTCTCCTTTGTTAGATCTATCTTCTCTTTATGACTTTTAATTTTCAGAATGTTTTAGACATCTGATCTCAAACTTTCCCCCCATCTTTAATACCTTCACCACACTCTTCTGACTTCATCCAGACCCGGTGTCCTTCATGTCCGGTGTGCAGTCTTGACTCATCTACACCACTGCCTGTTTGCACTCCCACTCAGGTGCCTGGAAAGCTCTTCAGCTTAACCTGTCCAAAGTAGAACACCAGGTCTTTTCCTTCCCTCCAGACCTGCTCCTTCACTTTCTCTTTCAGTAAAGGGCATTATCCATTATGCATTTGCTCTGGTCCCCAGCCTTCTAGTTACCTTTGTCTCATCCTTTCCACATACACCACATCCAGTGTGTGAGCGAGTCCCTGTTAGCTCTACTTTCAGAATAATCTAGAATCCCATCACGTTACCACCTCTGCTGCTGCCACCCTGGCTCAGCATCTCTCAGATAGTTTACTGCAGCATACTCGTAGTTCATTTCTGTTTCTACTCCTTGGCTCCAAATAGTTTAGAAATGCTTACAGCTCAAAGTAACAGAGATACCCCCATCCCCCCACTAGACTCCTAGTGACCTAAATAATTATGGGCTTTTTACTCTTATGTATCAATGAAAGAAAAGTAGATGTTCCAGCAATGATTCAGACATTCCCTAGTATCATCAGGAAGTCTGAGTCCTTTTTCTGCTGCTGCTAAGTCGCTTCAGTCGTGCCCGACTCTGTGCGACCCCATCGACGGCAGCCTACCAGGCTCCGCTGTCCCTGGGATTCTCCAGGCAAGAACACTGGAGTGGGTTGCCATTTCCTTCTCCAGTGCATGAAAGTGAAGTCTCTCAGTCATATCCGACTCTTTGCAATCCCATGGACTGCAGCCTTCCAGGTTCCTATCATTACCCAAACTCTCATTCTAACTTTTTCATCCAAGATGACCACCACACCTCTGGGCATTGATGTTTCTGGATGGGGAACGTGGAGATGAGCCAAAAGGCTTACCTCCCCAGTGAATCATCTTTTTAAAAAAAGAAAAAGAAAACATTTTCTAGAAGCACCTCTGTGACTACAAAAGAATGGGAAATGTCATCTTGTAGCTGAACACAGTGTCACACAGAATAAAATCAGAACTCGGATAGTGAAGAAGAAAAGGATAGTAGATCCGTGGTAAGCAACAGCCCCAGCAGGTTACGACCATGAGACTTGTCACTTGCTGTTCTCTCTTCACAGAGTCTCCTCTGCCTCCTCCCACTCAGGACTTTGCTCCCGAGCTGCCTCTTCCTGAGCATACCCTTCCCCAGCCATCCTACACCACTGACACCTCATCATTCTCCATCCTCTTACCCTGTTCTTGGTTTTTTGTTTTGTGTTGCATTTGTAGAACAAAACCAAAACTGTGATCTGTTATTTACAAGCATCAAGTGGCCAGGAACTGTGCCTTCATTGCTATGAAGATTTAGAGCAGTATCTGGCTGAGTATAAACTTTGAATGAAATGAAATGAATGAATAAATGAAAGAAGAGGGGAAGGGGAAAAGGAATGGAGGGAGATGGGAAAAGGGAGAAGGAAAAGGAAGGTGGGATCAGGGAATGTACGTTCCTTATGTGTAAAAGAACTTGCTAAAAGAATGTGTGAACTCAAGAGAAATCCTTGAGCTGCCATTCAGTTCTTCCAACCGCTTGTCTCAGGATGATGCCGAGGAGGGTTAGAGCTCATGACTATAGACGTGGCTGTGCCTCAGGCAGGGCAACCCAGAGGACCAGATAAACTCTGCATGTTGTACTTACTAATGCTTTTAGTTACTAAAAGTTTGGATTTATAGAACAATATTTTCCGCTTACAAATAAAACATTCCGTGTTAGGGCCAAGATTGAAAGGGAAAAATCTTGTTTTTATGGTGATGTCAGCATTTTAATTTCTTTTTATTTTTATCATCTTTGAAAGTTTTCTCCCACTGTCTGCTGCAGCTTCTATTCAGATGGTATTTCAAAGAGTGCTCTTAATCACTCTAAATTCGTACCTCTTCTGCCCACTCTTAAGTCCACCCTTTCACCTCATTTGCCCAAACCTTACTCTCTTCAGGCCTAAGTAGTTTTCTTTTTTTCCCTGCCATGGCTTTTGTCTTAGCTTCTAGACTCTCTTTTGTTTTCCCTTCTCTGAACTACTGTTTAAGGTAATACGCATAATGCTTTCATTCTGTCCCAAACTTTTCCCATATTACAACATTTCCCTCTGAGCCAGTTATCCAACCTGATTTAAAAAACAAAACCAGATCTCTTCCCTTGTGAATATTTTTGTAAGTCTTTGGTGGCAACATTGCCACTATGTAAGATCTGAAGAAGCCCTCATTTGTCACAGGAATTTCGTATCACCCAGGTTACTTGGCACCAGCACTTTTTTCAAATAGATAATAGTGGTGCTCTGGACTGTCCACTTAAAAACAAACAAAAAGTGGATTATTATAAATTCAGTTGAAGGACCTGTTACTCCAGAAATACTAAACAATATACAGCCACTAGCATCAGATATATTTCCAGGTACATAGATGCTGCAAAGTCTTTTAATTCTATGCTTTATTCCTAATAGGACTTTATAAACTTATCTACTAGTCAGTTTTTTCAGAATTATTCTAAAACCTGCACAATACTTCATGTGTGTTATAGATCATTCTCAGTAGAACATCTTATACTTTAACGTTGTGTTTGAGTTTACTTCAGAAATGTACTAATTTGACTTAACCTAGCTAGTAGAAAATTCTCCTGACAGATCTAATTATTGCACTCTTAACAGATTACAAACCTTTTCTCTCTCAAAATCTCCAGATTATCCTGAGTTTTCCCCCTCTCTCACATTAATCAGTTAGCAAGTCCCATTAGTTCTCTCTGTTTAACAGTGAACTATCACATCCTATCTTCTCCTACCCCCCTGCTCTAATTAAGGACTTTATTAACCTGGCGCTAGTGGTAAAGAATCCAAGCAGGAGACAAGTTCAGTCCCTGGACTGGGAAGATCCAGGAAATGGCAACCCACTCCAGTATTCTTGCCTGGAAAATCCCATGGACAGAGGCACCTGGCAGGCTACAGCCCATGGGGTCTCAAAGAATTGGACACGACTGAAGCGACTTCACACGTACCTCTCACATGGGCTAATGCAGTTTCCCAGCTAATCTTCCAGTCTCTAGGCTCTTGCTCTTCCAGGCTATTACAGGACTATCATATTCATTCTAAAACTATTCTGCTTTAAAAAAGTCTAAAAGTCTAAAATAGAGCATTATTTTGATAATAATATATGCCAGGGTTACCCTTCCATCTGTATTTCGTATCCCACTTCCTCTAATTCAGTATACAGCACTCTCCATTCTGTTATCAGTCCTGTCTTTGCACATGCTGTCCGTACTTTGAATAACAAGATCTCCCTCATGCCCTTCAAGCTGCTGGAAGGTCTGTCCAATGTGAAACCTTTTCTTCCTACCCCAGGCAATGTTAAGAAATGCACTGAAATTCCATAGCACTTCATTCCTCATTACATCACACTTTGTATTTGTTTCTTTTTAATAAGTCCTCACTAGTCATAAATAATCATGAACTAACTTTTCAGAATATAGTACATTTTATCTTTTGACAGATTTCTTAAGTGTACAGATTTGTCCTCTGTCAAATTTCATGGTTAACCAAAAGACGGGTTAATGCAATCTAACCTATCAGTGGTAATTATAAGTTCAACTAATAAATGCATTTCAGTAATATTTTAAGGTGATAATTATTCAAGAAACTGGCTTAAGGTTGACTTTAGATTATATCAGCAATATCATACATCGCACACATTAGCAAAGTCATACAAAAAATTGGGGGCCAGAAATTTCAACCTAAATTTACTTGTCTAATCCAATATAGCTTTTAGATTCTATGGCTTTTTTATAGGGTAGTCCTAGTTTTTATTACAATATTTTACTATTGATGTTTGTAGTTTTAAGCTCTTTAATGCTTTTAATTTACTTGATTTCCATGGCATTCTCAAGGTCAATATTATAATCTTATTTTAAGAAAGTGAGTGATCCTAGACTCAGAGAATTTGAGTAATTTGCTTGAATTTGCATAGTCAAAGAAAGATAGAAAATGAGGTGGCTCATTCGTGTCCAACTCTTTATGACCCCATGGACTGTAGCCTACCAGGCTCCTCCATCCATAGTATTTTCCAAGCAAGAGTACTGGAGTGGATTATCATTTCCTTCTCCAGGGGATTTTCCTGACCCAGCAATCAAACCCGGGTCTCCTGCATTGCAGGCAGATGCTTTACCGTCTAAGCCACCAGAGAAGCTGTGTTTCATAGTCTAAGGACACTACAAATATCTGAATCTTCTTTCTGAAACCATATTCTTATTATATCCTCTTTTTAATGATGCCAAAGGCAGAGGCAATAAAATTTTGAAACCAAACATTATGGTTTAAGAAAGGCAAATGTGGGTGGGGGGTGTGGTCAAATGGCAGAGTATTAGGACATGAAGTTTAGCTCCTCCCACAAATACATCAAAATATATCTACATGTGAAATGACTGTCACAGAATATCTACTGAATGCTGCCAGAAGAACTCAGACTTCTGAAAGGACAAGAAAAATCTCCATATAACCTGGCAGAACAAAATAAAAAGTGAGAAAGGAATTAGGGATGGAACCTGTCTTCCTGGGAGAGAACTGTGAAAGAGGAAAGGGTCTTGCACCCTGGGAAGTCCCCTCACAGGGAGACCAGCTGGAACAGAAGGGGAGCTTTGGAGCCTTGGAGCATGCAGCAACTGTTTTTGCCCCAGCTAGAACAGAGAGAGACCTGCACAGACAGTCAGTGCCAGCACTCTGCACTCACCACCCTGAAACACATGTCTACCAGTGTGGGTGGGGGCTTGGTAGAGAAGCTCAGGCTTCAGAGATCAGATCCAGGGAATAAAGTGGGGTGGGCTATGCAGAAACCTCAAGATGCTAGAATCTGCAACTGCATTGAGGATGTAGGCAGAAGAAGCCTGGTCTGCTTTAGAGGTTGGGCATCACTATGTGGGTAGTGTGCAAGGGGAGGGATGGAACTCGCCATTACAGCCTTTTCTCCTTTATGAGCTCTCAGATGTCAAGACGCAGCCTGCATGAGCTCTAGGAGCAGTTGTAGGCCACCACTGCCCCTAGTGCTTCAGAGGTGGTTGTGAGCTACCACCACTGCCCTCCTCTGTGCTTCAGGACAGGTCTCCAGCCAATGACTTCATCCTTCTGAATTCCCTGTGCATTCACGAGCTGCCTCTGTTCCCATTGCATGTTCTAGGGGCATGTATGAGCCGCCACCACTGCTGAGAACCCCCATGACTGGCTGGGCACCAGCAGCTGCATCTGGATACCCTCTTCAAGGGGGTAATGACTGCCCACACTAAGGAAAGAGGCAACAAGCATCCACACAATAAACAGCCCTCACACCAAAAATATTAATCCCACATGAGCTACATAGGGATGCTCCCACATATAAATAGGCCTCCAAGACCACAGTATGTAACTGTTTCTCCTAAACTCAGAGTAAGTGGAATAGAAATAAAATGAAGCAGAGGAACCACTCCCAGTTAAAAGACTAAAAGAACTCCTCTGAAAGAACAGACAATGGAACAGACCTTTTCAGTTAATAGACACCAGTCTCAAAAAGAAGATAATGAAAATACTAAAGGAGTTAGTCAACAGAAGGCTGTCAACAGAAATGCAGAGTACTTAGAAAGGAACTAGAAAATGTAAAAAAAAAAAAAAAAG
>SJYQ01000712.1:524957-599693 GCA_006410935.1 Redunca redunca | reverse complement strand
AAAAAAAAAAAAAAAAGAGAGAGAGAGAAAAAGAACCAAGGAAAATTAGAAAACTCATTTACCAAGACAAAAACTGAACTAAAGACAATGAATAACTGAATAATGCAGAAGAATGAATAAGTAACCTGGAAGATAGAATGATGAAAAACACCCAATCAGGACAGAAGGTCAATGAAAAACAAATAAAGCAATATGCGAGACCTTTGGATAATTTACCATGCCAATCTATGCATAATAGGGATTCCAGAAGAGGAAGAAAGAGAAAAAGAACTCAACACCACATATAAAGAAATTATGGCTAAAAACTTCCCAAAACCTAAAGAAAGAAACAGAAGCCCAGGTCCTGCAAGAAGCACAGAGGTAGGTAATCATTCACACACTAATATGATATCAAAACCAGCAGTTGTGAGGAGAGTACAAATGCAGGATATTGAAAATGCACTTGAAATTAAAAGATCAGCAGCTTAAAAGCAATCTTGTTTACATACAGACTGCTATATCAGAGCCTCATGGTAACTGCAAATTGAAAATCTCTAATAGACACAGAAAAAGAAATCCAAACACTGAAGTTAGTCATCAGATCACAAGAGAAAAAAAGGGAGAGAAGGAAAAACACCTACAAAAACAAATTGAAAGCAATTAACAAAATGGCACCAAGAACATACATATTGATAATTATCTTAAATGTGACTATATTAAATGCTCCAACCAGAATGTATAGACTGGCTGAAAAATAAAATGTATTAAAGACCTAAATGTAAGACCACCTGATACTATAAAATTCTTAGAGAAAAACAAATTTTTTTCATAAATTGCAACAGTATCTTTTTGGATCCATCTCCTAGAGTCATGGAAATAAAAACAAATAAAAATGGGTAAAGTCTACATAAACTCTAAAGCTTTTTGCATAGCAAAGGAAACCATAACAAAAAGATAACCCATAAAATGGGAGAAAATATTTGCAAATGATGAGATTGATGAGATTAATCTCCAAAGTCTATGTATCTCCAGGCCTCATGTAGTGCAATATCAAAAAACCAAATCACCCAATCAAAAAAGATGCAGAAGACCTAGACTGACATTTCTACAAAGAAGACACACAGAAGACCAAGAGACACATGAAAAGATGCTCAATACTGCTAATTATCAGAGAAAAGCAAATCAAAATTACAGGAAGATATCACCTGACACCATTCAGAATGGCCGTCATCAAAAAGTCTACAGACAGTAAACACTGGAGAGAATGTGCAGGAAAGGAAGCCCTACTACCCTGCTGATGGCAGTGTGCATTGGTACAGCCACTCTTGAGAACAGTATGGAGGGTTCTTAAAAGCTAAAAGTAGAGCTACCGTACATATGAGCCAGTAATCCCACTCCTGGGCATATATCCAGACAAAGTCCTGGTTTGAAAGGATACACTGTAACACTGTCTACAATAGGGAAAACATGGAAACAACCCAGATCTTCATTGATAGATGAATGGATAAAGAAGATTTAGTACATATGTACCATGGAATATGACACAGGCATCAAAAAGAATGAAATGATGCCATTTGCAGTAACATGGATGGACCTGGAGACTATCATACTAAGTGAAGTAAGTCAGACAAAGACAAATATCATATATCACGTGCTGAATCTAAATATACAAATGAACTTATTTACGAAACAGGAACAGACTCACAGGAATCAAATTTATGGTTACCAAAGGGGAAAGGTCAAGGAGAAAGGATAAGTTGGGAGTTTAGGATTGATATATACCCCCTACTATACTTAAAATAGATAACTGAGAAGGACTGACAGAGTAGTACAGGGAACTCTGCTCAATGTTCTCTAATAGCTTAACCAGGAAAAGAATGTGAAAAAGAATGAATGCATGCATATGTATAACTGAGTCACTTCACTGTATACCTAACTATACTCTAGTATAAAATAAACATTTTTTAAAAAGAATAGCTTTATTTTCATCTACAAAAAAGAATTTCTTAGACAAGCAGAAACTAAAACAGCATTACTAAATCCTAGAGGAAATATCAAAAGTTCTTCTCTGAATAGGAAAGAAGAAAGAATATATAGGAAAGAGCAAATCACAGTTAGAAAGCAAATCATCCTAATAAGCCAGGAAACGGCTTAAAAGAATTTTTTTTTTTTAAATTTCAGTGAAACTAATGATAACCACAATGAAAAGTAAAAGATGTAAAAGAAGACATCAAAATTATAAAATGTGTATGAGGAGAGTAAGAAAAAGATCTTTTTTTTTTCATATCTTCAAATGTGTTTGAGCCTATATGACTACCAGTCTAAGGCAAGTAGATATAGGATGTGATTAACATACTTGAAAAACAGGATAACCACAAATCAAAAACATAACAGAAGATTCACAGAAACCAGGAAGAAGAGAACATAAGTATAATACTAGAGAAAATCATCAAGCCACAAAAGAAAACAAACAGAAAAAGGGATAAAGCAGAAATATAAAATCAAGGCAGCAGTTAGTTATCCGTCAATAACTGCCTTAAATGTCAATGGGCTAAATGCTCCAGTCAAAAGAGACAGAGTAGCAAACTGGATTAAGGAAGAAGAAGAAAAACCCAAGAGTCTGCAATATGCTGCCTGCAAGAGACCCACTTTAGGTCAAAGGACACACAAAGATTGAAAGTGAAGGGATGGAAAGCATATTTCCTGGAAATGAGAAGAAATCGGAGGTAGTATTGCTCATGTCAGACAAAATAGACTTTAAAAGGAGAAATTCACTGATTCAGTTATACAGATATTTACTCTTTTTTTCAAATTCTTTTCCCATTTAGGTTATTAGGGAATATTGAGCAAAGTTCCTAAAGAAAGTTAGAGGAGGACACTATAAAATGACAAAAGAATCAATACAAGATTTTACACTTGTCTACATATATGCATAGGGGATTGGAATGCAAAAGTAGAAATCAAGAGATAACTGGGCAACTGGGAAGTTTGGCCTTGGAGTACAAAATGGAGCAGGAAAAGGCTAACAGCTTTGTCAAGAGAACACACTGGTCAGAGCAAATGCCATTTTCCAGCAAACCAGAAGATGCCTCTACACATGGACATCATGACACGGTCAATACTGAAATCAGATTGATGATATTCTTTGTAGCCAAAGATGGAGAAGTTCTATAAAGTCAGCAAAAATAAGACCTGGAGTTGACTGTGGCTCAGATCATCAGCTCCTTATTGTGAAATTTAGGTTCAAATTGAAGACAGTAGGGAAAACCAGTAGACCATTCAGGTATGATCTAAATCAAATTCTTTATGATTACACAGTGGAGGTTACAAATAGATTCAAGGGAGTAGATCTGTTAGACAGAATACCTGAGGAGCTATGGATATAGGTTCATAACACTGAGGAGGAGGCAGTGACCAAAACCATCCCAAAGAAAAAGAAATGCAACAAGGCAAAATGGTTGTCTGAGGCGGCTTTTCAAACTGCTGAGGAGAGAAGAGAAACAAAGGCAAGGAAGAAAGAGAAAGATATATCCAACTGAATTCAGAGTTCCAGAGAATAGCAGAGAGCGATAAGGCCTTCTTAAGTAAACATTGCAAAGAAATAGTGGAAAACAATAGAACAGGAAAGACTAGAGATCTCAAGAAAATTGGAAATATCAAGGGAATATTTCATGCAAAGATGAGGATGAAAAAGGACAGAAGCAGTAAGGACCTGACAGAAATAGAAGCGATTAAGAAGAGGTGGCAAGAATGTACAGAACTATACAAGGAAAGTCTTAATGAACCAAATAACCATAATGTGTGGTCACTCACACCTAGAGCCAGACATCCTAGAGTGTGAAGCCAAGTGGGCCTTAGGAAGCATTACTATGACCAAAGTTAGTGGAGGTGATGGAATTCCAGCTAAGCTATTTCAAATCCCCAAAGATGATGCTTGTTAAAGTGCTGCACTCAGTAGATCAGCAAATTTGGAAAATTCAGCAGTGGTCACAGGACTGGAAAATGTCAGTTTTCATTCCACTCCCAAAGAAGGGTAATGCCAAAGAATGTTCAAACTACCATGCAATTGCACTAATTTCACATGCTAGCTAGCAAGATTTTGCTCAAAAATCCTTCAAGCTAGGCTTTAGCAATATGTGAACTGAGAATTTCCAGATGTACCAGTTGGATTTAGAAAAGGCAGAGGAACCAGAGATCAGAGCGCCAACATTCACTGGATCATGGAGAAAGCAAGATTTCCAGAAAAACATCTGACTCATTGACTGTGCTAAAGCCTTTGACTGTGTGAATTACAACAAACTGTGGAAAGAGAGGGGAATACCAGATCACCTTACCTGCCTCCTGAGAAACCTGTATGTGGGTCAAGAAGCAACAGAACTGGACATGTAACAATGAACTGGTTCAAAACTGGTGGAAAGGAGTATGTCAAGGCTGTACATTGTCACTCTGCCTATTTTAACTTCTATGCACAGTGCATATGTGAAATGGTGGGCTAGATGAATCACAAGCTGGAGTCAAGAATGCTGGGAGAATATCAACAACCTCAGATATGCACATGGTAATACCCTAATGGCAGAAAGTGAGGAGGAACTAAAGAGCTTCTTGAGGGTGAAAGAGGAGAGTGAAAAAAAAAAAAAAAAGGCTTAAAACTCAGCATTCAAAAAACTAAGATCATGGCATCCAGTTCTATCACTTCATGACAAATAGAAGCAGAAAAGGTGGAAGCAGTGACAGATTTTCTTTTCTTGGACCCCAAAATCACTGCAGACAGGAACTGCAGCCATGAAATTAAAAGACACTTCCTCCTTAGAAGAAAAGCCATGACAAGCCCAGACAGTGTATTAAAAGGAAGACACATCACTTTTCTGACAAAGGGCCATATAGTCAAAGCTATTGTTTTGCCAGTAGTCCTGTACGAATGTGAGGGGTGGACCATAAAGAAGGCTGAGCACCAAAGAATTGATCGTTTTGAACTGTGGTGCTGGAGAAGACTCTTGAGAGTCCCCTGGACAGCAAGGTGATCAAACCAGTCAATCCGAAAGGAAGGCAACCCTGAATATTCATTGGAAGGACAGATCCTGAAGCTCCAATCCTTTGGCCACTTGATGTGAAGAGCCCACTCATTGGAAAGACCCTGATGCTGGGAAAGATTGAAGGCAAAAGGAGAAGGGGGTGGCAGAGGATGAGATGGTTAAATAGCATCACTGACTCAATGGACATGAGTTTGAGCACACTGGGAGATCATGGAGGACAGAAGAGCCTGGCATGCCGCAGTCCATGGGGTAGCAGAGAGTCACACACAACTTAGTGACTGAACAGCAGCAGCAGCAACATATATGCACTTAATATAGGAGCACCCAGATGTCTAAGACAACACTAACAGACATAAAAGGAGAAATCGACAAGGATACGATAGGAGACTTTTACACCTCACTTAAATCAATGGACAGATCTTCTAGACAGGAAATGAATAAGGCAACAGAGATCCCAAGTGATACAATAGTACAGTAAAGACTTAATTGATATGTTCAGGTCATTAAACCCCCATCTCCCCCCAAAAAACACCAGAGTACACATTCTTTACATGCACCTGGAATGTTCTCTAGGATTGACCACATACTAGGGCACAAATGGGCCTCAGTGAATTTTATAAGTATAGAAATAATCCTAAGCATCTTTTCTGACCACAGTGGTATAAAACTAGAAATCAGCAACAGAAAAAGAAATGAGAAAAAATTATTTCATGGAAACTAAAGAACATACTACTAAAAAAACTAATGAATAAACAGTGAAACAAAGAGGAAATTACAAAATACCTTGAGGCAAATGACAATGAAAACACAGCCATACAAAAATCTATGAGATGCAGCAAAAGCAATTCTTCAGTTCAGTCACTCAGTTGTGTCCCACTCTGCGACCCCATGAATCGAAGCACACCAGGCCTCTCTGTCTATCACCAACTCCCAGAGTTTACCCAAACTCATGTCCATCAAGTCGGTGATGCCATCCAACCATCTCATCCTCTGTCGTCCCATTCTCCTCCTGCCCCCAATCCCTCCCAGCATCAAGGTCNTTTCCAGTGAGTCAGCTCTTCACATGAGGTGGCCAAAGTATTGGAGTTTCAGCTTCAGCATCTGTCCTTCCAATGAACACCCAGGACTGATCTCCTTTAGGATGGGCTGGTTGGATCTCCTTGCAGTCCAAGGGATTCTCAAGAGTCTTCTCCAACACCACAGTTCAAAAGCATCAATTCTTTGGCACTCAGCTTTGGGAAGTTTATAGCAATGCAGGCCTTCCTCAAAGTAACAAGAAAAATCTTGAACAACCTAATTTGCCACTTAAAATAATTAGAAAAAGAAGAACTAATAAAACCTAAAGTCAGCAGAAGGAAGGAAATAATAAGGATCAAATAGGAAATAAATAGAGATTTAAAGCAATAGAAAATATCAATAAAACCAAGAGCTCATTCTTTAAAGAGGAAAGCTTCTGCACAGCAAAGGAAACTATAAACAAAATGAAAAGATTCAAAGAATGGGAGAAAATATTTACAAATGATGCAGCCAGTAAGGGCTTAGTTTCCAAACTATACAAACAGCTTATACAACTCAACAGCTAAAAAAAAAACACCCACTTTAAAATGGGCAGAAGACCTAATTTGACATTTCTCCAAAGAAATATAAAGGGACAATAGGCACATGAAAAGATACTCAACATAGCTAATTAGAGAATTGCAAATCAAGCTGCAATGAAATACCGCCATACACCGGTCAGAATAGCGATTATTAAAAACTCTACAAGTAACAAATGCCAGAGAAGATATGGAGAAAAAGGGACCCTCCTACATTGTTGTTGGTGGGAATGTAAGTAGGTACAGCCACTATGGAAAACAATAATGGAAGTTCCTGAGAAAACTAAAAATAGAAATACCATTTGATTCGGCAGTCCCACTCCTGTGTATCTATCCAGACACAACTCTATAATCTAAACGTGCACCCTTCTGTTCACAGCAGCACTATTCACAATAGCGAAGGCATGGAAACAGCCTAAACATCCATCAGCAGAGGAACGGATAAAGTAGTAGTAGTACATATATAGAGTGGAATATTACTTAGCCATGAAAAGCAGAATGAAATCATGCCATTTGCAGCAACATGGATTAGGGATTATCATAATAGGTGAAGTAAGTCAGAAAGAGAAAGACAAATAGCATATGCTATCACTTACACATGAAATCTAAAATATGACAGATGAACCTATCTACAAAACAGACTCATGGACGTAGAGAAGAGCTGTGGTTGCCACGGGGAAGAGAGTTCAGGGAAGGATGTAGTTGGGGGTTGGGGTTAACAGATGTGAGCTATTACGTTTGGAATGGATAAACAACAAGGGTCTACTGTATAGCACAAAATTGTGTATTCAGTATCCTGTGATTAACCATAATGGAAAAGAATGTTAATAACAGTGTATATTTGTATAACTGAATCATTTTCTGTACAGCAGAAATTCACAAACCGATCAACTATATGTCAGTAAAACTTTTAAACAGACAAATGGTTATATTGTAACCTGGACTGTTTTGACATCATGTAAAAGAGTAGATGCAAAGCCCACAGAGGTTCCTGTTTCTTCATGATTTTTTGTATTTGTTAAAACATACATAAAATTTGCCATGTTAGCCGTTCTTCAGCGTGTGGCTCAGTGGCATTAAGTACATTGACATTTTTGTGTAACCATCACCATGATCCATCTTGAGAACTTTTTCTTCATTTCAAACTGAAATTCTATACCCTAACTCCCTATTGCCTGCAGGCCCTGACAGTCACCATCTACTCTTTGCCTCTATGAATTTGATTCCTCTAGATACATTTTATAAATGGAATCATACAGTACTTGTTCTTTTTTTATTGGCTTATTTCACTTAATTCAGTTTTTAAGGGTTATCTATATTGTGTGTGGCACATCAGAATTTCCTTCCTTTTTAAGTTGAAATAATATGCCTTTACATATATATATACCATGTTTTATTTATCCATGCATCCAATGATGGATATTTGGGTTGTTTCCACCTTTTGGCTGCTGTGAACACTGGTGTACAAATATTTCATTAGGTCCGTGCTTTCAGTTCTTGGGGGTGTATACCCAGAAGTGGAAGCACTGGATTATATGGCATGTTCTCTTTCCTTAGAAAATAGAATCAGGATAAATTGGTTTTAAAAGTTTTTATTTGTATGTGTGCGCTTTAATTCTAGGAATTCCGTAACTCCATTGGTATAATCCATGGAATTCTGTAGGCTAGAATACTGGAGTGAGTAGCCTTGCCCTTCTCCAGGGGATCTTCCCAACCTAGGGATCAAACCCAGGTCTCCCACATTGCAGGCAGATTCTTTACCAGCTGGGCCACAAGGGAAGCCCAAGAATACTGGAGTGGGTAGCCTATCCCTTCTTTAGCGGAACTCCCCGACCCAGGAATCAAACCAGGGTCTCTTGCATTTCAGGTGGATTCTTTACCAACTGAGCTATCAGGGAAGCCCCATCAAAGTGATCAGAGTAGCTTATATAAATAAAGAATTTTATAAATCCCCTACCGTGCATCCTGTGCTAACAGATACTTATAAGATCCAATACCTAAAAAACATAACTATACAGAAATAAAGTGTGAGCCATCAGTGTGATGGACAAGAATGTAGTGACTAAAATGTCTTTGAAGACCATTTTATGACAATTGGGAAATGTTTACTATACAATGTTGAGTCAAAATCAGAATCCCAAAGGTGACTCTAAATTTTATATATGTAAGCAACATATTTGTTTGCATTTAAATATTTATAAATTGATTTCCACTCATAAACATAGGAAATGTACCAAAATGTGGTAATCTCTAGTTGGTGGGAATATGAGGGATTATTTTTCTCCTTTATACTTTTCTATAGTTTTCCAAATTTTCTGAATTGTCCATACATTATTTTTATAATTTTAAAAAACAGGTATTAAAATGATTCTCAAAATTTAGTATTTTAGTGATTAGAAAGGACTGAATAGATTTAATTTCTGGCAGACCCCTGCCAGGAAATTATACCCAAGACTAAATAAGTAACTCTTTTTCCTAGAAGAAGATAAAATAGGATTAAAATACTGGGATTAATATGTTAAGGTTATAAAATGGCAAGTGGTATCTAGTGTTTCAGGTACATATACACATTAAGGCATGTCTGAAGTAAAATTCCTAATTGCCCACCCTAAACGTTATCATCAAGATGTTCTCACCTGCTTCCTAGCTGCCTGCCTGTTAAGTCGCTTCATTCGTGTCCAATTCTATGCAACCCTATGGATTATAACCTAACCAGGCTCCATTGTCCCTGGGATTGTCCAGGCAAGACTACTGAAGTGGGTTGCGATGCCCTTCTCCAGGGGATCTTCCTGACCCAGGGATCGAACCCACATCTCTCCTTCTCCTGCGTTGGCAGGCAGGTTCTTTATACCAGCACCACCTCAGAAGCAGAAGTCAGAAAGCAGATCTCAGAGACAGACTTGTCCTGTGCAATCATATTGATCCTCCTGAACCGTAAGAGTTTAGATTGTGTAGAGGCTGTTTCTTTCTAGAAGGTTTTGGTCCCAGAATAATGACTGAAAAGTAAGTCACAAAGTATATGAATTTTATAGATTTGCCTATAATGAACATTCTCTCACTGTGACCAGACCAACCCCACCTTTATTGCTTGAGAAATCATCCACTGTCCATACAGTCTCTTTAGGGACTTATAACCCCTAAGGCACTTTTGTTTATATTTAAATTGCACTTCATTTGAAGCAAACTATACTTTAATCAAGTAACATTTCAACCATCAAAACAAAAGCTGTAAAATGTTGTCCATAACTGAAATGTTCTTTCCTTCCAGATAATTACATGACGTTATCTCGTTTAATTGATTTCTTAAGAAGATGTGGAAAACTTGAAGATGTTCCACGATTTTTCTTAATGGCTGAGAAACGTAACTCCAGAGCAAAACTGGAGCCAGGATTTCAATACTGTAAAGGATTATATCTTTGGTAAATTTATTAGCAAATAAACTCTATATAATGCTTTTTTCTCATTGAATTACAAAATTTCTGCATTTTAAAGTGATAGTTTTATTTAGTAAGTATAAATGATTTAAAGTTTGTAGTGATTGAAATAAGTAATTTTTTTTTTTTTTTTAACATCTAACAAGGTATACTGGAGAACCAAATGATGCCCTTCGACATTTTAATAAAGCTCGGAAAGACAGTGACTGGGGCCAAAATGCCCTTTATAATATGATAGAAATCTGTTTGAATCCAGATAATGAAACTGTTGGAGGTGAAGTGTTTGAAAATCTGGAGGCAGATCTGGGGTGAGTAGTAGTTGACAAGATAAATTTAAAAAAACAAAACAAAACACTTGTTAGGGGCAAATAAGCAAGGGTATTTTATAAAGGAGAACTAAATTCCAGGATAGCACTAATGAAAGTTTAGTATATAAATCAGCTGGAATAACTCTTCTCTGAAACAAGTGTGAAATGCTTACAGAAGGTTTCCTAAATCAGAATAGATGTTCTGTAAAAAAAAAAAAAAATGAGATGAATTGTAGAGTTTGATTAGTTAGGAAAAATTTGTCCACATAACAGTAACTTCCTAACATGATAGCTATCTGCCAAACCCTGTGTTCTATACTGTATTAACGTACTATCCTATTAATATTTAATTCCTATTACAACATTGTGAAAAAGCTCCAAGTTAACCTGTCTAGTGTGATGGAGTTAGAATACGGTGGAGGCGGGCTTTAGGCCGAATCCTGCCTGGCCTCAGCGCACCTGCTGCTAGCCTCGTGGTGCACCACTGGTCAGTGGTTAATTTCTGTCAGTGCGTCTGTTGCTTGTCCTTTCCTCAGAATCGGGGAAGGCAGGGAGGGGAGCATGTAAAGGGAAGAGAAGAGACAGTTTCTGCCTCCAGGAACATGTGATTGACCTGGTAGGCAAGACAGTACCTATAACCACTCAATCTCCAACAAAACAGAAATGGGTTAAATTGATGTTAAGTGTTGGAGGAATTCATAGAAATCATAGCAATCGGGGGAAGCTGCATAGAGGAGTGGGAGAAAACAGGACCCAGCTGTGTCAGTGACAACTTTGAAGGCTTGGATTATAGAGGCCCACTGAAGGATTTACCGTAAGGGAGAGGCATTTTTATTTTTTTTGTTTGTTTTAGAAAGGTTAAAGTATCGTACTGTTGTTATGCAACTAAAGGCTGTCCACATGGAAATCCTCGGCCATGGGTTGAACACACCAAACTTAGAATATAGAACTCAAAAGGGAAGTCACATCTGGAGATACAGATTTGGGGGACCAGTGCTGAGTGGGTAGTCGGGACCCCATGAATGACCTGTTTTCGAGCAGAATGCAGTAACAGAAGTCTAAGAACTAAATTTGGGGTGTGCTAACACTCAAGATTGGAGGAGGAAGAGAGGTAAGGAAAGGACAATGACTTTGGTGGAAAGAGAAGGAAAACTGTAATCTTAACAAAAAACAAAGAGGAGGAGCTTGGGAGAAGGTTACCAACAGTGTAAAATGTTTTAGAGAAATAAAAGCCTGAGAAAATCAGTGGCTTCAGTGATTGTTAGGCTTTGAGAATTTAATTATCTTTTGTTAATTGATTTACTAATACATTATATTCAGGTGTGGGTCAGTATATAAGAAAATTGCTATTGCACTTAAAGTATACAACCTTTTGACAAATACAGAATTTCTTTTCTTAAAAGTCTAATAGGCAACAGGGAGAGGAAAATTAAGTACACTTTATATGTCTGGCAAACTTGGATTCAAATCCTAGGTTTAATATAGATATGTGACCTTTGGAAAATCATTAATACTTTCTCTGTTGGAGCCTTGGTTTTCTCATATATAAAATGGATTCAACATTGATTGAAGTAATACAGTGCTTGGCACATAGTAAGAACTTTAACATAGTTATCTTCTGCTCCCTCCTTTGTAAAAATTAATTTTTTTATTTGAAGTACAGTTGATTTACAATATTTTTTAGTCTTTTTTTTCATTTTCTGAGCAAATATGCTATTTGATAATTGGATGATTCTACTTATCCTGAATTCAGTTTTGTATTAGTGAAATGAATACACTTACCACAGTGGATAGTATCCANTCTCCTTGCTGTCCAAGGGATTCTCAAGAGTCTTCTCCAACACCACAGTTCAAAAGCATCAATTCTTCAGTGCTCAGCTTTCTTTCTAGTCCAACTCTCACATCCATACATGACTACTGGAAAAGCCATAGCTTTAACTAGACAGACCTTTGTTGGCAAAGTAATATCTTTGCTTTGTAATATGCTGTCTAGGTTGGTCATAACTTTTCTTCCAAGGAGCAAGAATCTTTTAATTTCATGGCTGCAGTCACCATCTGCAGTGATTTTGGAGCCCCCAAAAGTAAAGTCAGCCACTGTTTCCCCATCTATTTGCCATGAAGTGATGGGACCAGACGCCATGATCTTAGTTTTCTTACTGTTGAGTTTTAAACCAACTTTTTCACTCTCTTCTTTCACTTTCATCAAGAGGCTCTTTAGTTCTTCTTCCCTTTCTGCCATAAGGGTGGTGTCATCTGCATATCTGAGGTTATTGATATTTCTCCTGGCAATCTTGATTCCAGCTTGTGCTTCATCCAGTCCAGCGTTTCTCATGATGTACTCTGCGTATAAGTTAAATTAGCAGGGTGAACAATATGCAGCCTTGACATACTCCTTTCCTGAATGGAACCAGTCTGTTGTTCCATGTCTAGTTCTAACTTTCTAACTGTTGCTTCTTGACCTGCATATAGGTTTTTCAGGAGGCAGGTCAGGTGGTCTGGTATTCCCATCTCTTTCAGAATTTTCCATAGTTTGTTGTGATCCACATAGTCAAAGGCTTTGACATAGTCAATAAAGCAGATGTTTTTCTGGAACTCTCTTTTTTGATGATCCAGTGGATGTTGGCAATTTGATCTCTGGTTCCTCTGCCTTTTCTAAATCCAGCTTGAACATCTGGAAGTTCACGGTTCATGTATTGCTGAAGCCTGGCTTGGAGAATTTTGAGCATTACTTTAATAGCGTGTGAGATGAGTGCAATTGTGCAGTGGTTTGAGCATTTGTTGGCATTGCCTTTCTTTGGGATTGGAGTGAAAACTGACCTTTTCCAGTCCTGTGGTCACTGCTGAGTTTTCCAAATTTGCTGACATATTGAGTGCAGCACTTTCACAGCATCATCTTTCAGGATTTGAAATAGCTCTACTGGAATTCCATCACTTCTACTCACTTTGTTCATAGTGATGCTTTCTAAGGCCCACTTGACTTCACATTGAGGATGTCTGGCTCTAGGTGAGTGATCACACCATCGTGACTATCTGGGTCATGAAGATCTTTTTTATATAGTTCTTCTGGGTATTCTTGCCACCTCTTCTTAATTTCTTCTTCTTCTGTTAGGTCCATACCATTTCTGTCCTTTATTGTGCTCATCTTTGCATGAAAAGTTCCCTTGGAATATCTAATTTTCTTGAAGAGATCTCTAGTCTTTCCCATTTTATTGTTTTCCTCTATTTTTTTGCATTGATCACTGAAGAAAGGCTTTCTTATCTCTCCTTGCTATTCTTTGGAACTCTGTATTCAAAATGTGTTGTTGTATTTATTTCTATTACAGTGGTGAGTTCTAGAGAAGGGAAATTCTGCAGGAGGGCTAAAATTAATTCTCAAGGGAATGGTTTTATCATCTATGTTATAGGTATAGCCTAGGTTAACCTACTAAGTGAAAATAAATACCTGAGTGCCTTGATATCACCTTTTCACTTATGTGAAACTGAAATTTTTCCAGCTCTGAGGACTAAGTGAGATCAGTACGGACAACTTGTAATTCAGTCATGCAAATAATAATACTGTTCTTTAGCAAGACTGTTATCACCCCCTGCAGCAGTAATAATAATATTTAACAGTAATGAATTTTTATTGTTAGATCAAAGACTTTCTCTTTTCACCCCATTCAAATCCACCACCCTTGTTACCCTCTGGGCCATCTATTTTCCCTTCTCTCATAGAGTGCTCTACTCTCCAATTTCTTGTTATTAAGGAAAGAATCCTAGGTACCCACTCCATCAGTGGGTTTCCCTGGTGTCTCAGTGGTAGATAATGCACTTGTCACATGCAGAAGACATGGGTTCGATCCCTGGTTCAGGAGATGCCCTGGAGAGGGAAATGGCAACCCACTCCCATATTCTCGCCTGGGAAATCTCACGGACAGAGGAGCCTGGTGGGCTATAGTCCATGGGGTCACAAAGAGTTGTACATGACTTAGTGACTAAACAACAGCTCCATCGACAGCTGGTAATAGCTAGTTCTAAGTATACACTAGTTATGTTCTTCCACCATGAAAGACTAATAATTTGGGCCGTCTATGGGGTTGCACAGAGTCGGACACGACTGAAGCAACTTAGCAGCAGCAGCAGCAGCAGAGGATATACAGAATTCTGCTGTATTTTCTTCAGGTTCAAAGATCACAGTGACTACAATAAACCAAAACCCTGTGCTGACCCCTTCCGCTGCCTCTCAGGACCCTGGGGGGCTTTGGAACACCTGCAGCTCCTGTTGGTACTTGGGTGCAGGTGTCCTTGGTGGCACTCGACCACCACCCTCAGCCCTCCTGGGAACAAAACAGCAAGGCAGCAGCTACACAGTTCCATCCTCACGCCGAGCTTCTGCTGGCACTGAAATAGTGTTCTCAGGGGTTGTGCTCAGTAAAATTGACTGTGCGGGAGCAGATGGATGGCAGCAGCGGATCCAGAAATAGGACTGCCCTGTATCTAAGACAATCTGTAAGAACATGATGAAGCACCATTTCAAGTAAGGTGTCATAGCTCCTGAATGTTGTGAAGTAACGTTCTGTCATGTAAGGTGGTTTTGAACTGTGAGGCTTAAGAGAGAACCCTAAGAGCACTAAGTGACATCACGGCTGTTTCCTAGAAAGACTGTGCCAGTTTTTTGTTTTGTTTTGTTTTGGTGAGACTGCCCCATGTTTTGTCATTCTGAACATGTGTGGTTAATAATATTCTGTCCTCAGATCTGCTTGCTGACCACACTGTCCAAAGACTGAGGTATGAATTGAAGTTTCACAAGTGAATTTTATCTTGCATTTTCCCCTTTTAACTCATAGGCTCTATATATTAAATATAATGAATATTCATTGAGTAACCAGTGGGTGCTAAGCATAGACTCACAAAGAGAAGCCACATATAGTTCCTGTCTTCAAGTTTCTCATAACCTACCGAAGAAGAGACAAGCATACTGACTGTAATGTAAAGCAAAATCTGTTACATTCTGTTCTAACGTTGCAAATAAAAGTGCTGTAGGGGACAGTATAAAGGAGAGCTGAGAGATCTTTTCTGTGGAGGATGTTATGATATAAGAAAAATCAGGATAAACTGCATTTTCACAGGCAGAGATAGAAGAAGTATATTCTAAGTTAAGGGGAAAATGTGAACAAAGGCAGGGAGGCCGTGAAGCATAGGGTATGTCTGCAGCCCTGTGTGGCATTCAGACTGATTGAAAAACAGGGATGTGACAGGAAGACATGGGAGAAAACAGTGGAAGATGCATTAAACCCAAGCTGAAATGGCCCACTTCCTTTCTTTCCCTCATCTTGAACTAAAAAGGTACATCATTTATAACAGAGCCATAGCACCTTTTGTGCTATAAAGTTGTTGCACTTCAGAGTGACAGAGAGAGAGAAGGTGGTACAGATATCCTGAGAGAGAACATCTTAGGATGTCTGCACCAGAAAAGGTATCATGGGTCCAGTGCAGGGGCTGGAATGCAGGTGTGCAGAATTAAAAACCATTCTTCAGTTCACTCAGGAGTGATCAAGCTGTGAGGAATTGATTAATTCTAATTAAGCTCAAGGTATGTAAATTTTAAATCAGGGAGCTTACTTTAAATGTATAGTGTGGGATAATTTTAGTATGTGAATAGATCTGGGCATTTTTTCAGGACCCTTCTCTTTGTGTGCTGTCCTAGGATTTGACAGACAAATACATATTAAGTCTTTATTTATTATACTTTCCTATCTAGCCCACCTGGGATAAGGGTACAGTTCAGGAATTAATAATATGCCAGATGTCTTCAAAATCCTTACCAAACTGGTTATATTTGGCATTCAAATAAAACCCTTTCTGTCACTCTTTAATTAGAACAAATTACACATTGGAACAGAGTGTCTGAAGAACTATGGAGGTTCATAACATTGTACAGAAGGTGGTAACCAAAACCATCCCCAAGAAAAAGAAATGCAACAAGGCAAAATGGTTGACTGAGGAGGCCGTATAAATAGCTGAGAAAAGAAGAGGAGCAAAAGGCAAAGGAAACAGGAAAAGATGTACCCATCTGAGTGCAGAGTTCCAAAGAATAGCAGGGAGAGACCCAGAGAGATGGTATGGGGTGGGAGGTGGGAAGCGATTCATGTTTGGGAACGCTTGTACACTCGTGGTGAATTCATGTTAATGTTTGGCAAAAGCAATACAGTAATGTAAAGTAAACTAAAGTTAAAATAAAAATTTAAAAAAANTAAAAATTAAAAAAAAAAAAGAATAGCAGGGAGAGATAAAAGAGCATTCTTAAGTGAACAATGCAAAGAAATAGAGGAAAACAATAGAATGGGAAAGACTAGAGATCTCTTCGAAAAGATCAGTGATACCAAGGGAACATTTCATGCAAAGATGGGCACAATAAAGAACAGAAACGGTAAGGACCTAACCGAAGCAGAAGAGATTAAGAAGAGCTGGCAGGAATACACAGAACTGTACAGAAAAAGGTCTTAATGACCAAATTAAGGTTATTGAGATAACCACAATGGTGCAGTTACTCACCTAGAGCCAGACACCCTAGAGTGTGAAGCTAAGTGGGCCTTAGGAAGCATTACTGTGAACAAAGTTAGTGAAGGTGAAGGAATTCCCTCGGAGCTATTTAAAATCCTGAAAGACAATGCTCTTAAAGTGCTGCACTCAGTATACCAGCTATTTGGAAAACTCAGCAGTGGCCACGGTACTGGAAAAGGTCTGTTTTCATTTCAATCCCAAAGAATATTCAAACTACCACAGTTGCACTCATTTCACATGCTAGCAAGGTAATGCCCCCAAACCTTCAAGCTAGGCTTCAACAGTACATGAACTGAGAACTTCCAGATATACAAGCTGGATATAGAAAAGGCAGAGGAACCAGAGATCAAATTGCCAACATCCGCTGGATCACAGAAAAAGCAAGAGAATTCCAGATAAACATCTACTTCTGCTTCATTGACTATGTTAAAGCCTTTGACTGTGTGGATCACAACAGACTGTGGAAAATTCTTAAAGAGATAGGAATACCACACCACTTTACCTGCCTCCTGAAAATCCTGTATGCAAAACAAAAGCAGCACATGGAACCAAACATGGAACAGTGGACTGGTTCAAAATTGGGAAAGGAGTGCACCAAGGCTATATATTGTCACCCTGTTTGTTTACCTTACATGTAGAGTACATCATGTGAAATACCAGGGAGGATGGGGCAGAAGCTGGAATCAAGATTGCCAGGAGAAATATCAAGAACCTCAGATATGCAGATGACACCACCCTCATGGCAGAAAGTGAAGAGGAGCTAAAGAGCCTCTCGATGAAGGTGAAAGAGGACAGTGGCTAAAAAAAAACCCAAAAAAACCTAGCTTAAAATTCAAGATGCAAAAAACTAACATCATGGCATCTGGTCCCATCACTCTATGGCAAATAGAAGGGGAAACGACGGAAACAATGACAGAGTTTATATTCTTGGGCTCCATAATTGCTGTGAACTGTGACTGCACTCATGAAATTAAGATGCTTGCTCTGGAAGAAAAGCTACGACAGACCTAAACACTGTATTAAAAAGCAGAGACATCACTTTGCTGACAAAGGTCTGTATAGTCAAAGCTATGGTTTTTCCAGTGGTCATGTACAGATGTGAGAATTAGACCATAAAGAAGGCTGAGCACCAAAGAATTGATGCTTTCAAACTGTGCGACTTGTGAAGACTCTTTGAGATTTCCTTGAAGAGCATGGAGATCAAACCATTCAATCCTAAAGGAAATCAACCCTGAATATTCATTGGAAGGACTGATGCTAAAACTGAAACTCCAGTACTTTGGAGTCAACCATGTCCAGGAAGAACAGAGAGTCCAAGACAGAATAAACCCAAGAAGGAACAAACACACCAAGGCACATGATAATCAAACTGACAAAAATTAAGGACAAAGATAAATTATTAAAAGCAACAAGCAAAAAAAGACAAATAACATCCAAGGAAAAACCCATAAGGTTATCAGCCAATTTCTCAATTGACACCCAACATAGGAGCACCTTAATATGTAAGGTGAATACTAACACATACAGGGAGAAATTGACAGTAACACAGTAATAGTGGGGGACTTTAATACCCCACTTTCATCAATGGACAGATCATCCAAACAGAATATCAGTAAGGAAACACAGGCCTTAAAATGATACTTTTCACAAGTTGGACTTAATTGATATTTATAGAGCACTCTATCCAAAAGCAGCAGATTACACATTTTTCCCAAGTGGGTGCAGAACATTCTCCAGGATTGAGCTCATGTTGGGCTATAACGCGAGCCTTGGTAAATTTAAGAAAATCAAAATCATATCAAGCATCTTTTCTGATCACAATGCTATGAGATTAGAAATAAACTACAAGAAAAAAAAAATAAGAAACACAAAGAGGTGGTAGATAAACAATATGCTACTAAACAACCACTGGATCACTGAAGAAGTCAGAGGAAATTAAAAAAAAAAAAAAAAAAAAACGGGAGACAAGTGAAAATGAAAGGACAGTGGTCCAGAACTGAAGGGATGCAGCAAAGCAGTTGTGAGAGTGAAGTTTATAGCAATGCAGTCTTACCTCAAATAAGAAAAATTTCAAATAAACAACCTAACTTTTCACCTAAAACAACTAGAGAAAGAAGAACAAACAAAACCTAAAGTTAGTAAAAGGAAGGAAATCATAAAGATTAGAGCAGAAATAAATGAAATAGAAAAACAAAAAACAATTGCAAAATTCAATTAAACTCGAAGCTGGTTCTTTGGAAAGATAAACAAGATTGATAAAGCTTTAGCCAGACTCATCAAGAAAAATAGGAAGAGGACTCAAATCAGTAAAATTGGAAATGGAAAAGGAGAAGTTACAATTGACTCCAAAGAAACACCAAGAATCATAAGAGACTACTGTGAACAACTGTATGCCAACAAAATGGACAAGCTGGAAGAAATAGACAAATCCTTAGAAAGGTAGTCTCCCTGGACTGAACCAGGAAGAAACAGAAAATGTGAGCAGACCAGTCACCAGCCCTGAAATTGACACTGTGATTAAAACCTCCCAACAAACAAACCAGGACCTGACAGCTTCACAGGTGAATTGAGAGAAGAGTTAATACCCATGCTTCTGACCTGTTCCAAAAAGTCTCGGAGGAAGGAAAACTTCCCAAACCAAAGATACCACAATAAAAGAAAATTACAGGCCAGTATCACTGATGAACATAGATGTAGAAATTCTCAACAAAATACTAGCAGTCCATATCCAACAATACATTAAAAGATCATACACCATGATAAGTAGGATTCATCCCAAGGATGCAAGGATTTTTCAACATCTGCAAATTAATCAGTGGGGTATACTATATCATCAAATTAAAGAATAAAAACCATATGATCATCTCAATAGAGGCAGAAAAGGCTTTTGACAAAGTTCAGCACCCATTTATGATAAAAAATATACTCTCCATAAAGTGGGCATAGAGGGTACATACCTCAACATTAAGAAGGCCATGTATGACAAACCTACAGCCAGGATCAGACTCAGTGATGAAAAGCTGAAAGCATTCCTAAGATCAGGACAAGACATGGATGTCCCCTCTCACCACTTTTTTAAAAATTAACTTATTTTAATTGGAGGATAATTACCTTACGATATTGTGATTTTTTTGCCATACACCAACATGAATCAGCCACGAGTGCACATGTGTCCCCCTGATCCTGAATCCCCCTCCCACCCCCCTCCCCACTCCATCCCTCTGGGTTGTCCCAGAGCACTGACTTTGAGTACCCTGTTTCATGCATCTAACTTGCATTGGTCATCTATTTTACATACAGTTATATACATGTCTTAGTGCTGTTCTCTCAAATCATCCCACCCTCACCTTCTCCCACATAGTCCAAAAGTCTGTTCTTTACATCTCTCTCTTGCTGTCTTGCATATAGAATCATCATTACCATCTTTCTAAATTCCATATATATGTGTTAATATACTGTATTGATGTTTCTCTTTCTGACCTACTTCACTCTATATAATGGGTCCAGTTTCATCCACCTCACTGGAACTGACTCAAATGCCTTCTTTCTTATAGTTGAGTAATACTCCATTGTGTATATGTACCACAACTTCCTTATCCATTTGTCTGCCAATGGACGTCTAGGTTGCTTCCATGTCTTAGCTATTGTAAACAGTGCTGCAGTGAACATTGGGGTACATGTGTCTCTTTCAATTCTGGTTTCCTCATGTGTATGCCCAGCAGTGGGATTGCTGGGTTGTATGGCAGTTCTATTTCCAGTTTTTTTAAGGAATCTCTATACTGTTCTCCATAGTGGCTGTGAAAAGTGAAGTGAAAGTGGCTCAGTCATGTCCAACTCTGAGACCCCATGGACTGTACAGTGCATGGAATTCTCCAGGCCAGAATAATGGAGGGGTAGCCTTTCCCTTCTTCAGGGGATCTTCCCAACCCAGGGATCAAACCCAAGTCTCCCACATTGCAGGCAGTTTCTTTACCAGCTGAGCTACAAGGGAAGCCTGAGAATACTGGAGTGGGTAGCCTGTCTCTTCTCCAGTGGATCTTCCTGACCCTGGAATCGTCCCGGGGTCTCCTGCATTGCAGGCAGATTCTTTACCAACTGAGCTATCAGGGAAGCCCATACCAGCTTGCATTCCCACCAACAGTGTAAGAGGGTTCCCTTTTCTCCACACCCTCTCCATTACTTATTGTTTGTAGATTTTTTGATGGCAGTCATTCTGACTGGCATGAGATGCTGCCTCATTGTGGTTTTGATTTGCATTTCTCTAATAATGAGTAATGTTGAGCATCTTTTCATGTGTTTATTAGCCATCTGTATGTCTTGTTTGGAGAAATGTCTGTTTAGTTCTTCAGCCCACTTTTTGATTTGGTTAATTCATTTTTCTGGTATTGAGCTGTATCATTCTCACTATTTTTATTCAACATAGTTTTGGAAGTTCTAACCACAGCAATCAGAGAAGAAAAAGAAGTTAAAAGGTAATCCAGATTGGAAAAGAAGAAGTTAAACTGTCACTGTTTGCAGATGACATGATACTATACATAGAAGACCCTAAAGATGCTACTAGAGAACAACTAGAACTCAGTGAATTTGGTAAAGTTGCAGGTTACAAAATTAACACACAGAAATCTGTTGCATATCTATACACTAACAATGAAAGAGCAGAAAGAGAAATTCAAGAAGCAATTCCATTTACCATTACATCAAAAAGAATAAAATATCTAGAAATAAGCCTAGTGTCTGCCCACAGTGCGGGAGGCCCAGGTTCGATCCCTGGGTTGGGAAGATCCCCTGGAGAAGGAAATGGCAACCCACTCCAGTATTCTTGCTTAGAAAATTCCATGGACTGAGGAGCCTGGTAGGCTACAGTCCCTGGGGTCTCAAAAGAGTCGGACACGACTGAGCGACTTCACTTTCACTTTCAAGGAGACAAAGGATGAGATGGTTGGATGGCATCACCAACTCAATGGACATGGGTTTGGGTAGACTCCGGCAGCTGGTTATAGACAGGGAGGCCTCCCGTGCTACGGTTCATGGGGTCACAAAGAGTCGGATACGACTGAGAGACTGAACTGATGATGATGAAGGAGACAAAAGACCTGTACTCCAAAAACTAGAAGATGCTGATGAAATAAATTAAAAAAGACATAAACAGATGGAAAGATATACCATGTTCATGGATTGGAAGAATCAATATTGTCAAAATGACTATGCTACCTAAGGGAATCAACGGAGTCAATGCAAACCCCATCAAATTACCTATGCTACTTTTCACAGAAATAGAACAAAAAAGTCTCAAAAGACCCCAAATATTCAAAGCAATCTTGAGAAAGAATAACAGCTAGAGGAACCAGGCATCCTGACTTCAGACTATAATACAAAGCTACAGTCATCAAAACAGTATGGTACTGGCACAAAAACAGAAGTATAGATCAATGGAACAGCATACCAAAAACAGAAATAAGCTATGCACCTGTAGTTAATTAATCTGTAACAAAGGAGGCAAAACTATACAATGTTGGAAAGACAGTCTTTTCCACAAACAGTGCTAGGAAAACTGGACAGCCACATGTAAAAAAAAATGAAATTAGATTATTCCTTAACAAAAATAAGTCAAAGTGGATTAAAGACCTAAATGTTGGACTGGACATTTTAAAATCTATTAGAGGAAAACATAGGCAGAATACTCTCTGACATAAATCACAGCAATATATTTTTCAGTCCACTCCCCAGAATAATGGAAGTAAAAGAAAAAAATAAGTGGGACCTACTTAAACTCGAAAGCTTTTGCATAACAAAGAAAACAATAAAGAAAATGAAAAGACAGCCCACAGATTGGTAGAAAATATTTGCAAATGATGTGACTGATGAGGGATTAGTCTCCAAAATTTATAAACAGCTTATGGCACTTAATAGCATCAAAGCAAACAACCCACTCAAAAAATGGGCCAAAGACTTGAATAGACATTTCTCTAAAGAGTATATACAGTTGGCCGATAGGCACACCAAAAGATGTTCAACATTGTTAGTTATTAGAGAAATACAAATCAAAACTACAATGAGATATCACCTCACACTGGTCAGAATGGCTATCATCAAAAAATTCACAAATGCTGGAGAGCATGTGGAAGGAAGGGAACCCTCCTGCATTGTTGGTGGGGATGTAAATTGGTACACCCACTATGGAGAACAGTATGGAGGTTCCTTATATGACCCTGCAATCCTATTCCTGAGCATATGTCTAGAGAAAAACATGGCCCCAAAAGATACAGGCACCCCAGTGTTCTTTGCAGCACTGTTTGCAATAGCCAGGACATGGAAACAACCTAAATATCTGTCAAGAGAAGAACGGATAAAGATGTGGTACATATATGCAATGGAGTATTACTCAGCCGTTAAAAAGAATGAAATAAGGCCATTTACAACAACATGATGCACCTAGAGAGTGTTGCACTGAGTAAAGTAAATCAGACAGAAAAGAAGAAACATCATATGACATGTGTTATATCTGGAATCTAAAAAGTAATGATACAAATGATCTTACCAAACAGAGACTCACAGATGAGAAATGAACTCATGGTTGCAGGAGGGGGAAGTCATAGTTAAGGACTTTGGGAAGGTCATGTGCACTCTGCTATGTTTAAAATGGATAACCAACAAAAGCCTATTGTATAGCACATGGAACTCTGCTCAATGTTATGTGCCAGCCTTGATGGGAAAGGGGTTTGGGGAAGAATGTACTTAATCACTCAGTCGTGTCCAACTCTTTGCAACCCCATGGACTGAAGCCCACCAGGCTTCTCTGTCCATGGGGATTTTCCAAGCCAGAATATTGGAGTAGGTTGCCATGCCTTCCTCCAGGGGATCTTCCCAACCCAGGGATCAAACCCAGGTCTCCCGCATTGGAGGCAGATTCTTTACCATCAGAGCCACCAAGAAAGCCCAAGAATACTGAATACTAGAGTGGGTAGCCTATCCCTTCTCCAGGAGATCTTCCTGACCCAGGAATTAAACTGGTGTCTCCTGCTTCCCTGGTGGCTCAGAGGTTAAAGCGTCTGCCTGCAATGCGGGAGACCTGGGTTCAATCCCTGGGTTGGGAAGATCCCCTGGAGAAGGAAATGGCAACCCACTCCAGTATTCTTGCCTGGAGAATCCCATGGACGGAGGAGCCTGGTGGGCTACAGTTCACGGGGTCGCAAATAGTCGGACATGACTGAGAGACTTCACTTTCTTTCTTTCTTTCTCCTGCATTACAGGTGGATTCTTTAGCAGCTGAGCTATGGATCCATGTATATGTATGGCTAAGTCCCTTCACTGTTCACCTAAAACTATCAAAACATTGTTAGTCGGCTATACCCAATATAAAGTGTTTCTGGTGTTAAAAAATAATAGTGAAATTTTTTAAACAGTTAAAGGGGAAAAAAAAAGAACTGGCAAATTTGTGACACACATACAAAAAAAATCATCATAATCCCTCTGCTGAAATTTAAGAAGCACTTCAGCTTTATCAGATACATACTCATTACTGCTTTGGTATGTTAATTTTCTGAATAGATGGCTAGTGCTGGGATTCTCCAGGCAAGAGCACTGGAATGGGTTGCCATTTCCTTCTCCAGGTGATCTTCCGAACCCAGGGATTGAACCCGGGTCTCCTGCACTGCAGGCAGATTCTTTACCAACTGAGCCACTACGGAAGCCCCTCTCCATTGTATACCAGTTTTTATTAGCTTGTTGATTTCACAGAGTGACATTTTCTAACTTTGAACTCTGTCTTTAAAAAGATAACATGGAGTCCAAATCTAAAGGCATCTTTTAAGGCATGAGTTTATTTCATATAATTTCCAAGTGATTAATTCATTGCATGCCTTAATAACATTTCACTGGTCACACTTTATTGGAAGAAAAGGCCTTTGAATAAAATGAAAAGGGATAGGGAAAGGAACAATAGAAGTCAGTCTAGATAAAGAATATCATTTGCAGGTATATCATTCTGTTGGTTATTTGATTTACAGGTGAAATAAATAAGGATCCAGAATGATAAATGTACAATTAGAACTACATTGAGATAGAATTTTATTTTTTTCTATTTCTGTAGAAAACCAAAACAGTCAATCCCATTAAAGATCAAGTTGTCCTTATTGCCTGGAATTGTGTGGTTATGGCACTTGCCTTCTTACTGAATTCCCTTGACCAGATGGTTCTTCCTGGTAGCTTGAGGTTAGTTGATGTGCTAAATAATGACCATATCACAGTATTTAAGTGAAGCCAGAGACAGAATCCACAGGCCAGTCCGTATATTATGTGGCACTTGCTACTTTCCATGTGTTTCTCTTTGAAACGTGAGACATTTTATGTTTGTATCTGGGGGTCTAAATGTGTTTTGTTACAGAAGGATCATGTTCCAGCACTTTTGGGAATGGCAACAGCTCATATGATCTTGAAACAAACTCCCCGGGCCCGAAATCAGCTGAAGCGGATTGCGAAAATGAACTGGAATCCTATTGATGCTGAGGACTTTGAGAGGAGTTGGCTGCTGCTTGCTGATATTTATATTCAGTCAGCAAAATACGACATGGCCGAGGAACTGATAAAACGGTGCCTGCGGCATAACAGGGTAGGTGCTGCGCTTAGTTATGCCCGACTCTGCGACCCTGTGGTCTGTAGCCCTCCAGGCTCCTCTGTCCATGGGGATCTCCAGGCAAGAATACTGGAGTGGGTTACCGTGCCCTCCTGCAGGGGATCTTCCCAACCCAGAGATCGAACCCAGGTCTCCTGCCTTGTAGGCGGATTCTTTACCGTCTGAGCCACCAGGGAAGCCCAAGAATACTAGAGTGGGTAGCTTGTCCCTTCTCCAGGGGATCTTCCTGACCCAGGAATCGAACCAGAGTCTCCTGCATTGCAGGCAATTTTTTTTTTTTTTACCAGCTGAGCTACCAGGGAAGCCCACGGGGGAGACTGAGGAGGAAAGAATGATTGTTAGCCTTGGTTGTATAAACATTCTATAATGGGCTTTAGAGAGTATTGGTCCATTTTTAGGGATTTCTCTGTGTTTTTGGAAAATTGAATGTTTATTTCTACCACAGTCAGTATATAAACATTAATAATAAAAAAAGCTATTTGCCCTTGAAAATAAAATAAAGATGTATGCAGTTTCAAGTTTCAGCTGTGGTTTGCCCTACTTACCAAAAGTGTTTTGGAATGTCAAGCATTTGCCTGTGATTATCCATCTCATCCCAGAACTAATGAAAATTGCAGAAGAACACTAATTGCGGACGTCTGTCCCTCCTATTAAATACTCCTGATGAATTTACTGCAGCTGCATGTTGTTTTCACATTATTAGAATACACTCTGCATAATATATTTTATGGGGGGAAGTCTTTTCAGCATTTAATTTGATTTAATAAAATGTCCTTATCATGAGGTATAAAATTAAAAATCTTGAAGTCTTTAGAATTTAAGGCTCTTTACTAGCAGTGCATTTTGGTGTTTAATAGCCCCCCAAAGGATGTCTTTTTATGACCTTTTTAAAGTTAAGAATGTTCCTATTTACTAAGAAATAATTGTGCTCAACTTAGAAACTTAAGGGTATTTATCTTTATGGATTCTTATCAGTTACTTCAAAATCTTAATCACAGTAAATCTATGTTTTATTCTCTTTGAGCCAATTAGAATTCAAAATGGATTTGTTTTTTAAAGAGAAGTCATGATCACCTAATACTATTAAGTTACTCTTTCAGGGACTTGAAAAACCAAAAGTATTAAGACATTTATCAACTTATGGTTTGTACATGTGATTTAAGTTACATTGGTCTTAATACTTATTAATTGGCCACAATACTTATTAATAGACTTTAAAAAATCTAAAGTGCCAAATAACTGACCTCTGTAAATGAGATTTCATGGGAATTAAGGTTTCGATAGAGACAGAATTTCAATTTGCCAGAACTCAGACAGCAGTACATTGCATGGTTGAACATGGTGGCTGGTTTGGAGGTTAAACATGATGGTTATTTAGGCATGTTCATATAGGAAGCATGAGATTCAGGAACTGGAGCTTAGAAACTTTGAATTATATACTTTAAAAATGGAGAGCATCCAGATCTGGGGCAGGAAATGTACAAGATGCAACTAGACCATCCTGTCATACCAGATGGCAAGGAAGCTATCAGAGATGATTGGAGTCATGTCAGGGACTCCAGAGCCAACTTGAGGATAATCCCACTAGCCGAAGTTGAGACACTTCAGGCATCAATAATGACTGCATTGATTAACAGACCAAACATGTTTAAATCCATGAGTTTACAAAGATACAGAAAAGAAAAGAAAACCTAATTGGTCACTGCTGAAATATGCTAATAAACTGTTATTTCTAAAGCTGACAAGTAAAGGGAAAGAAGTATCTCTCCTGCCTTTTCTGTGTGAATAATACTGCTGGGAAATGAAATGATGGAAAAGGAGATGTTTCTCTTATTGTCCAGCTAATGAAGAAATGAGGAAAGAATGATAGAATGTCACTATTTTCCAACCACTATGAATTAATGAATGGGTATATCATCACAGGACATCATGTGCCTCCTGAATGAAGAACACACTATCTGACAGTCAGACTGGGGGTGAGACAAGGGAAACACTCACTCTGGGTCCAAACTTTAAAGGGACACTTAATGTAATTATCTTAAGTGATCTTGCTATAACAAAGTATCAGAGACTGGGTGGCTTATAAGCAACAGAAGTTTATTCTCACAGTTTTGTTAATAGATGCTGGAGTCTATGATCAGGGTGCCAGCATGATTGGGTTCTGGTGATGGCCCACTTCCCTGTTGCAGACTGCTGAGTTCTCATTGTGTCTTCGCAGGGCAGAAAAAAGAGTGATAGGAGAGCTCTCTGGGCTCTCTTTTATAAGGGCACTAATTCCATTCAGGAGGGCTCCACCCAAATGACCCTCCCCAAAGCCTCACTTCCTGATACCATCACACTGGATGTTAGGATTTCAGCATATAAATTTAGGGGGACAAAAACACTCAGTACATCACAGTAATCAAGATGAATGATATTTAATGCAATATTTTTTAAAATTTAAAAAAAAGTATCAAAATGTGAAACAAGATCTTACAGTGCTATGCTGAGCTCTGTTGAAGCCTTAAGCAAAAGGGTAAATGTGTATGTACCCTGACCCCATGTTTATATTTTTTAATGTTAATAGTTTTCATGAAAATATTAATGGTGTATCTTCTTGAACTAAAGGAAAGTAAAATTACAGTAAATAGAAAAATAACAAACAACGTATGAGTTTTAATATACTTACTTTCCTGTTTTTCAACTTTTTTAAATTAACATTCTGGGGAAAAAATAGCAATTATAAGATACCTAAAAACATGTATACAGCATTGTTCATTTTTGCTTTTTCCTGAGGAGCAGTGTGCTTGGCAGAGCAGCGATCTATGAAGTAAGTAGCTTCATCTCTTTCCCTCAAATCAAAATCAGATCCAAACCTCTAGATCTAATACAATTTCCAGGAAATATCAGTGACATAGGAATGTATTATATAACTACCACAAGGATGCACTCAACTAAATCTGGGCTGTGAGAAACTCTAGGATAAACATTCATATTCTTTCTACATTTAATTGCAAGAAAAGAGAAAGAGAGAGAGGAAACCTCTAGATCAAAGGAAGCTTAGGGACATTTCAAACCAGTCACAGTGTGTGGGCCTTATTTAGATCCTCATCCTGACAAGCAAACAAAAAATTATGTTAAGGCTATTTGAAATTTGATTAGTGACTATATATTTGGTAATGTCAAGGAGTTGTTACATTTTAGGTATGATAATTTGTGGTTGTGATTAAAGGAAGTCCTTATTTTAAAGAGATATACTAAAATATTTATGAATGCAATGATATAGTATCCGAGGATTTTTTTATCTGACAATACAGAGGAACAAATATGGGGTAGAAGTGAGACAGTATTAGGCATTAATTGTTAAAGAAACGGTTTCATGGGGTNATCAAAGGAAGCTTAGGGACATTTCAAACCAGTCACAGTGTGTGGGCCTTATTTAGATCCTCATCCTGACAAGCAAACAAAAAATTATGTTAAGGCTATTTGAAATTTGATTAGTGACTATATATTTGGTAATGTCAAGGAGTTGTTACATTTTAGGTATGATAATTTGTGGTTGTGATTAAAGGAAGTCCTTATTTTAAAGAGATATACTAAAATATTTATGAATGCAATGATATAGTATTCGAGGATTTTTTTATCTGACAATACAGAGGAACAAATATGGGGTAGAAGTGAGACAGTATTAGGCACTAATTGTTAAAGAAACGGTTTCATGGGGTCCACTATACTGTCATTTCTGTATCTGTTAAAATTATTTGTAATAAAAAGTGTTAAGTTTATGTATAAAACATGTCCTTCCCTCTCACCCAAAAATCCTGATTCTGTAGGTTTGGGATAGGGGCTTGGCATCAGAATCTTTTTAAGTCCCATATATGATGTGATTGCATAGCCAAGATTGAAAACCACTGTTTTATGGGCCATTTAAATAAGTTAATATGATTGACCTCTATCGTCATAAGCACGCCATAAAATCTTAGTGATATCAAGCTTAATCTATTGATACATCTTATATTTATTTGTAGTCATGCTGCAAAGCTTATGAATATATGGGCTACATTATGGAGAAAGAGCAAGCATATATGGATGCTGCCTTAAACTATGAGATGGCATGGAAACATGGCAACCAGACAAACCCAGCAGTAGGTGAGTTTAACATCTGAACAGTAGGTTTTCACCGGAAACGTGGGTTTTATGTGTAAACCTTCATTTAAATGAATTTGATTTTCTTGTTAAGGACAAAATATACATTAACAGCCAACATCCTTTGTCATTCCTGAGAAATAAATTTTACATTCCTAATAGATTGTTAGCTACTAATTTATTAGGTATAGTTGAGATTCAAACTCGACCTCAGTTGCCTTAGAGGACATCTAGTCTAATTCTGCCCCTTTTTCTCCCTTCACCGTCTAATTGGAAAATGTAATACTGTGGGAGAAAGTGTTCATTGGGAAATAAGTGAGAAAACATTGCATTAAATCAAGTTCTGCTGGGTGTTTACTGCATAACTTCTCAAAGACTCTAAGCCCTAATATGCATTGTGGTGGATATCACGTAGAGAACATTTCCCACGATAAGTTGACTATGGAACTTTCTTTTTGCCCTGAGCATCTGGAAACATCATCCTGTCCCACTGGTAGACTATTGGTTTGAGGAAGGCTAGTCGCCAAGGTCCCTAACGGATGGATGGCACCTGGAATATTCTTAGTGACCACTGACAGCCACGTTGTGAGGGAGCTACCCCAGGCTTCTCTTTGTGCTGAGCTGCAATCAGCTTCATTGACACTGCCCTGTCTGTTCTCTGGAGCAACCCGCAGAGTTCTTCCCTACTTACACATAATGGCCCTCGAACTGCAAACTCCGTCATGTCTCTCCTCAGTTTCTCTCCAGACCATTCTCAGGCTCTTCTTCATTCTTCCCAAGACTTGCTTTAAAGGCTTTTACCCTCCTCGCTGTCTCCTGGAAACTCTCAAATAGTATTTCCCAAACTTGCTTCGGTATACTGGGTGAGATACTGATAGTTACTTCTTTAAAAAAGAGAGTTGACCATGAAAAGATTAGATTTCATGGCCAAATAAGTTTGGAAAAGGTCATATTTGTCTGTGTCCCTCCTGATCTGTTTTACTAGAAATGAAAAAATTGTTAAGTGTGATTTAAGAACGGATTGTATGTATAATGAAGCTTTTTTTAAATGAGGCGTTGAGTAGTTGATAATTCAACTCAAGATGACATCTGTCTTCTTAGCATCGTTGTCAGGGTAATGACTCAGATTTAATCTACAGTCAAATAGGTCATCTTTAAACTTCCTGCTGTCAGTTCAGGACTTCCCCTACTTTTTCTTAGGTCTGTTACTTTACTAGACTTGCTCAGAGCACAGAAACTAATTTGTAGATGGTATTTTTCCTTCTCGGGTTTTGTTCATGTTACAAATAAAGTCAGCTTGTAATATGAAAATTCCTTAAAATCTTTAAAATATATGTAATTCCGATGCTTTATTCCCCAGAAGGAATGCAATTAGAAGTTTAGTTATTTAAATATTCTGTTCCTTCAAGGACCAGCAAATAGATTCCAGGTCACTCGTTCTTTCATTGTGTTCTCTTTGAACTTTATAGGTGACTTTATCAGCTCCTCTGACCTCTCTTTAAAGACATTTCTCTGTAAAGACATTTCTCTGAGGCTCTCAATTAATTCTTACAGTTTCTTTAAGACTATCATTGCATCCAATACTCCCAGCCTTTCTGGCCAAGTTCATGATGCATTTTTTTCATTTGTCAGGAAATCCTAAAAGTCACAGTTGTGTTCTTTTCATAGAATTCAAGCTTGAGCACTGTCACTGTGAAAGACACCAGGAACTAAGACCCACTGCGAGGAGAACACAGGCGTGTTTCTCTTCACAGTCGTTCCCAGGTTATGTGACAGTCACTGGGCTGTTTACACTGTTTGTGTTTTTGTTTTCTTGCTTTCATGAGCTCAGGCTTTCTCCCCCCACTTTTTTTTTTCCTGATTACACAAAGAGTTGAATTCTTAGAAGCCCGACAGGTGTAATGAAACTGCAGTACACATGTTCTTTGCCATGTGTAGCTCTTCATTTCCTCTCTAAAGTTTTTTTTGAAGGAAATGATCTATCAAGTTTGTTTCAGTATGACAACTTTGTGCTTCTAATTTAGTGTTTACACAGTTAAAAAAAAATTAGTATTTGTGTGGTACTCTGAAATTTTTTTAAAGCATTTCACAAGTGTTTCATTTGATCTTTAAATTTACATTAAGAGATAGCAGGGTTATCTTCCCCATTTTTGGATGCAAAAACTTGAAATTGACAGCTAACAGTGACTTGCCTAAGGTCTCAAAGCTAGTCAGGAAGCCGGAAACCAAAAGTTATATCCAGGTTTTTTGGGCTCTAGTTTCCATATTTGGCATGACATCTTTAAGTTGTTTTCCTTTTTAAATGTCACAAACTATTTATTTTTCTGTTTTATAATTCCTTTCTAATGATATCAAGTTTACCTCTCTGATACTGTTTTCATCTTGGATAGTTCTAATTGTGTGTTTGTGTGTGTGAATTGAATACTATGAATTTTAGATAATTTCTATTCCTTCCTTCTTGCTACCATGATTGCATTAAGCCAATAATTCTTTTAAAACATTGTTTTGAAATTCTAAACATTTTCTTCAAGGGTCCTTTGATTAAAGTCCAAGAGCAGCATTCAGATTTCCTTTTCATATTTTTAAGTGGTAAAGCAGAATACATTATTAGTTACATATTATTTTACATTGTGTTATATCTTATTTATTGAATCTACTTTTTCATCTCCTTAGTTTGCTTACTACTAAAGAAACTAAGGAGATGAAATTAGCATTCTTATTATAGAACAACAGTTATTTAAATATGTATTAATACTTTCTTCAAAAATGTCAGTATTTGGACTTCCCTGGTGGTCCAACTGTTTTAAGAATCTGCCTGCCAATGCAGGGGACATAAGTTCAGTCCCTGGTCTGGGAATATTCCACATGCTCTGGGGCCATGCGCCACAACTTCTGAGCCCGCGCACCCAGAGCCTGTACTCCACAACAAGAGAAACCCCCGCAGGGAGAAGCCCGCACACCACAACGAAAGAGCAGCTCCTGCTCATCGCACCTAGAGAAAGCCCTCTCGTTGCAGTTACTAGGGAAAGCACGTGCACAGTAAGACCCAGTACAGCCAAAAATAAACAACTAAAAATTTTAAATAAGCAATCCTCGCAGTGTGCCATCTCGCCATCACATGTGGCTGACGTGGCCGTCGAATGACTAACCCTCTGAGTCACCCCGCTCTGCGCTGCCCTCTGCCCCGCTGCACTCCAGCTCCATTTGGCTGCTGTGTCTCCCTCTAGCACTGGCCTCTCCCTGTGCAGTTCTTTTTGCCGAACAGAATTCTTTCTTCCCACCCACTTGGCCTACATTATGCCTCTTCCTTCAGGTTTCACACATTGCCTGACACCCACCCCAGATTTCTTATTACAGTAGTCTTGGCCTGTGCCTTTATTTCATAGCATTTATCTCAGTTTTGAAATCATTCACGGACTTCCATAATTACTTAAATAACGTACGTTCTTTCCTAACAGAATGTAAACCTCAGGAACCCGCTTGCCTAATGTGTTAAGTACGTCAGTACTGTGTAAAGGGATAGCTGTGTTATCAGCTATTACTGCTCTATGATCAGTTTTTACTGTAATCTGAAACAAATGGGACTTTTCTGTAAGTTGCAAAACCCTATCTGTGGGATGGCCGGCCATCTTCTAGCCCAGCGGTGGCCCCTTGTTCCCACTCCGTTTTCTTTGGTACCTGTTCTCCTTTTGTATCACTCCACCTTCTGTTATCTTATCGTTCCTATCATGGTACAGTCATCACCCTCCACTAAGAGTTCTCTAATATTAGCATAAACAAACAAGGGAGGAAGCCAAGAAAGGTAATACTAACAGTGTGCTCTATAAATAAATAATGCTATATCATTGTTGGGGGTTTTGTCTTTACAGGATACAAACTGGCATTTAATTACTTAAAAGCAAAAAGATACGTGGATGCAATTGATGTATGTCACCAGGTAACACTTAAATTTACATTTCTTAAAATTTTTCAGATGTGCTATTTCCTACTTTTGTTTAATGTCAAGTTGTACATGAATAGAGATAGAGGATATACTATTTTGGTTCAATGCCTCATCAGATACATCTGGAAGAAATTACCGGTTTTCAAAGTTTAGAAAATAAAGTTTACTTAAATCAAAAACATGTTTTTAACTAGGACTCAAATAAGGTTGCCAATTTAAAGGAGGAGGCTAGACAAGAAGCATGTTAAACAAATTTAATCCTTAAGTCAGAAAATATCTGAAGATTATTATAGATTCTCCAGGTCTTTGTTCTGAATAGAAGTTCTTATGTTTGTGTCCAAGTCTGGTTATTAGAGGAATCGGATTTATAAATTAAAGAGGTAGTTTTGTCATTTAAAAGTCATTCAGTTACACTTCTGTAATAGATTTCTGGACTTCCCTGATGGCTCAGACAGTAAAGACTCTGCCTGCAATGCAGGAGACCGGAGTTCGATCCCTGAGTTGGGAAGATCCGCTGCAGAAGGGAATAACTGCCCACTCCAATTTTATTGCTTGGACAGTTCTATGGACAGAGGAACCTGGCAGGCTATAGTCCATGGGGTTGCAAAGCAGCAGACATGATTGAGCGACTGATTTCTGACTAAATGATCCCTTGCTAAATGACAAATTTTTGAGTTGCAGTTTCAGAATTTGCCATTTCTTTATATATACATTGTCCCATTGATATTCATACAAGGCATTGTACTAAATATTATTGGGAGCTCCAAGAAAAGCACCTTAGCAGAGAATTATGTCGTGTACCTTATCCCAGATTACTGTGTCAGCATCATTATAGTGAATACTTGACTCCAGTGATTGCTGTTGATTACTGAGTCTCTATGTACGGCAACATTTCACATTAAGGTTAAGGTTATATATTAGAGTAATTTGTGGAGTTTTGATTTTTCTTTCTTTATGACTATCCCCCTACTCTTCAACTCAGTAGACCTGGAAATTTGTGTTTCAAAATCTTTCCAGGTAAATCTGATGTGTATTCCTAGATAAAAATATCTCTAAAGATTTGTTAAATATCATGAATAGCTAAATTTTAAAAAGTATCTTAAATCATCGATCATAATTATTTTGTATAACTGATCTACTTAAGGAAATAATTATATTTGTTGGATTTTCCACATGTAGTGGTACATTTTTACCATTTTCACCTAATTACTGTTAATAGAAATAAGTCATAATGTCACATCTCAGATGTCACCTTTAAAAAGTGTTGTTGTATTTACAATATTATTATAATGTAATCTCAACTGTAATGCCATTGCTAATAAGTTTTGTGGCTTCCCAGTTCTTGATAACGAATTATAAGTTTTTGTTTTATTTTGTTTGTGTTTGCAGGTTCTTGAAGCACATCCAACTTACCCCAAAATCAGAAAGGATATACTTGATAAGGCTCGCACATCTTTAAGACCTTGAAAATTATTTTAACTTTTCAAAGCAAGAAATGGAGAGAATCTAAGTTCTTCCAGTACAAAATAGGTTTAAGCTAATACTTTGTATTAGGAAGCATACTTTCTCCAGCAGAGGCTGCTGTTGCATATAAAGAGAAACACTGTGTTAAATGGGTGTCTTCCGATGGAGAAAGTGAATGAGAGCTGGTTTATTTAATTATCTCTCTTGATTAGGTGCAGATTTGGTGTTTCTGTGGTAAAGATTATAACCCATTTCTATAAAGAATATTTTGTTAAAATTTAGATAGGTAAGTACCCTGTATCTTTTCTAAGGGATATTGTTTCTTTCAGGAAATATGTTTAAAATACTATTGGTCTCTGTTAAACATTTTTTGTGATATTCTCTGTTGTGTGATATTCTCTGTTATTTCAAAGGTTTGAGTAAGTTTCCATGTAAATATTTATTAAAAAGAAAACATTTTTAATAAACATTTTATGAAATTTATGAACTCAAAACACATGGTGAGTTTTGCAAATTCAGGGTAAACTACCCATGTTAACGCATAGTATTACAGAAACTGACTTTCTTAGAAGAATCTTTTGGAAAAGTAGATATACTTTAGAGTGTGTGTGTGTTTCTCTTCTTTGTTGAACTGATTCTTCCTGCTTTTAATGCCAGTGAGGTTCTTTTAAGAAATAACCAGTACCTGAAATTAAATAGGTAGACCTTTATAACAATATTTAACCTTAGCCCAAAGACAACGTCTTTTGGTGTAACTTTAGACACTGTGGCACCTGGTAGAGAATATTTTCAGTCAGCAGGGACTCACGAAGCACACCATGTAAAAAGCAACCACGTACCCCACTCTCCCTAGCATTCCTGCCCCCAACCTGGGAGAGTCACTTACTCTTTACAATGAATTGAACTTAACCTTCCCAGCTGGCACTAGTGGTAAAGAACCTGCCTGCCAATGCAGGAGACTCAAGAGACGCAGGTTTGATCTCCGGGTCAGGAAGATACCCTGGACAAGGGAATGGCAACCCACTCCAGTATTCTAGCCTAGAGAAGCCTAAGGACAAAGGAGCCTGGTGGGCTACAGTCCAGTAGGGTCACGCAGCTGAGCATCTGAGCACAGCAGCCCAGCATAAACCTGATCTTCATAAACTCATTCTTAGCCTCATTTTTAGTGTATCTACATCTTTTTTCAGTTGGTTTTTAAAATACAGTAAACAGTCTTCCATTTTAACTGCATTTTCAATAAACAGTTTTTAAAAGTCACTTCCTTTTCCTAAAGTACTTCATGTTTATCTCTTTTGAGTTACATTCTTATTTCAAATCACTTCTCTAATTTTCCAGAGTCCTTTTAATACCAGTTATATATTATAAGATATCCAATCATTTTTAGTTATGATGTTTCATGGAAATGTTTCATAATTAGAGCATTTATGAAATATTTCATGTCTGTTAAAACACTTCCAGCTATTACATTTTATCCTCACAGTCTTATGATACAGATATCATCATTTCTCTTTTACAAATCTGTTACTGTGACACATTATCTTTCTCTGTAATTTAGGGGGAAAAAACTTTCAACCTGAATGGACATTGTTAAGGACATAATACAACAGAATACCCTTAGCAGTTCCAATGAGCCTGCATTGTAGAATGCTAGAAACATATAAATGGGATGGAGAAAGTGGAACATCTGTTCTCCCAGCAAGACATTTCCAAATCTGTTTTCCTATCTATAAAATGAGGAGTTTGTTTTTGTTTCTTAAGCAGCCACTTATTTGGCCATTTGTTAGATACTATCCTAGGAACTTTTCTTTTAAAGTGTGTCTTTTATTTCTCAATAAACTCTCTAGAGAAATAATATTTTTCAGATAATGAGATGAAGCTCAATCTAAAATTTGCCCAAGCTCACAGAAAAATTGTCAGAACCTGGATTTCACACCAGCCTTTCCTAAATTGAGATGCTTTCCATAACTAAGAGAGACTGTGTCTGTAAGAAACATTCTCTTATCTGCATCTGGCTAGCAGATGAAACTGAGTGTTCTATCACAGAGATGGCTAGGTAATGAGGATCAAGACCTGAGTGGAATGAACGTTCTTACAGATGTGGAAACTACTAAAGAGAAGCCTGAGCGAGGAGCAGTGTAGTGCAGTGGCGAGGAATGTGGACCTGAAGTCAGACCGTCCTGGGTCTAAAGCTTGACTCTGCTCCTTACTAGATGATTCACCTTTCTCGAGTTACATAGGCTCTTGGAGCCTCGGTTTTCTCATCCATAAAAAAGCATATCAGGATAATAACCTTCCTCAGGTTGCTGTTAAGAATTAAATGAGAGAACTTACATAAAACCTGTAAGCAGCTCTATTATTATAAACTGAACAGGGTCAAGTAGTAGTTGCAACTGAGAAGAACCTTCACAGGAGAAAAGAGACAACAAGGACAAAGGTGAGACTGATAGGACTGGCCAGGCCCTCAGAAGCACAGGAACACAGGAGTCAGAATTCTCATGCATGGTCTCCCCTTCCCTTCTTTCCTCTTTCTCACTCTTCCAGTCCCAACTGGAAATTATGTTGCACTCTACATGTATAAATCTCACTTCACCTAATTTTTAAACAGACTTACCCTTCCCTCCTCTACTGGAATTCTCTCCCTGCTCTCCTCTCCCTAATCCCCAACTCTGTTTCCAAGCCTCCCTCTCTAGGCTTACTCTTTCTTTCACTCAGTTATCAGTTTATCAATCACCTGCTCAGAGGCCCTGTCCATGTCCACTGACACTCTGTAAAGTAGCCATCATGTCAGTCTGTACTTTGTCACCGTATTTAAACCCTCTATTTAGCACTTGCTAATCTCTGATATTTTTCTTGTGCACATGCCCGAGATCACACATCCAGGAAAGCTGGAACTCGAACTGAATTGCTACTTGAAGGAATCAGTTCCCATAGCATGTTCAATGAGAGTTTAGGGTCCCCACGTAAGATGGAGAAGGAGGGACACAACATGAATGAAAGAATTTTCTGTGAATCTGGGGTTTGAATGCCAACACCCTCATAATAAGGAAGCAGTTGTAAGTTCAATGTCCTTTGACCTCAGGTCAGCTGGTATGAAGAACTGGATCCCAAAAGGAAATAGCTTTCTTTTCCAGAAGTCAAGAACCTAGAGCAATTCTGGAAAGGAGGGTTTTATGCATGAACAGCTGAGGAAGCTAGGTTAAACTTTGCACTAGGGTAGATAATAGAACGGAGAAGGCAATGGCACCCCACTGCAGTACTCTTGCCTGGAAAATCCCATGAACAGAGAAGCCTAGTAGGCTGCAGTCCATGGGGTCATGAAGAGTCAGGCACGACTGAGCAACTTCACTTTAATGCATTGGAGAAGGAAATGGCAACCCACTCCAGTGTTCTTGCCTGGAGAATCCCAGACACAGTGGGCCCCCGTCTATGGGGTCGCACAGGGTCGGACACGACTGAAGTGACTTAGCAGCAGCTTAGCAGCAGATAATAGAATCACTATGGAAACCAAAAGACCAGTTAAAACTGAGACGAAACCTCCTAGTTTGGGTCTGGTGATAAGTGAAGAGCCTTTTAACAGGATCATGTAACCTGTGCTAGTGCTGATAAAGTAGAAAATGCTATTATTTTTTGTTTGTTTTTAGTGAAAGATTGGCAACAGTGCAACAAGAACAGCACATTCATCCTCTGTTGGTAGAAGTGTCATGCACCCTTTCTGAAGGGCAATTTGGCACTATGAATTAAGGTTTCATCCTTTTGACCAAGAAATCTCACTTAGAGAAATACATTATAAGAGACAGAAATTTTCTCAAGGTTTTTTGGTTTAAAAACTGATAAAAGCAAAAAGTTTAGGTTTTATGATTATTGTCAAAACTTTCAACATAATTGAAGTGGTTAAATATATTAGTTTACCTGATAATGTGGTCATCAAAAGCCGTTTTCAAAGATTTTTTCTTTTTTTAACTATTCATGTTTTAAAACTTTTTTGAAAGATTTTTAACTGCTGGGTGTCTTACAAATAATAAGTGGAATTCAGGAAACGAAGGCAATGGCACCCCACTCCAGTCCTCTTGCCTGGAGAATCCCATGTATGGAGGAGCCTAGTAGGCTGCAGTCCATGGGGTCGCTAAGAGTCGGACACGACTGAGCGACTTCACTTTCACATTTCACTTTCACGCATTGGAGAAGGAAATGGCAATCCACTCCAGTGTTCTTGCCTGGAGCATCCCAGGGACAGGGGAGCCTGGTGGGCTGCTGTCTATGGGGTCACACAGAGTCGGATACGACAAGTGACTTAGCAGCAGCAGCAACTTCATATAAAATTAACTTGCTTAATAATAATAAGTAGATGTATAGTGAAGTGAAAGTCACTCAGTCATGTCCAACTCTTTGCAGCTCCATGGACTGGAATTCTCCAGTACTCTGCAGAATACCAGAGTGGGTGGCCGTTCCCTTCTCTAGGGTATCTTCCTGACCCAGGAATCAAACCAGGGTCTCCTGCATTGCAGGCAGATTCTTTACCAGCTGAGCTACCAGGGAAGCCCAATTAGATGTATACATAGATATATATACACACATAGACAACACACAACTAATGAAACTAGTGCACTTTTTAATGGCAGTTGCATCTGCGTGATGAAATAGTGATGGGAAACGTGCCAGTTTTGAAGTTAACTGCAATGAACACATGGAAGTGAAAGTGAAGGCGCTCAGTCATGTCCAGCCCTTTGTGACCCCGTGGACTGTAGCCCTCCAGGCTCCTCCGTCCATGGGATTCTCCAGGCAAGAGTACTGGAGTGGGGTGCCATTTCCTTCTCCAGGGGATCTTCCCCACCCAGGGATCGAACCCAGATCTCCCACATTGCAGGCAGACGCTTTAACCTCTGAGCTACCAGGGAAGCAATGAACACATATCCCCTGCCAAAAAGGATTTTTTTTCTTTTCAAAAAATGATAGCTTTCTCAAAGATGAATAGAAAAAAACTAAACAAAAGCTGACACTGACATTCTTTCAACTCTTAACACCCACACTTTACTACTAATGGTTTGAACAAAACGTAATCTGGTTTATTTCAGTTGTCAAAGAAGATTCAAGAAGTTAGAAAAATACTCTGCCAGAAAATGGAAATAGGAGAGTGGTGATAGCAGCGCTGATAACAGGAGAGCCCAGGAGTTACTAAGGGAGATGTGAGTGCCCCATCAAAATGAGTGAAGAGCACACTCCTGCAACCACAGGGGAAAATAAATGAGAGGGCTTCCCTGGTGACCCAGTGGTAAAGAGTCTGCCTGCCAATGCAGGAGACACAGGTTCGATTCCTGATCCAGGAAGATTCCACGTGCCTTGGAGCAACAAAGCCTGTGCCCTACAACTATTGAGTCTGTGCTCTAGAGCCCAGGAGCTGCAACTACTGAGACCACGTGCCACAGTTACGGAAGTCTGTGTGCCTAGAACCTGTGCTCGGCAACAGGGAACCCACTGCAGTGAGAAGCCTGCACACCCCAACTAGAGAGCAGTCCCCACCTGCCACAGCTAGAGTGAAGTCCATGCAGCAACGAAGACCCAGCACAGCCAAAACCAAATAGTAAAAAAGACAGCAAAACCGGCTTTCTGCGCTTCCCATGATTCTAGTAGCAGTCTTAACGATGATCCTACCAAACATAATTAGTATGAAGCCAGAGGAAATAAGCGAAATCACATGGCCACAATGGTTGTGTGGTGTGAGACCTGGGCTGGGTGACCCAACTGACCGGGAGGCAGAGCAAAAGCTAACACTCTGGGTCACACACCTCCAACCACACTCCCTGCAGGAAGAGGACCCCTTCCTAATTTGAACAAAGTATGCGTGGAAGGGGAGGAACTAGAGACAGGAGAGAAAAGCGTTTGGCTGTACGGCTGAGGGTAAGGGAGCAACAGAGTGATGGCTACAGACGTTTATGAAAAGATTTTTATTTTCTGTTTTTTTAAGACAGGAGCTATTATACTAGAGTATCTTGGAATATTTATGGGAGAAAGTAGATACTGAAAGTATAAGAGAAGAGGAGGAAGCCTGAGTAGGAAAAGGGGCCCAGGGGGTGGTTTAGAAGAATTAGAGTTTAGAGGAATATGTGATTTTTGTAAAGGGAGTAAAGGAACAAAATCACTGTAGAAAGAGTTATTATATATAAAGGTGGTCCAGGAGCCCTTATGCTAATTGGCTCCATCAGTTTTATAATAATTAAAATGGACTTTGACCTAGAGGCAGTACCATTCCTTCCTATGCATGGAATTTGGGGGCCTCTGTTTCCCTTGGGCTCTGAAGTATTTTTCACTTACTTCCAGGTTCCTGTTTGTGGTTGCTGGGAGTTTGCCTGCCAGATTAGAGGGGGGTTACTGTAACATCGTAAATCATAGTTATGAGCAAAAAAAGTGTTACCCACCTTTTAATACTCTTAAGAACCAGATGTTTTCCAGAGAAATGCTTGACTCTACAATCTGCCTTGCAGTGCACATAAATGAATCTGGCATGCTGCCCATAAAAGCAATTTGATCCCATAAATGAGGAAAGCTGAGTAATGAGCAGGTTCTAAATGTCTTCCTTCCGAGTGGTATAACCTTAGACTCTATGGCAATCTTTAAACCAGGCTGTTTTCAAATAGTGTGTGTGTTATTTTTGTCTTCAAACAAAATTCTTTTGGCCATGTAAAAGAAACTCTGTCTTTAAAGAAACAAGTATATTTTGAGAAAGTAATTACTATTTGTTTGCTCCAAAGCCAGGCTAGTTTTATTTTTTATTGGTAAATGATGTAAGAAGCTTCCCCCTCCCTGCTAAAAAAAAAAAGACGAAACACTGAGAGCAGGGCTGTGAAGTACGCAGTAGTATCCTCACTTATAATGGGTTATAGGTCCTGTTTCACAGATAGAGACTAAACTTTTTTGAAAAATACACTAAGCTTAACACTGGAGGAAAAAAAAAAGTGTGTTAAAATGCTAAGCAGTTACATAAATGTTCTTTTTAAGCAGTTTAAGTTAAATACTTGAAGTTACTCTAGTCAATGAATGAACTCTCTGCCATATACTTCTTGAAAAACTGTTGGCAAATTTTTCACATTAACTTAAGTCACACACTGCAAAGGATAGTTGGAGGGAGATACAGAGACTGGGCAAAGTCCAGAATATTGAGAGCACCCAAGAGCAAAGTTAAAGTGATGGAACACTGACCACATAGATGCTAGGGGAAGAAATGGGACCAGAGGGCTGTGTCTAGATCCTGATGTCACTTCTCTGTGCTAAACAAGTGACTCTCCTGTCGCTTAAGTGTAATATCTTTTTGCATTAAGTTACTGCTGTTGCCATAGATTTCTTAAAATGTAAATATTCATTATTTTAGTTCCAATAAAAATTGGTTTTTTTCCACAAAAAGAAAGAAAATTTGATTTTTAGACTTTTCATTTGGAAATCATTTCAAACTTAAAGAAGTTCCATGAATAAGAAAAGTACAAAGAGCACCCACATGCCATTTATCCAGATACTAAAATATTGTTAATATTTTACCTCATTTGCTTCATCATTTGTGTCATCTCTGTGTGTATACAAATTTTATACATATGTTTGCACACGCACATATACACGTCTATGCATAAGTTTTTTTTTCTGAACATTTTGAGAGTAAGTTGCATACATCATACATGCCTCTGTACTCCTAGGTATATCACTGTGTATTTCCTGAGAACAGGGATAGTCTCCAATATAATCACAGTACAGTTATGAACATCAGTTAGTTCAAGATAAATACAAAACTTTTAATCTGCCATTCTTTACTGCCAGCTGATCCAGTAATAATCCCTTACAGCATCTTTTCCCTCCAGTTGAGTTACATTCTGGGATTGGATATTACATGTCATGTCTTTAGTCTTGTTTAATCTAGAGCATTTCCACAGCCACCTTCTGCCTTTTATAAAACAGTCATTTTTGAAAATACAGTTCTCTGACCACCCCCCCCCTTTTACATATGAGAGTTCCTGTGTTTTGTGTGTGTCTGATATTTCCCTGAGATTGAATCTGAATTGAGAATTTCTGGCCATAATACTGTATAAGTGAAGTGATGTCCTCAAGGTGTCACATCTGGAAACATACATGTCCATCTGCTCTTACTGGTGACATTAATTTTGATTCCACAAGTCACATTTTTCTACTATATAGTTGTTTTTTCCCTTGCAACTAATAAATAATTTTTGAAGAGATGTTTTCAGATCATACAAATATTCTGCTCCTTCAAAAATTTCCCCTAGATTAGTATGATTCCTGCTTGATCTGATATTCACCATGATGATTACAAATGAAGATATTCTAATATCACTAATTTCTCTACATATTCCAACCATCTCTTAGCATTTACGATAAGCAAGAGCCCATTCCTTATTTTTTACATATTTAATTCATCTATTATTTACTATCATATGTGTTCTTGAGTTCCCAGTTTTTCAACGGTTCATAATTCATTAATGCCTTTAATTTGGGTGCTCAAATGGTTTCAGATTTGGCCAACAGAAGCCACATCATTTGCCTTTTTTTTTTTTTAAGAACTTTCCTACTTTCTAACAACAAAATATCCCAGCTTCAACTTCTAATTACCCTGTCCCAGCCTGCAATCAGCCATTTCTCTAAAAAGCCCTGGTTCCCTTGAGTGGGGCAATGTATTAGAAATCAAGATCTTAGTGCAAAGTGTATTCACTGCCACTTTGGATGAAGTGCTTCTAAAGCCTTTCAGCAAATAGAAAATATATGCATGTATACATGTGCATACATATCTACGTGCATATACAGGTGTAAAACAACAATACTGAAACATTTTAGAAGTCACAAAATTATACCAACTCTTCCAAATCCAGTTTATCACCATAGGGTTCTTTCTGTGTTCCCCAAATTTTCATTTGCATGTTCTTTCTTCCACGGTGAGACCCTAAGTCCCAACAACTTCATCATATTTGTTCATTTCTTCAATCAAGGAAATAATTTCAGACTTGCTTCACCCTAAGACTCACAAAAAAACAAATGTACTGAAAAGAATTCAGGATTTCCCCCCCACTTTTCCTAGTACCATCAATTTTGATTGGTTTTAATGTTTATAAATTTGACAACATATTTTAAAATGTTACCATAAGCATTTCCCAGTGGTATGAAGTATTTTAAAAATCAAACTGAATAATTTATTGATGACAGGAGGGTATGCTCTGCTCCGTAGACCAGCTTTGCAGATTCCTTCCAAATATTCATCTACTTGCAGAATAAATACTATACCTTCCCACACCAACCAGTGTCATATTAATGATGCCTTGGCAGGAAAAAGAATATGAGACTAGAGCTTAAGCAAAACATCATGTGCTGAGGATTGAGAGATGAAGTGTTTTTGTTTTTCTTTTTCAATAAAATATGTAGTAGATATATATGACTATAAATGGATTTATTTTTTGTTTGCCCTTAGGTATTTTCAGACCCTTTGCTGTGATGGTTTACATGGCAGTAATAAACATCTCTAAAAACAGGAAAATTTTCTTCTGAGACTGTTAAACAAAATATCAGTTTCTGGTTTATAGCAACTAACACCATTTTCCCCTCAACCTGCTTTTTCAAACTGCTGCCTTTTTTCATTTTTCCATTGAGTGAATTGTGGTCATTTCTTCAAAAAGTCAGATTTATTTCCCCTATTCTTTATTTTTGTATTTACATTTTATATCTATTTTCTTGAGTCCTACGGCCTCACAAAATAGTTTCGAATAGCAGAGCTGCAGAGATGATGGGGAGGTCAGCTATGTTAATTTCAAAGCGCCCCAGTCTTCCATGTGGGGTTGCCTAGCAACCCATCTCTCAGGCCTCCTTTGTGGATGTGAGAAGAGGAAGCAATTCTCCCATACACTCTCAAGCCGAGATGGTTTTATAAAGTGAAAAACCTTTTGCAAAGGCTCCAACACAACCCCTGTCTCCTTTTCGGCCCACTTTGTGCACTTCACACATGATGAGAGAAATATTCCACCTTTTGATGTTTTAGATCTGACACATATAAAACAGAGCTATACATGCTACGGTCAAACAGTGAAAGTGACCTGCATCCCTATGTTAAATTGAAACACATTAATTAAATAACTCGTCGTCCCCTTTCTCTTACATGAAAGCACACTTACCCCTCAAGTTCTAAAAGCCAGTTATGTTAAATGAAACTGCAACTGCCTGCTGAGCATCAGTTACCATAGCGACGTGAGGCGGGAGTGTTTTCCTCCTTTAAGCACAGGATGGCTATAGTGTGTTCAACCAGGAACTCAAGCAGCACGTTGACTAGAAATCAGACATCTGGGAAGAACCTCCTCTACTCCCTTTTCTCCCCAGTAACTTGAAAAAATAACCCCTCTGCTATTCCCTAAAGATATTAGCTTTTTAGAAAGAAACTTCAGTGGGTGGCAGAAGGGTCCTACCTTAGGGCATATAGGAGAAGGGAGAACAATGACACATGCCAGGAAAGCCCACGTGAACAGCTGAGCCACGTTGAGACGAGGGCTATATAAGATATGCTGACTTTTCAGACACTCTGAAAATACATAGCGAAAATAACAGCTAGAAATCCATGCATTTCCACATTGTAACAACACTGACATACAATTTTTGAACCATTTATGATTTCCTAATCTTATTTTGTGGACTTCCTAGGTGGCTCAGTGGTAAAGAATCCTCCTGCCAATGCAGGAAATGAGGGTTCGATCCCTGGATTAGAAAGATACTGTGAAGAAGGAAAAGGCAACCCAGTGCAGTATTTTTGCCTGGGAAATTCCATGGCCAGAGGAGCCAGGTGGGCTACAGTCCATGGGGTTGCAAAGAGTTGGACATGACTGAGAAACTGAGCACACGCATAACCTTATTTTCTAGGCTACTGATGCTATTCAGGAGAACATTATGATTCAGATCCATACTGTTTTGTGAAGTCTTTATAACTGAGAGTTAAATCAGGTATAAAGCAAATGTCCCATTCTCACTTGCCTCCAATTATGGCTGAGAGAAGAGAGGCAGCAGAGCATTTGAGGCTTTGAGGTCAGACAACCTGACTTTGCATCCTCTGCCACTTATCAGTGTGATTTGGGAAAGCTTCTTTCATTCCTTAAGTCCCAATTTCCTAACACTTCAAAGGAGAATGAAAAGACAGTTGTTGACAGTATGAAATAAGAAAACATATGTAAAGTACCTGGCATTGATAAGGGGTTAAACACTGATAGCAGGTGTTATGAGCTTAGCTTGTCAAACACAGCATTCAGTCATCACTGCACATCTGGGCCTCACCCAGCAGTCTGATGTGCGATGGGTAATAAAGTCCAGTCAAAAAGAGGGCAGCCAAACTGGGGATCCACTGGAGAAGACCCTGGTGCTGGGAGGGACTGGGGGCAGGAGGAGAAGGGGACGCTGGGGACCCATTGGAGAAGACCCTGGTGCTGGGAGGGACTGGGGGCAGGAGGAGAAGGGGACGCTGGGGATCCATTGGAGAAGACCCTGGTGCTGGGAGGGACTGGGGGCAGGAGGAGAAGGGGCGGCAGAGGGTGAGACGGCTGGATGGCAGCACCGACTCGATGGACGCGAGTCTGAGTGAACTCCGGGAGCTGGTGATGGACAGGGAGGCCTGGCGTGCTGCGATTCATGGGGTCGCAGAGAGTCGGACACGACTGAACTGAACTGAACTGGCAACCCACTCCAGGGTTCCTGCCTGGAGCATCCCGGGGACAGGGGAGCCTGGTGGGCTGCCGTCTGTGGGGTCGCACAGAGTCGGACACGACTGAAGTGACTTAGCAGCAACTGCCTGGTTATCCACCCTGTGGGCATTCCAATTTGGTGCAGCGTTCCTGCCAACATTCTGCCCATACTAACACGGCACTCCTCACAGTTTGCCTCCAGGGCCAGTTTCCTGGGGTAAAAAGTCTTGCTGCTACTTTACAGTTAAATTTTGCTATTCTACCCAAACAGGTGTTTCCAGCACCTTCAGTCACCGTATTCCTCAGATTGGAGATTGCCTTCCATGAGCAAAGTTAAAATAATGTGTGACCACCAAAGAAAAACTTCCAGAAGATCTATCAAAGTGCCTATTCTTGGGCTCTCTTATCTGGCAACAGAATATCTTCTGTTGATTTATTAACAAATTATTGACATCATTCTTAGAAAACATAACCTGTTAACAACTCAAATCACTTAGTCTTACTCCTTTATTCTGGACATAAGGCACAGAGCTCAGGGACACTGATGAATTTATCTAAATCATATGCTGCTAAGACACTTCAGTCGTGTCCGACTCTGTGCGACCCCACAGACGGCAGCCCACCAGGCTCCCCCATCCCTGGGATTCTCCAGGCAAGAACACTGGAGTGGGTTGCCATTTCCTTCTCCAGTGCATGAAAGTGAAAAGTGAAAGTGAATTCGCTCAGTTGTGTCCGACCCTCAGTGACCCCAGGGACTGCAGCCTACCAGGCTCCTCTGTCCATGGGATTTTCCAGGCAAGAGTGCTGGAGTGGGTGCCATTGCCTTCAGATATACCTATATACATGCACATGCCCACATGACACTACGCAGACATGCATGCACACTTGTAAACACACACACATATATAAAAAGGACAAATTCTATAGACTTTTTTCATGTTTATCTCAAAGTTAATTCCAAGCTCCTCATTATTAACAGTGATCACAGTTTGCTAGAAATAGAAACCAACATAAGATGTCCTGAGTTAAAGCTAAAGTTCCAAGGAACATGAGGCTTACTAAGGTCAGCACTGAAGCTAAGAAGCAGGAAGCAACTGGAGCCAGGGACTGAAAGGTGGGCAGGACCGTCAGCCTCTGCTTCTTTGGCCGAGTCTGTATTCACCTACTTCAGTCCTCACTGAAGACCGACTCTACACCGGGCAAATTGAAACCTCACTACACAGACATTTTCTTCAGCTCTCACAGACATTTCACTGCTCCTGTCCACGTTACAGATTTAGCCACATGCAGAGACTCAAGTATAAGTCCCTCAACCCAGCCCCCACCCCACTCCGGTGAGGAGGGAGGTCACCCAGTGCAACAGGTCACCCACCGTGCCCAATGGATCAGAATACTGCTGAGCAGACAGCCCCACGGGCTCCTCAACAAGCACATCATCTGATCCTTTTGCACCTCTCACTCACTCCACAGTACTTAAGCCAATATTAAAAAAAAAAAAAAAAAGGTACCCAGGCACTAGCATAGATGACCAACTATACAAAATAGCACAAATTTTACTTTTAAAAAGTGGAGAAAATAACTCATAAAATAATTTTCAATGTAAGGAATTACTTGTTCAAAATCATAATTCTTCCACCTGTTTTCTTTCTACCAGACTTATACTGTACCGGGCTGTACTATTTCAGGTAACTAGGAGATTAGTGGAGCCTGTACTGCCGAGAGTCTCAGCAACATGATAACTGCCCAGGTCAGAACATGTCCACATCAGGGAGAAAGCCACCATAAAGACCCCTGCTTCTCCAGATTGATTAGTACGCAATTGCAAATATGTTGATGTATACCAAGACTTCTGACCTTTATATTCCTTCCTCTCTGCAAGGTGGCTCTTACATTTACACTGTATACTATTATCAGGTAAAAGGAAGTCATCAACTACTATCCCAGCTCATGGGAAAGACAGGGAGATGCTGGAAGGGGAATCAATCAGGCTGGCTCCATTTAGGCTTGAAGGATTTCTTGTTAGGCTACCCCCTTTAATTCCAGGACTCCCTCACCTCTGCCCCACCACCTTCTTTCTCTTGAGCTTGTATACGTCCTGGGGCATTGTGAGGTGAGAAGTTAGAAACACAGCAAAATTTAAGGAAATGGATAGGACTCCTTTCCTCATGGAGGACCCAAACAAGATGTTAGCTGATGGAGTGAAACTTCAGGAGAAGCAAAAAGCAAGTACAGCTAACTGAGCCCTCAGGGACAGAAGATGCACATTTGGATAAAAGCTGAGGTTTCCCAGTGATGTCTCTGCTCCCATGAGTAGAACTGTATCTTGCAAGCACACACTTGGGCAAGAATATTGCAAGATTGCTCAAGGTCCCATCTGCATAGCTATAACCACCTCCCCTTGCCCCCTTTCCCTCACTCCCCCTCCTCATGGTCCACTGGAGAAGGGAATGGCAAACCACTTCAGCATTCTTGCCTTGAGAACCCCACGAACAGTGTGAAAAGGCAAAATGCTACGACACTGAAAGATGAGCCCCTTAGGTCGGTAGGGGTCCAATATGCTACTGGAGAAGAGTGGAGAAATAGCACCACAAAGGAATGAAGAGGCTGAGCCAAAGTGGAAACAACAGCCAGCTGTGGTTGTGTCTGGTGGTGAAAGTCAAGACCAGTGCTGTAAAGAACGGTACTGCATGGAAACTGGAATGTCAGGTCCACCAATCAAGGTAAACTGGAATTGGTCAAACAGGAGTTGGCAAGAGTTAACATGAACATCTTAGGAATCAGTGCACTAACATGGAACAGAATGGGCGAATTTAATTCAGATGACCATTATACTACTGTGGGCAAGAATCCCTTAGAAAAATTCGAGTAGCCCTCACAGTCAGTAAAACAGTCCCAAATGCAGAACTTGGTGCAGTCTCAAAAATGAGAGAATGATTTCAGTTTGTTTCCAAGCAAAACATTCAGCATCACAGTAATCCAAGTCTGTACACCAACCACTAATGCTGAAGATGAATTTGAACAGTTTTATGAAGACCTACAGGACCTTCTAGAATTGATACCCAAAAAAGATGTCCTTTTCATCATAGGGTACTGAGAATGCAAAGGTAGGAAGTCAAGAGATATCTGGAGTAACAAGCAAATTTGGCCTTGGAGTACAAAATGAATCAGGGCAAAGGATAACAGAGTTTTGCCAAGAGAACACACTGATCATAGCAAATACCCTCTTCCAACAACATAAGAGATAACTACACATGGACATCACCAGATGGTCAATACTGAAATCACATTGATTATATTCTTTGCCGCCAAAGATGGGAAAGCTCTATACAGTCAGCAAAAACAAGACCAGGAGCTGACTATGGCTCAGATCATGAACTGCTTATTGCAAAATTCAGACTTAAATTGAAGAAAGTAGGAAAAACTACTAGACCATTCAGGTATGACCTATATCAAATCCCTTATGATTATACAATGGAAGTGACAAATAGATTCAAGGGATTAAATCTGATAGAATACCTGAAGAACTATGGATGGAAGATCATAACACTGGACAGGAGGCAGTGATCAAAACCATCCCCAAGAAAAAGAAATGCAAAAAAGCAAAATGGTTGTTTCAGAAGGCCTTACAAATAGCTGAGAAAAGGCCAAGGAGAAAAGCAAAGATATGCCCATCTGAATGCAGAATTCCAAAGAATAGCAAGGAAAGATATAGCCTTCTTAAGTGAACAAAGAAATAGAGGAAAACAATAGAATGGGAAAGACTAGAGATCTCTTCAAGAAAATTAGAGATACCAAGGGAACAGTTCATGCAAAGATGGGCTCAGTGAAGGACAGAAATGGAAAGGACCTAACAGAAGAAAAAGAAGTTAAGAAGAAGTTGCAAGAATACACAGAAGAACTGTACAAAAAGGTCTTAATGACCAAATTAAGGTCATTAAGATAATCATGATGATGTGATCAGTCACCTAGAGCCAGACATCCTGGAGTGAGAAGTCAAGAGGTCCTTAGGATACTTTACTACAAACAAAGCTAGTGGAGGTGATGGAATTCCAGCTGAGCTATTTCAAATCCTAAAAGATGATGCTGTGAAAGTGTTGCTGATCAGCACATTTACAAAACTCAGCAGGAGCCACAGAGCTAGAAAAGGTCAGCTTTCATTCCAATCCCCAAAAAGGGCAATGCCAAAGAATGTTTAAACTACCAGATACTTGCTCTCATTCACATGCTAGGAAAGCTATGATCAAAATCCTTCAAGCAAGGCTTCAGCAATACATGAACCAAGACATTCTTGATGGATAAGCTGGATTTAGAAAAGACAGAGGAACCGAAGATCAAATTGCCAACATCCATTGGATTATAGAAAAAGCAAGGGAGTTCCAAAACATCTACTTATGCTTCATTGACTATGCCATTGTATGGATCACAACAAACTGGAAGATCCTTAAAGAGATGGAAATATCAGACCACCTTACTTGCCTCCTGAGAAACCTGTATGCAGGTCAAGAAGCAACAGTTAGAACCAGACATGGAACAACAGACTGGTTCAAAATTGGGGAAGGAGTGCATCAAGGCTGTATATTGTCACTCTGCTTATTTAAATTCTATGCAGAGTACATCATGTGAAATGCCAGGCTGATAAAGCAGAAGCTGGATTCAAGACTGCCAGGAGTAATATCAATAACCTCAGATATGCAGATGATACCACCCTAATGGCAGAAAGCAAAGAAGAACTAAACAGCCTCTTGATGAAAGTGAAAGAGTGAAAACTTAAAAACTGCGAAAAAAACTGGCTTAAAACTCAACATTCAAAAAGAGAAGATCACAGCATCCAGTCCCATCACTTAGTGGCAAATAGATGGGGAAACAATGGAAACAGTGAGAAATTTTATTTTCTTGGGCTCCAAAATCACTGTGGATGATGACTGCAGTCATAAAATTTAAAGATGCTTGCTCCTTGGAAGAAAAGCTATAACAAACCTAGACAATGTATTAAAAAGCAGAAATATAAAAAAAATAATAATAATAAAAATAAAATCAGAAATACAACTTTGCCAACAAAGGTCTGTCTAGAGAAAGCTATAGTTTTCCAGTAGTCACGTATAGATGTGAGAGTTGGACTATAAAGAAAGCTGAGCGCCGAAGAATTGATGCTTTTGAACTGTGGTGCTGGAGAAGACTTTTGAGAGTCCCATGGACTGCAAGAAGAACAAACCAGTCAATCCTAAAGGAAATCAACCCTGAATATTCCTTGGAAGGACTGATGCTGAAGCTCCAATACTTTGGCCACCTGATGTGAAGAGCTAACTCACTGGAAAAGACCCTGATGCTGGGAAAGATTGAGGGCAGGAGGAGAAGGGGGCAACAGAGGAGGAGATGGTTAGGCATCATCGACTCAATGGATACGAGTTTGAGCAAACTCTGGGAAATACTGAAGGACAGGGAAGCGTGGCATGCAGCAGTCCATGGAGTTGCAAAGAGTCGGTCAGGACTGAGCAACTGAACAACGAAAACAACCCCTACTCATATATACATGGTGATTTCCACTCTCTTCTTGTCTGTCCCCATCCTTGAACCCCTTCCTTGCCTGGAGTGAAGCACTGCTCTTTTCTGTTTCTGTTCAAGATATTTTCCTGATGCCCCAAATTCTCTTGTTTTGGTTTCTAGCCAAAGTATTTTGTCCTCTTTCATCTGAAAGAAAGTGAAAGTGTTAGTCACTCAGTTGTGCCCGACTCTTTGTTACCCCTGTGGACTGTAGCCTGCCAGGCTCCTCTGCCCATAGGATTTTTCAGGCAAGAATACTAGAGTGCGTTGCCATTCTCTTCTCCAGGAGGTCTTCCTGACCCAGGGATCAAACCTGGGTCTCCTGCATTGCAAGCAGCTTCTTTACCATCTGAGCCACCAAAGAAGCCCTCTTTCATATAACTAAACTAAAAAAGAAAGTCTCTTCAGTATTCAGATTTTCATGTTAAAGCTTGATGGCACTTCAGACCCCAAATCCAATCAATGGCAAGAACAACAAAATGTCTACTTTTGCTCAAATAGCAGGAGGATCTTAAACTCTCATCTCTGTGAGTAAAGCAAGGAAAGAAGAAAAACAGAGCAGTTGGTTCTGAACTAAAATTGTAATAGAAAAGGAATATCTACAGTTCAACCAAAAGGTATCTCTTAAGAATCAGAAAAGTAAAAAGTGTGCTTTGAAGAGTTCTTATGTTATGCTGGCCTTGTTACATCAGTCATTCCCCTCCTTTCATGTGGATCGATGGGCGCTGCCTGTCCTGGACTTCCATCTGTCACCAGGAGAATAGGACCATCTGGAGTCAGAACAGATCATCAATCCTTCCACACATTCAAGTTATTTTTTTAATTTAAAAAATGTTACACAACCGAGAAGACGTTATCAGATTCCTTTGTGGTTCTAATTTCTGTTTGGGATCCGTGACAACTTAGAGTGATGTGAGTGAAGCCATGATGTCAGGGCAAAAGCTGTGCCTTAGGAGTCTATTAGATTCCTATTGCTGTAGTAAAAAATCACCACAAACTGAGGGCTTGAAACAACACACATTGATTTTCTTATACTTCTGTAAAGTCAGAAGTCTAAAACAGGTCCTATATAAGGGTTTAAAATCAAGGTGGTAGCAGAGCTGTGTTTCTTTGGGGAGGCTCTAGGCGAGTTGTTCCTTGATGTTTCCAGCTTCTGGAGACTGCATGAGTTCTTTGGCCCATGGCCACGTGACTGACCTTTGCTTCTATCATCACATCTCTTTCTGACTTTCCTGCCTCCTTCTTGCCCTGATAAGAACCCTTGTGCTTAGCTGGGCCCACCTGCAAATGCAATCATCTCCACATCTCAAGATCCCTGTCTTGATCATATCTACAAAGTCCCTTCTGCCATATAAGCTAACATATTCGTAGGTTTGGGGGTAGGATATTGGTATCTTGGAAAGGGAGGGGTGGGTTTTTCTGCCTGCCACATGGTCTGACAATCAGAGGCTTACTTCATGAAAATCAGAAAGCATGATTTCTAGTCCATAATTAGGAATTTCAGTAGAAGAGTGCATGGGAGTTGTTAGTGTCTGGGTTTGACCTTGGCTTACTTGACTATTGTCCCCAATCCTGGCCTAGAACCATAGGATGTTGCAATGAAGAGCACTAGCTTTCAATTATACTAACCTGGGTTCTCATCTCCACCACTTAGGAATCTTGAGCACTTGGGCAAGTCCCTCAGCCTCTCTGAGCTTCCGTTGTCACCTGTCCTCTGAGATATTTTAGGAGAAAAGACTCAGAGACTTGCCTGCAGCAGTCCTCTTGAGCATAACACTGTTGTGGGATTGAGGGAAGCAGGACTGGACTGGGATGAAGTCACAAGACAGGTCTCAGCTGAGCCCACAGGGACTGTGGTACTAGGTGACCCTTCAGCATTGTCTCCCTGTGGGGCAAACAAGCCAGGCATTGATACCATTACCATGGCTTGAACTAGGGTGAGTCGAGGGAGGTCCTTGCCTCAAGGACAAAATTTAGGGGTGACAAAAAACTCAGTAACTGAGGTAAATAATATTTTATTGCACTATTTAAAAAAAATCTAAACTAATATAAAATTGTGCAGTGAACATATTGAATAAAGGCAGAATAAGTAATAGAATTCCCTGGTGGTCTAGTAGTTATAGGTGTCCCTGGTGGCTCAGATGGTAAAGAATCTGCCTGCAATGCCGGAGACCCGTGCTCAATCCCTGGGTTGGGAAAATGCCTAGAGAAGGGAATGGCTTCCAGTATTCTTGCCTGAAGAATTCCATGGACAGAGCAACCTAGCAGGTTAGAGTCCATGGGGTTGCCAAGAGTCAGACATGATTGAACAACTAACATTTTCACACTAGTGGTTAGGGCTCCACACTCTTACTGCCAAAGGCCTAGGTTTGATTCCTGGTGAGGGAACTAAGATTTCACAAGTCATGTGCTGTGGTTCCCACACTCAGAAAAAGGGGGAAAAAAAAAAAAGAAGTAACAGAGCTGTGCAGGGCTATATTGGAGCCTCAGGTAAAAGGAGGAATTGGTTATTACTGATACTGTCTCTATTTAAAATTGTGATATTTTGAGTAGTATGGATTTTTTTCATTCTTGATTTTTAAAATAGTGCATTAAAATATCATTTATCTTGATTTCTGGGTTTTTTGACACTCTATTAAATCTAGCATTGAGGCTTATTCCTCACTTTGTTTCACCCTCCTCCTGGCCCTGTGTTGCATGTGGGCTGCTCTTCACCTCCCCTTAGGAGGGGAGACAATCTTAGGTTAAGGATAATTCCTGGAGAGGGGCTTAGGTGTGAACCATTTGCAGCCTCCACGCCTGGCACCTGGGGAAAGAAATACCTAGATTCTGAACAGGGAGAGGGAGCATCCACTGGTGAGATGATGACACCTATCTACAAGGAGATTGCATTGTCGTCTAGTTTTCCCTCATTGGGACAGAAAGACAGTCAGGCAGCAGTTGTTTGATTACTAAAGCTAATTGTTTCAGGTGCCAGTGAATATGTTCAGAGCCAAATTTGGCCTGACCTCTTCCTTCTACCTTCCTATGAGCCAACCATCTGAGTGAAAGGTCTAGATTATTTACTTGGACCTGAGACTCCAATTAATACTACTGTAAACATATGACTTTGATTTCTGGTTTATTATTTTTGGTTAGAATTGCTGAGCAAATATACCAAAGTGAAACGTCTCCATCCTGTGCCTGACCAGACCCTTACCCCTGGACAGCCTTCTTAGGCTGGTGATCACAACCAAGTGGTGAATAGGGATAACTCTTTCTTTGCTACACGGGAAAATATAGAGAGAGACAGACAAATAAACAGCTATCCCTCAAAGCTCTACCAAATGCAGGATCATGAATGCCATGTGAATGTAGCCTACAGTCACCATGTTCTTGAAGTCTGTTAACCTGGCATGAAGTAGATACATAGATTTTTGTCTTTATCCAAAGATTGCATGCATGCTAAGTCACTTCTGTCATGGCTGACTCCATGCAGCTCTATGGACTGTAGCCTGCCAGGCTCCTCTATCCATGGAATTCTCCAGGCAAGAACACTGGAGTGGTGCCCTCCTCCAGGGGATCTTCCTGACCCAGGGATCAAACCCACATCTCTTATGTCTCCTGCATTGGCAGGTGGGTTCTTTACCACTAGTGCCATCTGCGAAGTCCTTATTCAAACTGATTCTCAAAACAGTAAGGGTTTTATAACCCCTGGGTGGCTGTGTCAGAATCCCTGAGGAAGGTGTTAAACTGAAGTCCCTTCTCCTTCCCACTGGACTAACAGCCATAAAAGGAGACGTTAATAGTGGGGGAATTTATAACACTCCATTTGCATCAATGGACAGACCATCCAGACAGAAAATCATTGAGTAAGACCTCCCTGGTGGCACAGTAGATAAGAGTTCACTGGCAAATGCAGGGGACATGGGTTTGATCCTTGGTCCAGGAAGATTTCACATGCCGTGGAGCGTGCACCACATGCTCCACAACGACTGAGCCTGTGACTCTAGGACCCGAGAGTCACAACTCCCGAGCTGATGTGCCCACGTGCCCTAGAGCCTGTGCTCTGCGACCAGAGGGGCCACTACACTGAGAAGACCACGCACCACGGTGAAGAGTAGCCCTTGCACACCACAACTACGCAGAGCAATGAAGATGCGGTGTAACCAGACACATCTTTAAAAGAAGAAAATTAATGAGGAAACTCAGGCCTTAAATGACACATTAGATTAGATGGACTTAACTGATGTTTGTAGAGCATTCCATCCAAACGCAAACATGTTCTCCTCAAATGCACCAAGAACATTGTCCAGGATGGATTCACATGCACAGCCACAAATTGAGTCTCAGTAAATCTAAGAAAATTGAAATCATACCAAGCCTCTTTTCTGACCACATGCTAGGAGATTAGAAATCAATGANAGGGGGGGGGAGGGGGGGGGGGGGTGGGTGAGGAAACTGTAAAAAGCACAAACAAGTAGAGGCTAAACAATATGCTACTAAACAACTAATAGATCACTGAAGAAATCAAAGAGGAAGTTAAAAAAGAATACCTAGGAACAAAGGACAATGAAAGCATGACAATCCAAAACTTATGGGGCACAGCAAAAACAGTTCTAAGAGGGAAGATTAGACTAATGCAAGCTTTTCTCAGAAACCCAGAAAAATCTCAGATAAACAACCTAAAGTAACTAAAGAACAAGCAAAAATCAAAGTTAGCAGAAGGAAAGAAATCATAAAGATCAGAACAGAAATGAATGAAATAGAGATGAAGAAAAGAATAGAAAAGATGAAAGAAACTAAAAGCTTGTTCTTTGAAAAGATAAGCAAAACTGATAAACCTTTAGCTAGACTCATCATGAAAAATGAATGAGTAAAAAATCAGTAAAATTAGAAATGTAAAACAAGTTACAATGGACGCTACAAAATACAAAGGATCATGAAAGACTGCCACAAGCAACTATATGACAATAAAGTAGACAACCTAAGAGATATGGGCAAAGTTTTAGAAAGGTACAATCTCCCAAGAATGAACCAGGAAGAAATATAAAATATTAACAACCCAATCACAAGTACTAAAATTAAAAGTGTGACTTAAAAACTTCCAACAAACTGAAGTCCAGGAAAGGACCAGATGGCCTCAGAGGCAAATTCTATCAAACATTTAGAGAAGAGTTAACAACTATCTTTCTGAAACTATTCCAAAAAATTGCAAAGGAAGGAGCACTCCCAAACTCATTCTATGAGGCCATTGTCACCCTGTTACCACAGCCAGAGAAAGATACCACGAAAAAGATAATTACAGGCAAGTATTGCTGATAAACATAGATGCAAAAAGCCTTCAACAAAATTTAGCAAACTGAATGTACTGTATTGTACATTAAAAGGATCATACACCAAGACTAAGTGGAATTTATCCCAGGGATGCAGGCATTTTTCAATATCCATAAATGAATCAGTGTGATATACCACATTAACAAATTCAAGAATAAAAGCCATATCATCTCTATAGATGCAGAAAAATCTTTTGACAAAATTAAACACCCATTTATGATAAAAACTCTATGGAAGTGGGCATAAAGGAAACTTACTTCAAGATAATAAAGGCTATATATAACAAACCCACAGCTAACATCATTCTTAATGGTGAAAAGCTGAAAGCATTGCCTCTGAGATCAGGAACAAGACAAGGATGTCCACTCTCACCGCTTATACAGCATAGTTTTGGAAGTGTTAGCCTTGGCAATCAGAGAAACAATAAAAAGAATCCAAACTGGAAAAGAAGTAAAACTGTTACTATTTGCAGATGACATGATGCTATACATAGACAATCTTAAAGATGCTACCAGAAAACTACTATAGTTCATCAATTAACTTAGTAAAGTTGCAGGACACAAAATTAATACACAGAAACCTCTTGCACTTTTATACACTAACAAAAATGATCAGAAAGGGAAATTAAAGAAACAATTTCACTTATCATCACATCAAATAAAATACTTAGGGATAAACCTAGGTTTCCTAGGTGGAGCAATGGTAAAGAATCCACCTGCCAAAGCAGGATACGCAAGAGAGGCAGATTAGATCCCTGGGTCAGGAAGATCCCCCTGGAAACCTTTCCACTTCAGTAGGAAACAGAAATCTGCTCCAATATTCTTGCCTGGAAAATTCCATGGACAGAGGAGCCTGGTGGGCTATAGTCCACGGAGTCACAAAGAGTCAGACATGAGTGACTCTTGTCACAACAACAACAAGGAGGCCAAAAAAAACCGTACTTCAAAAACTATAATATACCAATTAAAGAGATAAAATATTAAACAGATGGAAAGATACACCATATTCTTGGATTAGAAGAATCAATATTGTGAAACTGTCTATACTACCCAAAGCAATCTACAGATTCAATGCAATCCCTATCAAACTACCAATGGAATTTTCTTTTGCAGAGCTAGAATAAAAATTTAAAATTCATATGGAGACACAAAAGACCTAGAATAGCCAAAGAAATATTGAGAAAGAAAAACAGAGCTGGAGGAATCAGGCTCCCTGAATTCAGACTACACTAAAAGAGTAAGTCATCAAAACAGTATATTACTAGCACAAAAACAGAAATATAGATCAATGGAATAGGATAGAAAGCCCAGAAATGAACTCATGAACCTATGGTCAATTGTTCTATGACAAAGGAGACAAGACTACACGATGAAGAAAAGACAGTCTCTTCAATATGTGATGCTGGGAAAATTGGACAGCTACACATGTAAAAAATTAGAACATTCTGTAACACCATACACAAAAATAAACCCCAAATAGATTAAAGACCTAAACGTAAGACCTGACATACTATTCTTAGAGGACAACATAGGCAGAACACTCTTTGACGTGAATCACTGCAGTGTCATTTTTGATTTATCTCCTAGAGTGATGGCAATGAACAAATGGGACCCAATTAAACTCAAAAGCTTTGACACAGCAAAGGAAACCATGAGCAAAAGAAAAAGACAACCCACAGAATGGGAGAAATTATTTGCAAACAGTGCGATCAACAAGGGGTTAATCTCCAAAATCTACAAACAGCTCTTGCAACTCACTATCAAAAAACCTACTCAACCAAAAAATAGACAGAAGACCTAAACAAACATTTCTCCAAAGAAGACATAGAGATGGCCAAGAGGCCCATGAAAAGATGTTCAACATAGCTAATTATTGGAGAAATGCAATAATTAAAACTACAATGAGACATCACCTCACATCAGTCAGAATGACCATCATCAAAAAGACTACAAACAATAAATGCTGGACAGGGTATGGAGAAAAAGGAGCCCTCTTACACTGATGGTGGGAATGTACTGGTATAGCCACTATGGAGAACAACATGGCAGTTCCTTAGAAAACTAAAACTCGAGTTACCATATGATCCAGCAATCCCATTTCTGAATGTATATCCAGAGAAAACTATGATTCAAAGGATACACACACCAGTGTTCACTGCAGCGCTGTTTACAATAGCCAAGACATGAAAGCAACTTAGATATCCATCAACAGATGAATGGATACAGAAGATGCATGACATATATACAACGGAATATTCCTCAGCCATTAAAAAGAATGAAATAATGCTTTTTGCTGCAACATGAATCAGCCTGGAGATTATCATACAAAGTGAAGTCAGAGAGAAAAAGACTAATGTTATGTGATATTGCTTATATGTGGAATCTAAAAAAATGATAAACTTAATTACAAAATAGAAACTGGCTCAGAGACTTAGAAAACAAATTTATGGTTACCAAAGGTGAAGTATGGTGGAGGGGGTAAATTGGGAGCTTGGGGTTGACATACACACATCACTACTTTCAAAATAGATAACCAAGAAGACCCTGCTGTACAGCCGAGGAACTATGCTCAACATTCTCTAATAACATAAACAGGAAAAGAACTTGTAAATGAATAGATACATATGTATGTATAGCTTAATCGCTTTGCTGTATGCCTGAGACTAACACAACATTGTTAATTAACTAAATATTAAAGAAAAAATACTTTCCATTAGAAAGGGGTTCTAGCACTTAACATGGTCTCTGAGAAAAGATTTTGTGATTAGTTAGTGAGTCACTGTCACTGATGGGAGAATAACATGTACATCAGGTTTACTGAAACATAAAATGACAAGAACCACTCTTACAAATTGTTGACACAAGCGTGCATGAAATGAAAGTGGCAAAACTGCAGAATTAACTGACATGCATAGTGGTATATGAGAAATACAACTTCAGCTTTTTCATGAGCCAAATTTAAACAGCTATTAATGGTACTGAGAGAGCACATGGTTTGTGGAAACAACCTTTTTTCCAGGCTTAATGAGATTTTTAATTTTTATATGTTAGCTGAAGGATATATTTTAATAATCCCCCTGCCACATTGCGAAATGAACATTGTTGACACTGCCTTTTGCTTCTTGCTAGTAGTTCTATAGCCTTTTACCTTCTCCTCCTCCTCCTCCTTTAAATAACTTCCCATCCTTACTAAAGCAAACATTACATTGATTGTGATGAAAGAAGCAACAGAATTTCTGGACACTGTGTACTCTTCAGATAATGCATCCCTACAATGAATCACTTTTCTAATTTTGCAGATCATTTAGCAAAGTGCACATCCTAAAATGGATCCTATAAATGGTTTTTCATCTGTGAGCTTACTGTATTTCCTTTAGACATTTTTCATGTTGTTTTAACATCTTCTGGGGTAGGGTGGAGATAGTTTATATTTACTTTAAAATATTCTTTGTGATTGCTTTTTAAATCAAGCAGTCACTTCTCCTTCCTTATGATAATCATTTCTTTTATGAGCTGAAAAGGATTTTTGATTGTGGTGTTTTGCTATAACCCTAGTTGATAATACAGTGCCTTCGTTGTCGCTCAGTGCATAAGTCTCTGAGGTTTCAACTACAGTCAAATCAGGAGGAGCTGTCATCACAGCCACTGATGAAAACTCCAGCTTTTCAGCTGATCTTTGAAACAACATTATGTACTGCCTTTATTATAACGCTGGGGCTTTCCTGGTGGCTCAGATGGTAAAGAATCTACCTGAAATGCAGGAGACCCAGGTTCAATCCCTGAGTTGGGAAGATCCCCTGGCGTCACAAAGAGCTGGACATGACTGAGTGACTAACACACAGAGACACATTATAATGTCAAGTAATGTGTATCTAGGTGATCTGATGATGGAGGTTACACTTCATAATCATCTTTGGACTGCCAAAGATTTTCTACTTGTTCATTAGAGAGGAAAAAAGAAAATACAAAATAAACTAATTAAATCGTCTACATGACAGTTATCTTTTTGTATTTTTCTCTCTGTACCTTTCTAATTTAAACCAAGATAGTATAAAAGCCTACTCACATTTCACATGTACTTTTTTTAAAAAAAGAATTTCCTTTTATACATCAAGGGAAAGAAAATTCAGTATTTTCNTTACTTTAAATTTTTAATTGTCATTATAGTCCTTCTAATAATTATATCAGAAAAAAAATTTAGGTAACATTTATGTTTGCATATACCATCATGGAAAAGTTTTTTTTATAATTACTACAGAATGTATCAAATGTAGATTATTTACCTTCTGTTACAGATGATAAACTGATCTGATTATGTTTGACAATTTTCTTCATGAAAATTATCACCTATAAATTTATTGGTGATCTTGTCTGAATGTGGCTCAGAAATATTCCTAAAGGCTTGTCACTTTTAAAGGAATGGGGTTCTTTTGTGGGGGCTATGACCTATAAATTTATAATACAATATATGTGACAAGTATAATGAAGATGTTAAATTTACACAAAAGTATCATTTCAGTATGATATCAGGGTTGACTGCCCATTATTACTTAATAAAACTGAAGAAATGAAGGTAGGAATTAGAAGATTATCCTCTACCATTTTGAACCCCTTTCAGGAAAATAACCTGAAAAATGAACAAGGATCTTCCATTAAAACTGGTTTAAGACATTATTGGATTAGAAGAGAGTGAGTGTAGGAGCCCAGCATACTGCAGTTTATACTTTCTAGACTTAGTGTCAGTCTCCTGATTGTGCTTACACAGCGAGAACAAGTGGTGAAGGCATTCAGTGGTCCTCACGCTGTTTGAGTAGTCATTGGATTGAATGGACAGTGCATGACACAGTGCAGAGCCCAGATGACTCAAGCCTTCCTTAACTCTAGCCATTGCGTTCCTGCAGAGAGCGATGGTGGCTGATGCTTAAGGGGGACTAAGCTGGGAGAATGCAGACCAATTCAGAAACGGTTTCACCACATGTTTGTTTCCAGCCTGAGTAGGCAGTTATACTTCTTTCATACTGACTAAGTGGGACCAGAGGGATATTACTACTATTATTTTTCTTTTATTTGTAAAAGTGAGATAAAAATGTTTACTAGTTAAGGCTCTCTTGAGGATTAAGGAAAGAGAAATTGTGTGTATTTACACAATACCTACCAGGGATAGAGTACGGTGTTTTTGTATATGAAAGGTTTCTGTTGGCAGGTTGACTTTTTAAGTACTGTCAGCAGCTTTAGAGGATGTCCAAGGAAAATTAATGACTATGATTTTGATACAATTCTGCTGCTAAGTCTATGGATGTAGTCTCATTCATAACACTCTGTATCTGGAGAGTAGCATTCTAATGAGAAAAAAAATCTAGGAAGTTCTATTGCTATCTCTTCAGATTAAGTAATATTTGTAATTTCCAATGCTAAATTTGGCTGTTGCCGTGACTAGGAAAAAATAATATTCAGATTTTGGTAGCCTCTGAAAATTTTGGCATTAGCAGAATGCACAAAAGAAAAAAAATTTACTCACTAGTCAAATACAAGAACTGCACAATAAAATAAGTACTACTAACATTCTAATGCTTTTGGTTGATCACTTTGTAGAATGAAATAAACTATGAACTCCAAATGAGATACACATATCTATTAGCAGATAGACAAATCCTTAATAAAAATTGTGACAGTTTAACTACTTTTGAACAGAAAGGATACCACGAAGCTTTTAGAATTTTCCTTGGGTGTTTGGGGACACACACACACACACACACATGGAAATAGGGAGAAAATAACCTCTCTCAGGGGTAGTCATGAAGTCCATGGACTTTTTTTTTCCCCACAGGAGAGAATGTGACTACAACAGTCATGGGGATGGCCAAGGAAAGGGGGAATAGCTAAAGGCTAAAAGCATTGTGGCAGAAAGAAGCAAGAGAAGGCAGATACCATGAATGGCACACTGAGTTTATAAACATGTCTAAGTTTAGGGCTTTCATTATCTCCTAAAAGAATAAACAAATGAAGTAACTTCTCATTCACTTTATTTTTTTTTCTTATTTATCTGCCTGCTACTTATCAAAATTGGCAAAAAATATTTTGAAATGATGAAATTTATTATGGGACATTCTTCCTCAAATTTATAGCCAAGGGTGATAATTATATGGAAGGCAAGATCATGTATCCTATATTTTCTGTTTTGTTTGGTTTGCCTTCATTTGTTTATTTACTCATTTATCATTTCTAATTCATCTAGAAATTCATTTACAATTTTAGTCTAGTGTTTCTGAAACACTAGACTGAAATTATATTCTGAGCCTGATATTTAAATAATGTCAAATGTGTATGACTATTTGGAAGGGAATGCTGCTGTGAAAATGCTGCACTCAATAAGTCAGCAAATTTGGAAAACTCAGCAGTGGCCACAGGACTGGAAAAGGTCAGTTTTCATTCCAATCCAAAGAAAGGAAATGCTAAAGAATGCTCAAACTACCACACAATTGCACATATCTCACACACTAGCAAAGTAATTCTCAAAATTCTCCAAGCCAGGCTTCAGCAATATGTGAACCATGAACTTCCAGATGTTCAAGCTGGTTTTAGAAAAGGCAGAGGAACCAGAGATCAAATGGCCAACATTCACTGGATCATTGAAAAAGCAAGAGAGTTCCAGAAAAACATCTATTTCTGCTTTATTGACTATGCCAAAGCCTTTGACTGTGTGGATCACAACAAACTGTGGAAAATTCTGAAAGAGATGGGAATACTAGACCATCTGACCTGCCTCTTGAGAAACCAGTATGCAGGTCAGGAAGCAACAGTTAGAACTGGACATGGAACAACAGACTGGTTCCAAATCGGGAAAGGAGTACATCAAGGCTGTACATTGTCACCCTGCTTGTTTAACTTATATACAGAGTACATCATGAGAAATGCTGGGCTGTAGGAAGCACAGGCTGGAATCAGGATTGCTGAGGGAAATATCGATAACCTCAGATATGCAGATGACACCACCCTTATGGCAGAAAGTGAAGAAGAACTAAAGAGCCTCTTGATGAAATTCAAAGAGGAGAGTGAAAAAGTTGGCTTAAGCTCAACATTCAGAAAACTAAGATCATGGCATCTGATCCCATCACTTCATGGCAAATAGATGGGGAAAAAGTGGAAGACTTTATTTTGGGGGCCTCAAAATCACTGCAGATGGTGATTGCAGCCATGAAATTAAAAGAGGCTTACTCCTTGGAAGGAAAGTTATGACCAACCTGGACAGCATATTAAAAAGCAGAGACATTACTTTGCCAACAAAGGTCCGTCTAGTCTAGTTTTTTTTTTTCCAGTAGTTGTGTATGGATGTGAGAGTTGGACTATAAAGAAAGCTGAGCACCGAATAATTGATGCTATTGAACTGTGGTGTTGAAGAAGACTCTCGAGAGTCCCTTGGACTGCAAAGAGATCCAACCAGTCCATCCTAAAGGAGATCAGTCCTGGGTGTTCATTGGAAGGACTGTTGTTGAAGCTGAAACTCCAGTACTTTGGCCACCTGATGCGAAGAGCTGACTCATTTGAAAAGACCCTGATGCTGGGAAAGATTGAGGGCAGGAAGAGAAGGGGATGACAGAGGATGAGATGGTTGGATGGCATCACTAACTCAATGGACATGAGTTTGGGTAGGCTCTGGGAGTTGATATGGACAGGGAGGCCTGGCTTTCTGCAGTTCATGATGTCACAGAGTCAGACATGACTGAGTGACTGAACTGAAATCAAATATTCCTAGTAATTTATTCCTTGGGAAATCAGACTGACCATATAAAGCAAAACAACTTCAGTGGCGTGCCCTGCCTTGTGAAGCTGGGTATCCACAGGGACCTGAAAGCACAGGTTCCATAGCTTTGGTTGGAGAAAATGAGTGGGATGCACCATGAAATCCAGGCTGAAGGGCTCTTTTGGCTGTTTATGCAGAGTAATGATCTACCACAAGATTGCTTAGCTCAAATGGAAAATTTTCATCAAAAAGATTCTCTTCCATTAAGACAAGACTAATGCACAATTTTAACACCTTGCCAAAACATTAGTCATTGTGTTTTCTCCAAGCACAAATCTAAGAAATTACCCACTTTATTTTTAGAAACAATTTCCCTCTATTCCCCTCAGCTTTTGAGAGTGCCATTATGATGTGGCTCCTCTCCCAATAAAAAGTACCCTTTTTTTTTTATTGAAATATCCCAGATTGATGTAGGTTCTTTAGCCAATAACAATAGAGCTTCATTCCACAGCATTTTAGTTCTTTTGAGGACCTCAAGGGCTAAGACATGAGTTAAACATACCTTTAGTTCAGTCTGGTCAAGGGCCCTTGCTTGCTTTCTTTTACATGTGTTTTCAATTCATTCCTGATTACCCTCCCCCCAACGTCACACCCACTTTCCCCTTCCCTACAGATGGCCATTTTAATAGTTTGATGTTGTTAAATATGTAAATATCTTTGAAAAATACAATATGCATGTTTTAATTTACGTAAGTGGTATTGTAACAGACCTAATTCTGTCATACTTTTTATTCACTCAGTTCTATATTTTTTAAGACGGTGCTATGTATACCGATTCATTGCTACTGATCACTCTGTGTTATTCCACAGAATGTATCCAACACATTTTACTTATTCATTCCTATAATAATAGATCTGGATTGACACCTAGCTCCCAGCTCCTACAGACTAGGTAGTGGAATCTAGTGCTCGGTCTGGAACATGCACGTGCTAAATTTCTCCAAGTATTGCAAACTGATCTCCTCAGTTCTGAACAAATACTAACCTAATACAAAGTTTCCCACATCTACCTAGCACTTGGTATCTTTGAAAGTTCTAATTTTTGAACAAATACTAACCTAATACAAAGTTTCCTACATCTACCTAGCACTTGGTATCTTTGAAAGTTCTAATTTTTCCCAATTTGATGAGTATAAAGGGATATCCCATTTTGATTTGTGCTTCTCCGATGACTAGTGAGGATGGCCATTCTGCTGTATAATTTTTTTAATTGCATTTATTTTTGGCCGTGCTGAGTCTCCATTGCTGTGCAGGCTTTCCTCTAGTGCATGGGCTTCTCTCTGTGGTGGCTTCTCCTGTGGAGCACCCAGTCTTCAGCAGCTGCAGCCCCTGGGTTCCAGGGCGCAGGCTCAGCGGTTGGGGCACACGGGCTTAGTTGCTCCACAGCTTGTAGATCTTCCCGGACCAAGGATCAGCCCTGTGTCTCCTGCATTGGCAGGCAGATTCCTTATCATTGTGGCACCAGGGAAGTCCTCTACTCATACTTATTAACCATTTGGAGTTCTCACCTGCAAATTGTCTTTTCACATTTTCCCAATATTTATATATATATTTTTCCATAGCATATTTGGGTTTCCCAGATGGCGCTAGTTGTAAAGAATCTACCTGCCAATGCAGGAGACATAAGAGATGCGAGTTTGGTCCCAGGATGAGGAAGATTCCTTGGAGGAAGGCATGGCAACCCACCCCAGCATTCTTGCCTGGAGAATCCCATGGACAGAGGAGGCTGGCGAGCTACAATCTATGGGGCCGCAGGGTCAGACGCGGCTGAAGTAACTTAGCAAACAAGCATAGCATATTCATGTTTCTAATACGAAATGACAGAAGTGAAATAGGACAGTTGTCTGTGCATCCCTGGGCTTAAAACATGGCATGGAAGTTGGAAGTCAGATCGTTAGGGGGAAACTGTTAAGTATAGATTTGAATCACAATTTCACAACTTAATTGCTGGCTGACTTGGACCAAAATACTTTCTCTGTGTGTGTCTCTGGTTGTGAGCATGTGTGCTTTGTGTGTGTGTGTGTGTGTGTGTGTGTACACAATGGGAGTCTTATATAAAGGTAACACAGCACAGGAGTGACCCCTCATTACCTTTGCCATATTCGTTGGTTAGAAGCAGGTCCCAGGTCCTGGCCACAAACTAGTGGTAAGAAGTACAATACATGAACGTGTGAACTGTTGGGGACAGGAATCATGTGGGGGTCAACTTAGAGTGTCACCTTAGAGTGGCAGACACCCCACATGCAAACAGACTCATGAAGTATACCTGAGGAACTCTCTGGGCTTACATTACATACCCTGTCACACTTACTTGGAAATCTTAAAACTCTGTAAATTAGGGAACTACTTAATTCTTTACATTCATTTTTAGCTTTAATTCTTGTTCCTGAACATACTTTAAAAAAAATTCCATTTTGTCATCCCGATTTCTTCATGCAACCCTCTGTTTTTGCTCCCTTTCATCTTTCATTATGCAAACATTTATTTAGCCCTCTTAATAGTTCCAAACACTATTTTAAATACTGGGGATACCATGGTGTAAAGAAATATCCAGTATCATCATGTTCACAGAGCTTATGGATTATAGGAAATCAAAATTATAAATGTCAAGTATAAGATAGTGTCACAAATATAATCAGCCAAAAAGCCCAAGGTCATGGGCAGGCATGTAGGAGGAATACCGAAACTATTCTGGAGGGGAAAGGAAACACTTCTCAGAGGAGGTGACCACAAAATTTTAGTTAAAATCCTAGAACAGTAGTAAAATAGCAGGATGTTAAAGTCTATTAACATCTAAAGGACCAAACATTCTTAATGACTTAAACAGCAAGCTGAATTGCTGTATTTTCATCCATCTGTTTGAAATTATAGCTTAAACCTCAAACTTTCTTAAGTATATAAGATGAAATAAAAATAGAACTGCCATATGATCCAGCAGTCCCATTCCTGGGCATACACCTGGAGAAGATCATGATTCAAAAAGATGTATGCACGCCAGTGTTCATTGCAGCACTATTTACAACAGCCAATGGAAACAAGCTAAATGTCCACCAACAGAGGAATGGATAAAGATGTGGTATACACACACAGACATATATAATGGAATATTGCTCAGTCATAGAAAAGAATGAACTAATACCATCTGCAGCAACATGGATGAACTCTGGCAGGCTATAGTCCACAGGATTGCAGAGAGTTGGACACAACTGAAGTGACTTAGCACAGATGGACCTAGAGATATCATACTAAGTGAAGTCAGACAGAGAAAGACAAATATCATATGATATCACTAATGTGTGGAATCTAATTGTTTTTACATGATACAAATGAACTTTTTTTTTTTCAAAACAGAAGACTCACAGATGTTAAAAATAAACACACTGGGATGACCCAGAGGGATGGTATGGGGAGGAAGGTGGGAGGGGGGTTCAGGATTGGGAACATGTATACACCTGTGGCGGATTCATGTTGAAGTATGGCAAAACCAATACAAGATTGTAAAGTAATAAATAAATAAATAATAAAAAAAGAAGAAGAAGAAAACTTATGGTTACCAAACAGGAGGAATCAAAGGTGTGGAAAGATAAATCAGGAGCTTGGGATTAGCATATAACATGGGTATTCGTAGGCAACCAAAGAGGGGACTCAACTCAATATTTGATGATAACCTATACGAGCAAAACACCTGAAAAAAAAAGTATATTCAGTATATGTATAACTGAATCACTTTGTTGTATACTTGAAAGTAATACAACATCGTCGATCAACAATACTCCAATGAAATTTTTTTGAGATTAAGTACATCAGCTTTTGTGCTGCATTAGTAACAGTGAGTCTATGAACAAACTCATAAAGATTATAATGTTGTTGAGTAAAAGTTGTTAAACTTACGTCAAAACTCTTTACTTCTCTATGGCTCAGTTCTCTCACTTATAAAACGATTTGGGATTAGTCATTTCTAAGATATTGGTGTGTGTGTGTGCTTGCTAAGTCGCTTCAGTCCTGTCTAAGGCTGCAGCATTATAGACTGTAGCCAGACTCTTCAGTCTTGGTTCTAAATTCTGTGATTCCGTGAGTCTGTTGGCTTTAGAATGGCATTACTTAAACAGGAATGATGGTGCTAGAGGACACTGCAGCTGAGATCCAAGCCCATGTCAGCCAGTCCAGGTAAGACCACGAGCAACATCTTTGTGTCAATTATCATAAGGCTCCCCCTTCTGGTGGATGCTCTAAAGAAAGGTGTCCGTTCTTCAAGGCACAGAGCTTTTTGAGAGCAGTGAGGCTTGGGTTCAGGGCCTCAGAGGCTCTTGGAGTGGAAGAAGTATATGATGGTACTGCTGCTGCTGCTGCTAAGTCGCTTCAGTCGTGTCCGACTCTGTGCAACCCCATAGATGGCAGCCCACCAGGCTCCGCCATCCCTGGGATTGTCCAGGCAAGAACACTGGAGTGGGTTGCCATTTCCTCCTCCAATGCATGAAAGTGAAAAGTGAAAGTGAAGGCGCTCAGTTGTATCCAACACTGTACTGAGTTCAGTGTTACTTCTGACCCAGTTAGAACCATTCAAAGCTCCAGCTTCCCAAGAAACCAGAGATACAGTGGAAGAGGATTAGATGGTGATTTGTTGCCTGTCACAACCCACCTCAGATCCACGTTAAGTTCCTGAACACCCCAGTAGAGGAAGTAAGGTACACTTGGACTTATTTTTAACAAGGGCACCTAATGATTTTGAAGGTAGAATTATGTGTTTGCATTAAAACAAATCTATTTCTGTAATCCTTACCTAGTCTTTTCTCAGGCTCTAGTGTTATCACACTAAAAAAATCTGTAATGGCAAAATTAAGAGATTTACAATGAGAAGGGTAGCATCTATAAAGTAAATTTATCATTTTCCTCTTCTGAGTGACAGTTGTGGTCACAGCCACTCCTCTGCCCCAGAGCCCTCAGTCAGCTTCAGTTAATACCCTTCTTAAAACCCTTGTCAGTTCCTCCTAGGGACTTGTTGCCCACCACACCCTGTGATTTCTCTCTTCAAGGCAGGTTGTGTCACGGATTGCCTGGTAGCTATTCAGGAGTAATTAAAGTAAAGTGAAGTAGCTCAGTCATGTCCGACTCTTTGCAACCCCATGGACTGTAACCTACCAGGCTCCTCCCTCAATGGGGTTCTCTAGGCAAGAATACTGGAGTGGGTTGCCATTTCCTTCTCCAGGGGATCTTCCCAACCCAGGGTTCGAACCCAGATCTCGCGCATTGCAGGCAGACGCTTTAAACTCGGAGCCACCAGGGAAGCCCTCCAGAGTAATTAGGTTCATTTAAATCCTCATTCATCTCAAAGGCCCGGTAAGCCCCACCCAGCAAGTATCTCTCCTTCCTATAAGGGTTCATTTAGGTTCTCAAATGTCCTTAGAAGCTAAATGCCTTCTTAGATGCCTCACCAGTTGGCAAATGGATGGACTGTGTTTTATGCTCAGTTTTGGCACTGAACTGGGTAGTCATAGCCAGGGTGACCCTGGACAGTCTGACAATCCTCCTAGAACATGATTCCATAAACAGAGCCCAGGTGAGGTCTTTAAAATGAACATATAAGATGAGGAATCTTATATATAGTGAGTAATGTTTTATATATTTATATACAGGGGTAAGAAATCACTTCTCTGACAATATCAATTTATTAAGATTGAGGTAGGAAAGATGGTCAACTTCAGTTATCATGATTGAGCTTAACAGATTATATCTATTACTCCCTCACTGTGTACCAGACATTTTGCAAAGTACTTCCGTAAATTACCTAGTGAAATCTTCACAATGCCAAGAAGTTGCTACTACTACTATTTTAAGGACAATCTCATTTGTTTTGCAACTAATTTAACAACAATTAATTAATAAAAAATGTTTAAATGACTTCCAGTGCTCAGTTGCTCAGTCGTGTTCAACTCTTTGCAACCGCATGGACTGTAGCCTGCCAGGCTCTTCTGTCCATGGGATTTTTCAGGCAAAAATACTGGTGTGGGTTGCCAGTTCCTCCTCCAGGGGATCTTCCCAACACAGGGATCGAACCTACATCTCTTGCCTCTCCTGCATTGGCAGGTAGATTCTTTACCTCTAGCACCACCTGGGAAGCAAAATGACTTCCTAGAAGTTGTTTAAAACTGAGCTAAATGGAAATATATTGCCGTGGAAAGATGTTCAAGAGATGTTAAATTGGAAAAGAAAATAAAACCAAGCTGTTACAATTTTTTCAATTTTGAACTTCCTGCAAAAATAATTCCATCTTTTTTGTAAAGATAAATTGTATATCTATCTGACTCCACACACACAAAAAATAGATTTACTCACAAGTAATTATTAACTAAAATTTTAATATAGTTAATTCTAAAAATGGCATGGAAAAGATTAGGAAGGGGAGGGACTCACCTCTTTTAATTTACTCAAGTCTTGTAATTTAACTACAAAAACTACATTGATTTTTGTAACAAAGATCTTTAAGGTAAAAATAAATGAATAAAATATGTCATAGTCTTGTCAAGTTCTAAGTATTTTCTTCATATAACCCAGGTGAGTATTTCTTCCAATTTTTAAAACATCAATATGATGATAAGCATATAAATATTCATAATTGATAAAAGCTAACTAAATCTAACCAAAGTAAAGAAGTCTGCTTCTATTTTTTAATTGGCCTAAATAAACTGATCCAAGCAGAGTTTTCTGGAAGTCATCTAATTCTCTGTAATAATTTAATGATGATGATGACAATTATTATCAACATTTATACAGTGATTTTCAGATTTACAGATTAAAAATCATGTTCCCTTGCATTTTATTCTATTAATAACAGCAGTCATCTTGTATTAGGTTCAGCAACAAGTTTCAAAAAATAAACAACAAGAGTAGCTCAAACAAAACAGAAATGCAAGACCTCCCTGGTGATCCAGTGGTTAAGAATCCTCCTGCCAATGCAGGGGACATGGGTTAAATCCCTAGTCCCAGAAGATTCAACAGGCCACTGGACAACTAAGCTCAGCCCCTAGAGCCTGGGAGCCACAACTGCGAAGCCTGCACATCACAAGGGCTGAGGTCTGAGCGTCCTGGAGCATGTGCTCTGCAATGAGAAGCCACAACAATAGGAAGCACCACGACTAGAATGGAGCCCCTGATTGCTGCAACCAGAGGAAGCCTGGGCACAGCAGTGAAGACCCAGCGCAGCCAAAAGCAAATAAATAGAGAAAATAAAAATATAAATGCATTTCTTTTCTAAAAGCCTGGGCAAATCATCTAGGGCATTTGTGGTGACAATCATAAGAGACCCCGATTCCTGTTCTTTCTCTGCTATCCTCAATACACAGCTTCTGTCTCATTGTTTAAAATGACTGCTTCAGTTCCATCCATCACACCTGAATTCCAGCTTGCAGAAAGGAACAACGGGAAGAAAAGAGAACAAAGAGAAGAAATCCTCCTTTTTATAAGGATACTTTCTGGAAGTTTCAGATACAACTTCTACTTTTACCCATTTGGCCAGAAATTAATCACAAACATACCTAGTAAAGTAATGCTCAAAATTCTCCAAGACAGCCTTCAGCAATACGCGAACCGTGAACTTCCAGATGTTCAAGCTGGTTTCAGAAAAGGCAGAGGAACCAGAGATCAAATTGCCAACATCCGCTGGATCATTGAAAAAGCAAGAGAGTTCCAGAAAAACATCTATTTCTGCTTTATTGACTATGCCAAAGCCTTTGACTGTGTGGATCACAATAAACTGTGGAAAATCCTGAAAGAGATGGGAATACCAGACTACCTGACCTGCCTCTTGAGAAATCTGTATGCAGGTCAGGAAGCAACAGTTAGAACTGGACACGGAACAATAGACTGGTTCCAAATAGGAAAAGGAATACGTCAAGGCTGTATATTGTCACCCTGCTTATTTAACTTATATGCCGAGTACATCATGAGAAATGCTGGGTTGAAAGAAGGACAAGCTGGAATCAAGATTGCTGGGAGTAAATCTCAATAACTTCAGATATGCAGATGACACCACCCTTATGGCAGAAAGTGAAGAGGAACTAAAAAGCCTCTTGATAAAAGTGAAAGACGAGAGTGAAAAAGTTGGCTTAAGCTCAACATTCAGAAAAAGAAGATCATGGCATCTGGTCCCATCACTTCATGGGCAATAGATGGGGAAACAGTGGAAACAGTGTCAGACTTTATTTTGGGGGGCTCCAAAATCACTGGAGGGGCAACCCCACGTCCAAGGAGTGGTGGCTGTGCGGGCGCAGGAGGGCCTAGAGGAGCCATACCACGTTGAAGGTCAGGAAGGGTGGCAGGAGGAGCTACCCCTCATCCAAGTTAAGGAGCAGTGGCTGTGCTTTGCTGGAGCAGCCGTGAAGAGAAACCCCACGCCCAAGGTAAGAGAAACCCAAGTAAGATGACAGATGTTGCAAGAGGGCATCAGAGGGCAGACACACTGAAACCATACTCATAGAAATCTAATCAATCTAATCACACTAAGACCACAGCCTTGTCTAACTCAATGAAATGAAGCCATGCCCTCGGGGCAACCCAAGATGGGTGGGTCATGGTGGAGAGGTCTGACAGATTGTGGTCCACTGGAGAAGGGAATGGCAAACCACTTCAGTATTCTTGCCTTGAGAACCCCATGAACAGTATGAAAAAGCAAAATGATAGGATACTGAATGAGGAACTCCCTAGGTCAGTAGGTGCCTAATATGCTACTGGAGGTCAGTGGAGAAATAACTCCAGAAAGAATGAAGGGATGGAGCCAAAGCAAAAACAATACCCAGCTGTGGATGTGACTGGTCATAGAAGCAAGGTCCGATGCTATAAAGAGCAATATTGCATAGGAACCTGGAATGTCAAGTCCATGAATCAAGGCAAATTGAAAGTGGTCAAACAGGAGATGGCAAGAGTGAACGTTGACATTCTAGGAATCAGTGAACTAAAATGGACTGGAATGGGTGAATTTAACTCAGATGACCATTATATCTACTACTGCGGGCAGGAATCCCTCAGAAGAAATGGAGTATCCATCATGATTAAAAGAAGAGTCTGAAATGTAGTACTTGGATGCAATCTCAAAAACGACAGAATGATCTCTGTCCGTTTCCAAGGCAAACCATTCAATATCACAGTAATCCAAGTCTATGCCCCAACCAGTAATGATGAAGAAGCTGAAGTTGAACGGTTCTATGAAGACCTACAAGACATTTTAGAACTAACACCCAAAAAAAGATGTCCTTTTCATTATAGGGGACTGGAATGCAAAAGTAGGAAGTCAAGAAACACCTGGAGTAACAGGCAAATTTGGCCTTG
>SJYQ01000712.1:500640-524034 GCA_006410935.1 Redunca redunca | reverse complement strand
AAGAGTTGACTCATTGGAAAAGACTCTGATGCTGGGAGGGTTTGGGGGCAGGAGGAGAAGGGGATGACAGAGGATGAGATGGCTGAATGGCATCACTGACTTGATGGACCTGAGTCTAAGTGAACTCCAGGAGTTGGTGATGGACAGGGAGGCCTGGTGTGCTACAATTCATGGGGCCACAAAGAGTTGGACATGACTGAGCAACTTAACTGAAGTGAACCAAAAGGTCTACAAGCAAACTTTGCTTTTGAACTGAATGTTCATTTGCTGCATTAGTTATTCTGCTTACCAGGTATAAACAAACACTCCATGCATGTCTACTTTTGGTCAATACATAGTTTAAATGTAGGAGCTTCTAAAATGAATTATATTATTTCCATCTAATATCAGTAAAAGTGATATTCAGTAAAGAATAATAGGGAAATCCTTGGATAAAGAGAAATAACCTCCTCCAAACCTACTGAGAAGATTGGCTTACAGCTCTTTATTAGAAATTATAACATACATAAAGCTTCGTTAGTTCAGAAAAATGGGATGGAATGACACTAGTTTAATGATGATTGCAATGACAAGATAATACAATTACCTAATCAAATATGTCTTGGGATGAAACAGAAATAAAGGAGATTCATGTCTAGCTACAACTGCACTCTCTATTGAGCACCTAAAATGTGGCAAGCCCAGATTGGGAAGAGCTGTAAATATAAAATGCACATAGAATTTTGAAGACTTGGTATAAATGTAAGAATGTAAAATAACTCACCAATACTTTTATATTGAGTATATGTTGAAAAAATGTATATATACACACATACATTTTTTTCCCTTTTTTTTTTTTTTTTGGCTGCTCCACAAAGCTTATAGGATCTCAGCTCCTTGACCAGGGATTGAACCCACACCTCTTGCAGTGGAAGTGTGGAGTCTTAACCACTGAACTGCCAGGGGATTTCCATGAAAAGATATCTTAGATATTTGGAATAAATAAAATCTATCATTAGATTTCATTTTACCTATTTCTTTTTACTTTTAAAAATATGGCTACTAGAACATTTTGCTCTTGCATGTAAGGTTCATGTTATAATTCTCTTAGACGAATGATTTATACAAACAGCATGAAAGGAAAGAACAAGGACAGAGGGTCTTTTCCACTATCCAAGAAGGGAAAAAGTGTCTTGCTCTGAAGTGAACTGCATTTCCCAGCGACAAGACTGACACTCTGTTTCTGAGTAGCAATATTTCAACAGGATTTCTAAACATGTAGTTAAAATCATCTGAAAAAAAATTCTATAACTATCCTATTTCCTTGTAAAGGATTCCACCCTTAGGGAGGAGAAGAGAGAAAGAGAATCATCTGATGACTAATTGGGCTTTCCTAGATCTTCCAATATAGGAAGGAGCATCTGGAGTGGGAGATAAGTGCATTTCTGGTTACTGGAAAGAATATGCTTTAGTGGAAGTAAATGCACTGATGTACAGTCAGTTATGAGGCTTTTGACTGCAAATAATAGAAAAACTGATTTCAGCTGTAAGGAAATATGTTATCTTAACACCAAGGCCAGAGATAAAGCACGTTCTTCTGGGTGATCAGGCTGCATTTGTCAGCAGGCTTCTCAAGCTCTGCCTTCCCAGGTGTGTCAGCTTCTCTTCAAATTATGTTTAATAAGGTAACAAAAAATGCTACATTGTATTTAATAATGAAACAAATGTAAGCTATGTGGCTTCATTTCTTCTTATTCTGTTTCTTACTCCACTCTTCATCATTCAAAATGCCCCAAATATGACATTAATCTTGTCACAGGTTTTTGCCAGCATTCACTTATTTATTCATTCGTTGAGCACCTGTGATGTATCAGGCAAAACACGGTTCCTGCTCTTATGGAACTTTGTCTCTCTTATTAGACACAGAAGACAAATGCATACAAGTCATATCCTCAGTTTTGTCAGAATTGTAGGGCTGTTCAGTATGCTTGAAGGTTGTGTTGTTGTTGTTGTTCAGTTGGTAAGTCATGGCCAACTCTTAGTGACCTCATAGACTACAGTCCGCCAGCCTCCTCTGTCCATGGGATTTCCCAGTCAAGAATACTGGGTCGCCGTTTCCTACTCCAAGGGATCTTCCCAACCCAGGGATCAACTCTGTGTCTCCTGCCTTGGCAGGTGGATTCTTTACCACTGAGCCACCAGGGAAGCCCTGCTTCAGGCTACATATGATCTAAACATACCCCTAGAGTTTACATCTTTGAGAATCAGCAGCCAAATTAGGTGAAAGACCCAGACAGGTCAGTTCAAGTCACTCTAGGTCTGAAACTTGTATCAACAGGTTTCCCCATTCTTCAGTGACTTAAATCCCTTAAAGACTAATGCCTGTGGAACTATATGATGATGTTTGCAAATGTCTTAATCAAATGTCTTAATTCTCCATAAACTTGTTTCTAACCAGCAGAAACACCAGGGGGTAATTTCTAGGGCTTGACTTTAGGAAGGAGGCCAGGCTGAGCCATCTAATTTTATTGCCATAATATCATTTCTCAAAATACCTGAGTGGTGGGTAGCTCCAGGGAGAAACAAATCAACTCACCTTTTGAATTGGTGAAGCATTTTGGATTATAAACTGAACTGGACAGAACTTCGTTCGAGTTTCTGAGTTAGTGACTTTGGATGTGTTATCTCACATGTGATGATCAGGTTCTGGGTGGAAGGTATCTCCAACTCTGTGAAGTTGGTTTTGTTTTGTTGTGATGCCCATTTGAAACCTGACGAAATTGACACTCAAGGAGTGAGATCAGTTCAGTTACTCAGTCGTGTCCAACTCTTTGCGACCCCATGGATGGCAGCATGTCAGGCCTCCCTGTCCATCGCCAAATCCCGGAGTTTACTCAAACTCATATCCATTGAGTCGGTGATGCCATCCAACCATCTCATCCTCTGTCATCCCCTTCTCCTCCCGCCTTCAATCTTTCCCAGCATCAGGGTCTGTTCCAATGAGTTAGTTCTCTGCATCAGGTGAACTCCAAAGTATTGGAGTTTCAGCTTCAGCATCAGTCCTTCCAATGAATATTTGGGACTGATTTCCTTTAGGATGGACTGGTTGGATCTCCTTGCAGTGCAAGGGACTTTCAAGAGTCTTCTCTAACACCACAGTTCAAAAACATCAATTCTTCAGTGTTCAGCTTTCTCTATAGTCCAACTGTCACATCCATACATGACTACTGGAAAAATCATAGCCTTGACTAGACAGAACTTTGTTGACAAAGTAATGTCTCTGCTTTTTAATATGCTGTCTAGGTATGTCATAGTGTTTCTTCCAAGGAGCAAGCGTCTTTTAATTTCATGGCTACTGTCACCATCTGCAGTGATTTTGGAGCCCAGAGAAATAAAGTTTGTCACTGTTTCCACTGTTTCCCCATCTATTTGCCATGAAGTAATGGGACCAGATGCCATGATCTTCATTTTCTGAATGTTGAGCTTAAGCCAGCTTTTTCACTCTCCTCTTTCACTTTCATCAACAGGCTTTTTAGTTCCTCTTCACTTTCTGCCATAAGGGTGGTGTCATCTCCATATCTGAGGGTATTGATATTTCTCCTGGCAGTCTTGATTCCAGCTTTTGCTTCTTCCAGCCCAGTATTTCTCATGATGTGCTCTGCATAGAAGTTAAACAAGCAGGGTGACAATATACAGCCTTGATGTACTCCTTTTCCTATTTGGAACCAGTCTGTTGTTCCATGTCCAGTTCTAACTGTTGGCTCTTGACATGCATACAGATTTCTCAGGAGGCAGGTCAGGTGGTCTGGTATTCCCATCTCTTTCAGAATTTTCTACAGTTTGTTGTGATCCACACTGTCAAATGCTTTGGCATAGTTAATAAAGCAGAAGTAGATGTTTTTCTGGAACTCTCTTGCTTTTTCAGTGATCCAGCAGATGTTGGCAATTTGATCTCTGGTTACTCTGCCTTTTCTAAATCCATCTTGAACATCTGGAAGTTCACGGTTTACGTACTGTTGAAGCCTGGCTTGGAGAATTTTGAGCATTACTTTGCTAGCAGGTGAGATGAGTGCAACTGTGCGGTAGTTTGAGCATTCTTTGGCATTGCCTTTTTTTCAGATTGGAATGAAAATTGACCTTTTCCCGTCCTGTGGCCACTGCTGAGTTTTCCAAATGGCCCCCTAATTTTCCCACTCAAAGTTCTTTACTATAAGCATGTGGGAACCACTGTTACCCATTGCTCTGATCATTTCTTCTAAAGGTCTAAGGACTCAGGAATCCCCTGGTCATTGTACAATGAAACTTCTATAACTTCATCAGGAAATTCAACTGGAAGGAGAGACGGGGCCACTACAAATATTGTGCTGTGCTTAGTTGCTCAATTCATCTCTGACTCTTTGTGACCCCATGGACTGTAGCCCTCCAGGCTCTTCTGTCCTTGGAAATTCTCCAGGCAAGAATATTAGAGTGGGTTGCCATGCCCTCCTCCAGGGGATCTTCTCAACCCTGGGATTGAACCCAGGTATCCCTCATTGCAGGTGAGCTGGGCCACCAGGGAAGCCTCCTAAAATATTAGGAAGTAACAAAAACCCAACCCCATGTGAATTTTGATTTTCCATTTTCTTGGTATTAGGTATTGTCAGGTTAGGCTCCCACTCACCTCATACTCTAACATGAAACAAAAAGACGTGGAAGCGCTATGCCACCTCCAAGTCCATCAGTATTTGTTGAATAAATAATGATTATGTTGAATAAAAAAGGAATGAATGAGCCCAGATTTTTCTCTTCTTGAAGATTGCAATGAAGTTGTCTTCAAAGATAAGTTTAATCACAGGCCAATCACAGAAATAATAACCAGCTGGTGCTAAAAAGTTTCATGTACTGGGTTTCATCCTAAAGCCCTTAATAAGTTTCATTCTTTTACCACTCCTCCGTAGCAGATAATTTTATTCCAAGACAAGGAAAAACCAAAATGTCCTTAGTTCTCCTCAATTTTCCAACTTCTTTTGATTTGGAAGACAGAAAACCAGAAAACCAAGTATAGGGAGAATGACTGGCCCACTCTCAGCTGGCTCTTTTTGGGTTGGGGAGGAAGATGTTTCTTTTCATTTAGAGCTCCTTGGGCTCCGTGCAGGTGAGAGAGAGGTAGAGGTGTTCTTCTTGACATTCTAAGTGGAATTGGCCCTTGAAGATGCCTAATCTCAGGTGGGATACTCAAAGGCTTCAACCACTCAGCTGAATGTGGTTGTGTTATGGAAGCAACTCAGTTTAGGACCCTTCCTCAATGGTGAGTTTTTTTTCCTGCTATTCCATGAGGCCATCCCAGTCCATTTCCCAGCACTTCAGGCCCTTGGCCTTGATAGTGATATTTTACCTAGTGAGACAGACAACTATTTCCATGGATGCTTGATATTTTTAGTGGCAAATTCACAACACACAAATACATAAATGTAGGTAGATATGCATGTAAAGACTAATACACTTCTATTTCCTCACAACAATCCACATTCAATAACAACTTTTTTCACAAAACTCACAAAACAGGTAGAGTTTTTTTAAATACAAATAAACTGGGGGACCTATGGCAAGAGAGAATTTCCTTTCCTTCAAACTATGCTTTACCTCAAATCCTACCATCCCATCCCTGTCTCCGTTCCTTTCTCTAAAAGGAAGGAAAACACAAAAGTTCTCCTAAGAATACTTGTCAATGATTAAAATTCCACCAGTGGAAGCATATATTCCTTTGATAAAATGTGTTACTGCTTGATGATACACAGACGTCTCTGGAGTAAAGTTGCGGGTTTGACTTCACTAGCTTAACCCTTTGTATTGATAGGGGAGAGATTTGGCTCCAGAAACCAACTCCGAGATCGGCAGAGGTAACTGAGTAGGAAAATCTCCGAGTCCTCTCACAAACACACCAAGATCACAACCATCGATGAGAAAGACTGGAACCTGCCAGAAAAGATCTGCAACTAACATCATCAAGAAGAAACTATGACGAGATGGGGAGGAGGGGCAGACTGGCAGCATACTCAAGCCCCACACACCCAGGCGTGTGACTCACAAACTGGAGAATTATATTGCAGAGGTTCTTCCTAAAGAAGTGAGAGTCCTGAGCCCCATGTCAGGGTTCCTGGTCCAAAGGTCTTGCACAGGGAAGATGAGCTGCCAGAGTATTAGACTTTGAACCCAGTGGAGTTTAATTTCAGGAGTCCCACAGGACTGGGGGAAATAGAGATTTCAGCCTTAAAAGGCCCACACTAAATCCCACATGCCCAAAACAAAAGCAGTAATTTGATAAAACTTTAGCCAGTCCTACCTGCTGGTCTTGGAGAGTCTCCTGGAGGCGTGGAGGTCGCCTGTGGCTCATGCTAGGGACATAGGCACCGGCAGCAATCGATCCCGGGAGCAAAACCTGGCATGGATGCTGGTGCATGCAGAGGCTGATGGGGCAATTTTGAAACCTTCCCTCCAGTTCATTAGTGTCAACACCTGGCCCTACCTAATAATCTGCAGGCCCCAGTGCTGAGAGACTTCGGGTCAAGCAATTAACATGGCAGGAATACAGCTGCTCCCATCAGCAGACAGGCTGTGTCCAGAACTGGCTGTGGGTTCAGGAGGTCTTAAGTAGTTAAGACTCTGAGCTTCCACTGTAGGGGGCTTGGGTTCAATCCCTGGTTGGGGAAGTTTCACGTGCTGTGGTATGGCCAAAAAAAAAGCCTGATGGATCTTGGGTTCCATATTAAAAAAAAAAATTAAATTGATAGAAAATACAATTAAAAAAATAAAGGGTTTATCCCCCGCCTTAATTTTTTTTTTTTAAAAAAAGGTGGCTGAATTATTTGTTGGCAGTGTAAGATTTTAAAATGCATAATTTTTTTCTTTGAATATAAATTACTTACAGAATAGATTTTCACCCTCTGCATGTTCTTACACACAGCAGTTAACTGCTGAGGCTTAGGGTTTACACAGTGAATGGGGATGACAGTAGATTCAGTAAATAACTTCTGGACAACTTAGGATAGCTCCCCATAGTTCACTGTAATTGAATAAGATTAGGATAGATAAAATATTTTCCCTGCTAACCTACTATGATATTTATCTTAAACTCAGAGCTCTGAAACAGTTCAAATAAACACAGTAAAATTTTCTTTAAGTGTAGCTGAATCTGAGAGTTACATTCTGAATGGCTGATTTCAAGGTTTATAGCTATTTAAATTTGTGTTCCATTGGGGATGTTTAGTTGCCTTCTTGCTGTGAGGTCGCCTTGACTACTGTCTGCTTTTACCCATCCTTGTAGCAATGGCTTCTTTCAGCTCAGCTCAGTTGCTCAGTCGTGTCCGGCTCTTTGCAACCCCATGAATTGCAGCACGCCAGGCCTCCCTGTCCATCACCAACTCCCGGAGTTCACCCAAACTCATGTCCATCAAGTCAGTGATGCCATCCAACCATCTCATCCTCTGTTGCCCCCTTGTCCTCCTGCCCCCAATCCCTCCCAGCATCAGGGTCTTTTCCAGTGAGTCAACTCTTCGCATCAGGTGGCCAGAGTATTGGAGTTTCAGCTTCAGTATCAGTCCTTCCAATGAACACCTGGGACTGATCTCCTTTAGGATGGACTGGTTGGATCTTCTTGCAGTCCAAGGGACTCTCAAGAGTCTTGGGGGAAGCCCAATTTTGTTCTCAGTGAAAAATAAAATGAGCAGTGAAATGTAAACAACCTCTATTGACTTGAAAGAAATACATTTAGACACAAGTCTCTTTCAAGGTATTCAAAGTCCAAAAATCTCTCTTCACAGAGTAATAGCTGCACCAAGGTTTAAGCAAATATACTCTTAGCAATTATGTTGCACATCATTTAATGCTGACTGTCTGTGTCTAAAAGTCAAGCCAGTTTTGGTGGGCATCTCTTTTCAAAGGATTCTTTTACTTTCTGAGAGGATTTCTCTGACATTCTCATCTCACTTTCTTTTTCCTTAATTTTAAGTACTGTTTGAGTTTGCAAGAAATCTCTTTCGTGAACTCCTGTTTCTGGCAGAAGAATGAATTTAGATGAGTGAGAAAAATGATCAGATGAAAAGTGGAAAAGAGTGTTGTCTGTCTGGATACCAGTTAGACTGCTGCAAGTTGTCTATTATCATGCATTAGGTCAGGACTTGGGCTTCCCTGTGACTCGGATGGTAAAGAATCTGCCTGCAATGCAGGAGACCTGGGTTCAATTGCTGCATCAGGAAGATCCTCTGAAGACTTGGCAACCCACTCCAATATTCTTGCCTGAAAAATCCCCATGGACAGAGGAGCCTGGCAGGCAGGCTGTGGCCACGGGGCCACAAAGTCAAACATGACTAAGCAACTAAGCACAGTACATCTCAATACTTAGAAAACAAGTGATTACTATGTCTTAGAGGGATATCTCCTATTGTACCCCAGTCATGATTCTATGACTATTTTGAACTGAAAAGAGAGAGAAGCAGTTTTAAAGTCTATAGAGAATCAGACAAGGCTGATGTCTAGTAGACTTCCAGAGAATAGAGATTAAGATGCTGTTTCTGAACAACTAATTGCAACTTACAAGTGACAGGATCTGATCAAAGGTGGGCCTTTACTCATGCCAGAGCCTATTCCCCTTCTATGTATTATTTCTAAATTGTATAACTTAAGTTATGTATGTGTGTGCTCAGTTGCTCTTTGCGACCGTAGCCTGCCAAGCTCCTCTGTTTATGAGATTTTCCAGGCAAGAATACTAAAGTGGGTTGCCATTTTCTCCTCCGGGTAAGTCATGCATAGGTTATTGCATAACTCAGTGATGTGAATCAACAGCAGTCACTTATTATTTTTAGGATTTCTCACGGTTTGGAGGTTAACTGAACTCAGCAGGTGGTTGTCACTTGGGGTGGCTCATGTGGTTGCATGTGGTGATTCTGACAGCTGGTGCTCCTGGAACATCTCTGTCATTATGTGGCCTCTCCAGCAGGACAGCTTCAGGGAATCAGATTTGCAACAAGGCGATTCAGGAGCCCAAAGGCACACAAAGAGCTTCCAGTCAGCTTTTTAGCTCCTCATTCTTAAATATGATCACATTGCCAAGGTTTATCAGGTATGGGAGGAAAGTAACACAAAAGATAAAGACTAAAACAAAACAGAAATAAAAGGGGGGAGGGGGTTCAGAGGAAGTACATGAATGACATATAGGCTTACCATTTTCCAGGTACTGTTCTAAACGAGTACTCCATATTAATCTCATTTGAACCTCCAAATAACTCTATGCAGTGAGTACTCTCATTACTGCTCTTTTTGCTGAGGGAACTGATAAACAGAGGTCAGTAACTTGCCTAAGTTACTTGTCATAGTCAGTGGCAGTACTGGCATTTGAATTGTTTGCAGAGTCCAAGTTCATAACCATTACATCACATACCAGAAACCATTTATGGAAGAGCAGGAAAAGTCTCTATATGTAGTATCTTCAGAAACAAAAGTAGGTTTTACACTTATGAAACAAGAAGAGAGTGCTATTTTACAAAGAACATTTAGGGAAAAAAAGAGATTTTTGAAATTAAAAACAATGCAATGATACAAATAACAACAGAGGGATTATAACACAAATTTTGAAGGAAACATCCAGAAATTTAAATAAAAAGCTGAGATGGAAAATAAGATATTAATAGAAGTGACAGGAAAATGAAAGGCTTAGGGGCTTCCCTGGTGGCTCAGATGGTAAAGAATCTACCTGCAATGCAGAGATCCAGGTTCAATCCCTGGGTCAAGAAGATCCCCTGGAGAAGGAAATGGCAACCCACTCCAGTATTCTCACATGGGATATCCCATGGACAGAGAAGCCTGGTCGGCTACAGTCCGTGGGGTTGAAAATAGTTGGACACGACTTAGAAACTAAATAGCAACAATCAAGGGTCTAGCATAATGAGTGAAATAAAGATCTATACCAAGGCTCACCATCAAAGAGCCAGAGATAAAGACCTTAAATGTTTTCCAGAGAGAAAAATCAGCTCTTAAAAGGATTTAGAACCCACTGAACTTCTCAACAGCAACATGGGCCATGTTCCAGTTGGAACACTGCCCTCAACTCTGAGGGGAAATGATTTCCAATCTTGAGTGCTGTACAGTGCCAAACCACAACCAGACCAGAGCACCCAGTAAAGGTATTTTCTGACATGTAATCCCTCGACATGTTTATCTCTCCAGTCCCTGTTCTCAACAGACCACTTTGCTTCTTCCAAATGACGGAGGAAATAAAAAGAGAGGAAGGCATGAAATTCAAACACTGAGGGGTAGATTGCAGATGAGAATGGATGCTCATGGTCATCCATTTCCAGGGTGGAGGAAATTTCCAGGACTGTTGCAATGTAGCAGGCCTGGAGCACAGGACAGAGAGTCCTGTGGAGATGTTTACCACGAAAAAGGCAGCACTGATATGTCACCTAATGTGGCTGATTTTACTAGAAGTTTAACAGTAGTGTTAGAAAATTTGAGGATGTGTGAATAATAGGTACATGGGAGGCTAAGGACACAAAATAGTACACGACTTTGTTAAAGTCCAGGAAAAACAAAAATTACTACATGAAAAGAAGAAAGTTGCAAAACGTAGTGTGGCCCAGCTGTGAGTCGTATGTGTTAAGCAATGAATTAACTCAAAAGTGTTCTATAGATACAGTGGGAAGTTTGAAAAAGAGACCTATATTTGTGGGGTGTGCCCAGGCCCCTTGATCATCATTTTAAATGCAGGGAAATCAGTCAATAATGATATCTCAAGTTGAAAAGTCAATACAGTGAACAACAGGTAAAAAATATTGGGGGATATATATTATTGTGGACAAGAAATGTTGCCTGCCATCAAGACTTCCACCACTGTAGCTGCCCCCTGCCCTCTGACGGAAACTCAGGATGGAGAAGAACATGATACTGGCTCTAAATAGCCAAGATCCATGTGTGCGTACTAAGTAGCTTTACTTGTGTCTGACTCTGTGTGACCCCATTGACTGTAGCCTGTCAGGCTCCTCTGTCCATGGGATTCTCCAGGCAAGAATTCTGGAGTGCATTGTCATGCCTTCCTCCAGGGATCTTCCTGACCCAGGGATTGAACCCGTGTCTCATTGGAAGGCAGGTTCTTTACCAGGAGCACTACCTGGGAAATCAAGTTAAGATGCATATCAAGGAATAATCTCAGTGAACCCAGTGTCTCTTGCATCTTCCTACATCTCTCTACCAGCATCTGTAAATGTGAATAGAAACCAGGAACTTTTGCCTCATTTGGCAGACTTAGACATTTACTTGAAAACATTCTGTTGCAAGAAGCCTGAATTCTCTTTATGGAACAGATTTTCTTTCCACTGGGGCATGAAGGGTCCCTTTTAAATTTCTCTGGTTATCTGGAATAGTAATAGAGCTGAACTATCATCAATCATTAATTTTGAAAGGAGTTCATCTGATAAGTCAGAGAAGGCGATGGCACCCCACTTCAGTACTCTTGCCTGGAAAATCCCATGGACGGAGGAGCCTGATGGCTGCAGTCCATGGGGTCGAGAAGAGTCGGACATGACTGGGCAACTTCACTTTCACTTTTCACTTTCATGCATTGGAGAAGGAAATGGCAACCCATTCCAGTGTTCTTGCCTGGAGAATCCCAGGGACGGGGGAGCCTGGTGGGCTGCTGTCTATGGGGTCACACAGAGTCGGACACGACTGAAGCAACTTAGCAGCAGCAGCAGCAGCATCTGATAAGGGAGCACCATTTAGGAGTGCCTTGAGGTAATAAGGACTTCCCTGGTGACTCCGACTGTAAAAAATCTGCCTGCAACGCAGAAGACATGGGTTCAGTCCCTGGGCAGGGAAGATTCCCTGGAGAAGAGAATGGCTACCCACTCTAGTATTTTTGCCTGGTGAATGCTATGGACAGGGGAGGCAGGTGGGCTACAGTCCATGGGGTCACAAAGAGTCGGACATGACTGAAAGACTATCACTTTACTTCTGTCAAAAACTAAAGCATTCAGTGGGTGTAAAGACTGAGAAAAATATGATCTCCACCTGAACGGAACAAGCTGAACTGGGAGAGAAGAGGTCTACAGGGGCAAAGTGGTGTCAGCTGGTGAGTTTGGACATCTGAAAAAGGATAGGAAGATTGAAAAATAGTTTCCAAAAGGATCCATTTTTCTAGTTCATGGGTTTGCTGAGAGCTTGTTTTAGGAAGCTAGTAACTTCTGTAGCTTTAGCCATTTAATAAACACATCTGGATTTAAATATTAGAAAAAGTTTGAGAAGTATCTTAATTCGCTTTGGAATATTTTCAAAATAAATTCTATTTCTAGATGTATTTTCTCCTGGAGAACATTTGTTAATTAGATTTAACTCAGTACCTTCTGGTCCAAACTGAAGATGTGTGCGGGAAAAAGAAGACAATGTATTTTTCAAGTAAAACAGGAAAAGGCAGACTTGGCCTTGTTTTTATGGCTCACTGAAAAACTGGGAATATTATAATCTGAAAATAGATGTAGGCAAGATCTGCTGTCTTATCCAATCTCCAGAGCAAAATAGTAAAATTCCTGCTCATTAAAGCTAAACATTTTGGGTTTCTCTCCTTTGAGTAACTTGGCTTGCAAGAGTGTTCTCTCAGTAACTTCTCTGAATTTGGTGCCTGACTTCCTGTAACTCATATCTTTTTCATGATTTTTAAAGAAAGCTCCAAACTCTACTCATTTTTCTATCTTCTCACAGATGACTTTTCTTTAAGAAATGCATCTCTTATTGTCTTCATCTCTCAGAGCTCTTTCCCTCCTCACCACCTGTCACCCAAAGACTCTTTCCAGATAACTTTCCTGTGAAGTAGAAACTACTCTTTAAGGATATTAAAATCACACTTTGGGTTTTAACATGTTTGGAGAGAAAGCTGAAAATACATTTCAAACATTTTAAATATTCATGGTCAGTGATCTTCTAGAAGAGATACCAGACAAACACAACATGGATATTTCCATTATTTAAAATTGAATTGAAATTAAATATTAATAAATAGTGAATTGGTGAAATAAGTACAATAGTACTATGCAGTGTTATAAATAGTGATGTGGAGATAATCTATCTATCTAATCATCTATCTATATATATTTTAAATAGCTCAGAGTATATTGCTACCTGAAAGAGTATGGTATGACCTCATCTTTGTCTTTAAAAAATGTGTATGTATTTAACGTCTATCCACATAAATGTCTGAAAGAAGGTACATGAAAATAGTGGCTTCTTTGGGTGCTTATGAATATGGGTGAATTTCTTTTTTCTTTTTTACATTTTAATGAATTGTCTGTTTTGTTTTACAATAAATAGGCATTACTCTTTAATCACAGAAAGAACAAATCATTTTCATTTAAAAATGCATACTATGGGAAATTATGATTTAAGTTCTTTAAAAATCCTTTCAGTAAGAGGTTATTCCATTCTTAATACATCCACATTAACTATCGAGGAAAATAGATAACTTTCAAATCATAAAATTATAAACAACAGTCCTGGAAGTAGGACTAAGAAACTGTCTCTATCTTTGAGCAAGATAATACTCTTAAATATTTTAATGGGAATATATTTATGGGCAATATCGGAAGTATAATTAAAAAGTGTTAGTTCCTTAGTCGTGTCCGACTCTGTGACCCCATGGACTATAGCCTGCCAGGTTCCTCTGTCCATGGAATTCTTCAGAGAAGAATACTGGAGTGAGTTGCCATTTCCAACCATGAATCTTGACTGGGGACAGCTATACCCTTTGGGCAGAAGTAACTGCTTTTATCAACTGAGTGAAGATCACTGGTAAAATCTTTTATTATATGTGCATAATGGAAGTCAGACTCTCACTGCACCATTAATGAATTGGGAAATGAAGTATGATGCCTTGTCAGAAACCCTAGAAATGCAATTGTGAGTTATTAGAATTTCCAGAGTAAAACAGAAGCCTGTACAAAAGTTTTGAGGACACCACACAAATAGTACCTGCTTAATTGGCACAAGGCAGAATAACTTAGTTAGGGTAATTGGCCACAAGGAAACTGGAGCCACTAGAATAAAAAAGAAAGGTTCCATTGACCTGTGAGCCTCAACCCATTGAAATGAAAATGAAGTTCATCTCAGAATTTTCAGAGCCCCCAGAGTCAGTTTCTAGTTTTAGCCAAATTCCTATTCCTGGTAGTTAACACATATTATCTTTGTAATTTTTTTTTACTTTTATACAAAGGTTCATCGTTATTGCTCTTATTACTAATAAGGACAAGGAGCTTGGCTTAGGTCCAATTTAAGGTCCGTGGAAATTAGTTTGGTTTCCTTCCAGACCAAGCCAATGAAAATAACTGGTTCCATTCATTTATTAGCCCAGATAAACAAAGCCAGTTTTATTCTGGGCATAATGCTTATCTGTGTGAGTGACCTGCACGGAAGCCCAGGGGAGGACAGAAACCATGAAAAGCAGAAACTGAAAAGTTGGCCTCTTTCCCCAGGAGCCAACTGTGTTCCAGAGCAAGGAGAAACTGTACTCAAATGAGCTGAAGAGCAACAGGCTCTTTTGACCTTTGAATATAGGAAAATAAAAGCAATTTTACTGTGTAGTCTGGAAGAACAGGTTTTCCTAGTTTGTACTCAGTTTAACAAAATATAAAAAAGCAAATGGATTGCTCTTTGGGGCACTGCTCTCTCTCTGTCTCCCAAAGTGTATAGAATATGTTTCCTTTGAAAACAAAAGTAAATTATCTTTATTTTGAGATCTTTAAGATAATCCTATGTATATACTCGAGCTATTTGGAAATGCTCTTATAATGAAACAAAGTATATAAATATAGACATTCATATCAAGATTGTATGTTACTTACTCTCCAGAAAGCTGCTATAGAATTTACCAAAAATGGCTTTTTTCCATTTCTTTAATTAAATAACTTATAATGGCAAATACTTTGGCATTGCAAAAATGCAGAATACAAAGTATTTGCAATAAAAGTGTACCTACTTCCCGGGTTCCTATCCAGAAGTAATCATCCTTCGTACTTTTTCACTTATCTTTTCAGAAGTTTTCTGCACACATACAGCATTTGTATGTAATAAATTAATGTTTAAAAAATATTTATGTTTCACAAACGGGAATTTTCTTGCTTTTACCTAGTTTTACTTTTTCTTATTTCTTTTATATTGAAATTAAATATATATCTTGGAGATCATCCAAATAAGCCTACATAGGTTTGCATTATTCTTTCTAATGAATGCAAAATATTTAATTATATAAATGTACCATAATTTATTTGATCAGGTATCTGTTGAAGGGTAGAGAGTTGTTACTTGCTTCTTTCTTTTTCTACAAACAATGCTTCAATAAACATTCAGATATATATGTCTTTGCATGCACATGTAATAATGAGTAGATAAGTTCTAGAAGTAGAGTTGTTAGGTTGAAGTCTGTACCTCATTTTAAATTCTCCCTATTATAATAAATTTGAGAAAATTTTGATTTTCGCTTGAATCATTTCACAATAAAAGTGTGAAAAACCCAAGAATTTACTATATAAAATGGAAACAGTGATGGGTGTTGATTTAAGGTCAACAAAACACTCAATTTTGGATGTTTGTTGTTTAGTCACTCAGTCGTGTCCCACTCTTGCAACCCCATGGACTGTACCCTGCCAGGCTCCTCTGTCCATGGGGTTTCCCAGGGAAGAATACTAGAGTGGGTTGCCATTTACTTCTCCAGGGGATCTTCCTGGGCCAGGGATCAAACCCACATCTCCTGCATTGGCAGGCAGATTCGATACCACTGAGCGACCTAAGAAGCCCTTTGAATGTTCGATGACCCTGAAAATCATCATGTAGATGCTACTAAAACAGAGAGAAAGAATCTCTACAAGCTTACACTCCCTAAAAAAAACCCAGCTTTTAGTTCTGAAAGAATTTGGCACTAAGTTGTGAAGAGGATATTTTCTAGAGCATTTAAGGTCTCAAAGCAATTCAATTCAACACTGCAAGTATTTATTGCCTGTTTATTTGTTATAAATCCCAGTGGACTGTAAAAAGAATTGTATGCTGTCCCTGCCCACCAGGAACATGAGAGTATGATCACTGCATAAGCAAGATATTTAGTGAAAGAGACTCATTTGGGGGGAAAAGGGGATTATTGTCACATGGAAAGATCTTTATCATATCATATCAGTTCTCACATAACAAAGTTATATCATGTCAGCAGTGATATAAGGGAAGACATATTTCTCTAGCACATTATGGGTGTTAATTTCAAATATTATACAGGAAGAAAGAATGGAGGAAGGCAAGGAAAAAAGAAGATGAGAAACAAAAACAATCTCCAGCATGCATCATCCAGAAAAACTTCTTTTCTTTGTATCTCCATCAGTCATGTGATGGCCCCAAGTTCATACCTTATGACTCATCTACCATGAATCACTTGCTTTTCTCTGCAACACACACAGCACTCTCCTATTGCATTGCCTTTAAATGTCTCCCTTATGTTAGTTCACCCAGCAATAGCCTGTTTATCCTTGCATTGCTGACTCAAGGATCATTATTTTCTCTTTCACCCAGGAAAATATACCCCTTTCTTCCCCTACACTCCTATGCTTCTAAGGTAATATCTCCATCATAGTTTAAGTGTGTGTGTGTGTGTATTGGCCATGCCATGTGGCTTGTGGGATCTTAATTCCCCAACTTCCCCAACCAGGGATCAAACCTAGGTCCACAGTCATGAAAGTGCCAGGTCTTACCCACTGGACCACTGGGGAACTCCTTCTTTTTTTTTCCGTCTTCCTCCTGACCTTTTGTATTTCTGAGCTATGTGTTCTTTCTTGCAATATTTTCACCTGCTGTCTTTGTCATGGTTACCAGTGAATATTACAACTAGGCTATCGTTTATCTTCTCCCCAAAATACAAGTTTATCTCTCTCACAACTTTAGCACACTGCTCTGTATTTAATTTTAAAAAGCTTACTGGGTGTCTGCCATCCAGTTAGGATGTTAATTTAATGGCTCATGTTGCATCATTAGGGTTTCCCTGATAGCTCAGTTGGTAAAGAATCTGCCTGCAATGCGGGAGAACTGGGTTCGATCCCTGGGTGGAATCATTAAACACTTGGTAATAATAGCAAATGATCATAGTGCTTACAATGTGTGGGTACTCTTTTAAGCACTTCATACATTTAACTTTAATTCTCACAGCAGCTGTGGGAAGTAGGCTTGGTAATACTGTGGAAACTGAGGCACTGACAGGTTTGATATTTGCCCAAGTTTAATAAGTGTTGGCACCAGATACTCTGAGCCATTGTTTGAAAATGACTAGAGGTTTGAGCAGACATTTACATTAACACTTAGAGCTAGGCATCACAATTCCTGTTTTGGAGATGAGGTTCAGAGAGGCAAAATAGCTTGTTCAAGGTCACAGAGCTTGTTGGCAAAAACAGGATCCAAATTATGTTTAATTCCAAAATCCATATATTTTCCACTGCCTGTGCTCCAATTCAACCTATCTCTTCCTGGGGCATGACTCAAGTTTCAGATTGTATTTTTCAGCAGTAGTTTTTGCCTGCCAGCATCCATTTTCCTTTTCTCTAGTAACACCATGTTATTCCTTCAAGGATCTACCCCGTCTTACCCTCAGTACATGGAGGCAGCACATGAATTACATTCCTGTTATGGTTACGTGTCTTCTTCTCAGGAAGATTTGAAGTTTCTTGAAAGCAGGGATAGTTTCCTCTTTTTCCTCTTCCCTCTTCTTCTTTAACTCTTTCTCTTCTTTTTCTTGTAGGTACATCTCACATGCATAATCCATAGTAGAGGCTGAAAATATTTTCTGAATGAATGCCTTGCACATGGTACTTGCTTACTCAGTATCTGTGAAACTGGATTGTTTGACAAGATTGCAAATAAAATGAGCCTCAGCAAAGTATAAGAATCTCAACAGGCAGAGAAAGGTCAGATATATGCCCCAGGCATATTCTACTTCCTTGTACCATTCAAAAACAGAGCATTTGAGCTACTAGAGGTTTCTGAGATTGTTTTCATAGGAAACCCCATATAGAATTCTTGAGCATAATCCAACCTGTTAGACATGAAGGAGCAATGAAGCTGACAAATTCCATATCTTAGAAGAAAAAAAAAATCAGCATTCTCCAGATAGAGAAGTAAAGGGATCATGATACTTATATCTCAATGGCAAAAGGCAGATAATCCCTATGTGGCATTAATCTAAATTTGATTAAGGCATTTAGAGTTTCTAAATTAAAAAAAGATTATTATGTCCACCTATCCTCAACCTTTCTAAAACTAGAATTCAAAACAAAATGAAACTGTACACTCTAAACCAAAAATAAACATAACAAAGTCTTGTAGAATTCTATTTTTTTTTTCCTACTACAGATGATCACTTTTAGGCTTTCCAAAAAAGGATCACTGTCTATCAAAAAATTTTTTGGAGGAATCTGCTCTGTTGTGCCTCAAGCATGTTGCTGATTTTTCTTTGGAATAGTCGTGTGTTGCCTCAAAGATGAAGGCATCAGTAATCAAAGTGTTGATCCAGTCATGAAAAGAGAATGTCTCTGTTCTGTACAGTGACCCTAACTGGCGACTTAAAAGAGATAGCCTCTCTTTTCCTTGTTCAACAGTTTGACATGCACTATACCTTTACAAGAATCACCATTTAGTTCCCATTACCCACAGCAGCATTGCCTGAGCATTTTCTGAAGAAAATCATTTTAATAGATGCAATGCAAAAAGTGCTTTGAGGTCACATGTATATGGGGCTTTCATTTCATCCACTGGAGTTATCATGATATCGTGGTACCTATTATTATATTAAGATCTTAATGGGGAAAAAACATGTACATAGTGACAATATGGGGTCTCCAAAAAGCTGGCACTGGATACCATAATTACCATGGAACAAAAGAAAAGTGAAGGAGGCTAGTATAAATGTGCAAGTTAGACAAGATGCAAACAATTAAAATGAATCTTCTTAGTACTACACTTGAACCTGCTTTTGACTAAAGATCCTGATACTTTAATCAGCTATTCTCCAGATTGCTAAATCTAGTATAGAAGGGCTATGTTTTTAATTATACATAACCTAAGTGTAGAGTACATCATGCAAAATATTGGGCTGGATGAAGCACAAGCTAGAATCAAGATTTTGGGAGAAATATCAATAACTTCAGATATGCAGATGACACCACCCTTATGGCAGAAAGTGAAGAGGAACTAAAGAGCCTCTTGATGAAAGTGAAAGAGGAGAGTGAAGAAGCTGGCTTAAAACTCAACATTCAAAAAACTAGGATCATGGCATCTGGTCCCATCACTTCATGGCAAATAGATGGGAAGACAGTGGAAACAGTGACAGACTTTATTTTCTTGGGCTCCAAAATCACTGCAGATGGTGACAGTAGCCATGAAATTAAAAGACACTTGCTCCTTGGAAGAAAAGCTATGACAAATCTAGACAGCATATTAAAAAGCAGAGACATTACTTTGCCGACAAAGGTCTGTATACTCAAAGCTATGGTTTTTCCAGTAGTCATGTATGGATGTGAGATTTGGACCATAAAGAAGGCTGAGTGCCGAATTGATGCTTTTGACCTGCAGTTTTGGAGAAGACTCTTGAGAATCTCTTAAACAGCAAGGAGATCAAACCAGTCAAATCTAAAGGCAATCAGTCCTGAGTATTTATTGGAAGGACTGATTCTGAAGCTGAAACTCAAAAACTTTGGCCACCTGATGTGAAGAACTGTTTATTAGAAAAGACTCTGATGCTGGGAAAGATTGAAGGCAGGAGGAGAAGGGGACTACAGAGGACAAGATGGATGGATGGCATCACCGACTTGACATGAGTTTGAGCAAGTTCTGGGAGATGGTGAAGGACAGGGAAGCCTGGCCTGCTGCAGTCCACGGTGTTGCAAAGAGTCAGACACAACTGAGCAATGGAACAGCAACAAAACATAAAATTGTGGGAATTCAAGGAGGAGGGTAATGTGAAAGAGGAAGTATCTGCTAAGAGAAAATGTGGCTTAGATCATCATTGTTTCCTTTTGTAGCCATCGATACTTCTCTTTTTGCTAATTTTAGTCTGTATTTCCCGTTTTCCGTCTCTGTTTACTGAAGGACAACACTGAGAAGAGCTGGGTCTGGAAAGGAAATAGCCCAAAGGATAGTTTCAATAATGGCTAATATTTTTCACTTAATAATGATTAATATTTCCTAAGTGCTGATATGTTGCTAAGACGTGTATCATCCCATTCAATCAAGTTCCTCCTGAAGTAGGTACTATTGTTTACCTAGGTTTCCAAATGAGGAAATGGAGACTTAGAGAAGTTCAGACAAACAAGCTTGTCCAGGGTCCCATAACTGTGCTTTAATTACTATCCTGAAATGACTAATGAATGAAAGGGTCATGCTCTAGGAATTAAAAGCCTCAGACTGTTGTCCCAACTTTTCTTAAACTTTCTGAGCCTCAGAGTTTCATCTGCCTAAGTTATGGAGTTATTGTGAAGATCAGTAAGATAATGTTTACTTGAAGGACTTTGTAAATACAGACAAACCGTAATGCATTACTATATTATACATAAGAGAATGGATCTTGAGTTAGGAAGTTTCCACCTCAGAACTGAAGCTGGGAAAGACCAGACTGAAATGTTAGAAGGAGAAAGGTGGCTATGTGGTGAAGAATTCTGATATTTGAGAAGTTGGGGCAGGCTGAGGAAGATGAACCCAGGATGCCTTCTGGGAGAGGGAAAGAGGAAGTGCCCAGTGGAAGATGAGTATGTGGTGACCAGTATGGGGTTGTTAGAGCAAAAAAACTGATAAATAAAAAAGCCGAGAGAGAGAGAGGATGTAAAGCCCAGCCCAAAGCTACATACATACAGAATGCCTGTGTGTGTGCCCAGCTGCTCGGTCGTGTCTGACTCTTTGCACCCCCATGGACTGCAGCCTTCCTGGGTCTTCTGACCATGGAATTTTCCAGGCAAGAATACACAAACAAAATAGTATAAGAGAAGACATGGAGTCTTCTCTGGCTGCTGGATTGTCTACTTTTGCTTATTGTAGCTGCAGGAACAAAAGGTAACCTATGCTGAAGAAGAGAGAACTGCATCCTTGCTCTTCAGCATATTTGTTTTGGGGATTCATGGGATATATACATTATTTCTATGGGCTTGTTTCTTTCCAATTTTTTCCCCTTAAGGAGGATTGTACAAAATTGAATTTGACATGTTTGCCAAACCTCTTAAGCCAGTGGTCCTCAAATTTAATAAACGTCAGAATCCCTGGGATAGGTTTGCCAGATTTAGCAATTAAAAATATAGAACATGCAGTTAATTTTAAGTTTCAGTTAAATATTGAAGAATTTTGTTATAAATATGTCCCAAATAGCTCATGGGACATGCCTATACCAAAAAAAATTTACTCACTGTTCATCCAAACTCCAAAGTTACTTGAAAATTCTGTATTTTATCTAGCAGCCCTACCTGAAGCTTGTTAAAATTCAGACTCACCTGTTCCATATTCTAATTCTGGAAGTACATCTGAAGTAGGGCCAAGTGATCCTCCAGATGATCCCAGTGCAGCTTATGCTTAGCTAACACTCTGAGACATACTGGGTAAGCTTGGAATATGCCAACATGGGAATGGGAGGTTTCAAGAGGCCTGGAGGACATCTTCAGAAGAGGATGGAGGTATGTGCAGTGCTGAGGGGATGCTGGAAGACCTGTTCCTTGAGTGCAGCAGAGAGAAATCTGAGTGCTAAGACCCCATGTGGTAACTGGTCCCCACTGTCGTGTCATTTAGTCTTTTCAACAACCCCCAGAAGAAGAAAATCTATTATCTCAATCTCCTTACATGAGGAAACAAAAGCTCAGGGTGAAGTAACTTGCCCAACGTCACATAGTAGTATTTCATGGTGTCAGGTTTGATCTAACATCAATCGTTTCCATAGTCCACATTCTGCATCAGTCTTATGCAATGATAGGAAGTTTGGGCAATTTTGCCTATGCAACTTCCCCCCTACCCACCCATCCCATTTACAGCCTTCTTCAAATTGCTGAGTTAACTAAAATATAGTCAGGTATGTGACATCTGCTCTCTAGAAGTACTCAAAGATCTCCACATTCTAATGTATAATAGCCAAAAGGCCTAGGGGTTTGTGAAAAGCTTAAGGGTGTAAGCTGATGAAAAAATGGAAGAGCCATTAGATATTATTTGAGGTAAGGTTTTGTTTTTTTTTGTCTAGAATGCTCAGCACCAGCCAAAACTCATCACCCCATAGGGGAGTGTGTCAGGGGATGCCCTCCTCTGGCACATTAACCAACAATTTTCTCCCCAGGGGACTCAGTTGAATTGTCTCTGAAGAGGACATTGGCAGAGGCCACTAAATATAGAGAACAGGCTGATGAAGAAATTGGAGCTGATAAGACTAGAAAGGAGACAACTCAAAGAAACCATGGCTGCAGTTTCTAATATTTGTCACACTGGTAGGAGGGAAGAGCAATGAGCAAGGACCATAGGTTAGATGTTAGCAGGAAAAGGATTTTGACTCCACAGATGATGACTGCAGCCATGAAATTAAGAGATGCTTACTACTTGGAAGAAAAGTTATGACCAACCTAGATAGCATATTGAAAAGTAGAGACATTACTTTGCCAACAAAGGTCCGTCTAGTCAAGGCTATGGTTTTTCCAGTGGTCATGTGTGGATGTGAGAGTTGGACTGTGAAGAAAGCTGAGCACCGAAGAATTGATGCTTTTGAACTGTGATGTTGGAAAAGACTCTTAAGAGTCCCTTGGACTGCAAGGAGATCCAACCAGTCCATTCTGAAGGAGATCAACCCTGGGATTTCTTTGGAAGGAATGATGCTGAAGCTGAAACTCCAGTACTTTGGCCACCTCATGTGAAGAGTTGACTCATTGGAAAAGACTTTGATGCTGGGAGAGACTGGGGGCAGGAGGAGAGGGGATGACAGAGGATGAGATGGCTGGATGGCATCACCAACTCAATGGAAGTGAGTCTGAGTGAACTCCGGGAGATGGTGATGGACAGGGAGGCCTGGCATGCTGCGATTCATGGGGTCGCAAAGAGTCGGACATGACTGAGCGACTGAACTAACTATATGTGGCAGAGTGCACTATTATTCACAGTATTTGCTGTTTCTCTGGGGCATGTCTTTTCCTGCCTTGTCCCTTCCTAGGGGAGGTTTTCACATGATTCGTGTTGAAAATTTTAAGGTCCGGTGTGGGACTCTCCACTCTCTTTTCCTCTGCCATGAGATCTGCAATGTCCCTGAGAGGGACATTATCCTGACTCCCAGATGGAAACTGATATGGGGCAGAGCCAAGCTGACCTGTGGTAGGCACCCAGTATAAGAAAGAAGTAAGCCTCTGTGGTTAAAAAAAAAAA
>SJYQ01000712.1:434068-499965 GCA_006410935.1 Redunca redunca | reverse complement strand
TAGCCTTGACTAGACGGACCTTAGTCGGCAAAGTAATGTCTCTGCTTTTCAATATGCTATCTAGGTTGGTCATAACTTTTCTTCCAAGGAGTAAGCATCTTTTAATTTCATGGCTGCAGTCACCATCTGCAGTGATTTTGGAGCCCCCCAAAATAAAGTCTGACACTGTTTCCACTGTTTCCCCGTCTATTTCCCATAAAGTGATGGGACTGGATGCCATGATCTTTGTTTTCTGAATGTTGAGCTTTAAGCCAAGTTTTCCACTCTCCTCTTAATTTCAGGTTTAATACCTTAAAAGCTAGATCCATTTTCTGTTAGTATATTTCACTGTCTACCATTTGGTTGATCACAGTAATGTGTAGTAAGTACTTGAAGACATGGGACCAAAATCTACATACCTATGTAATATTATGATGGATTGACCAAATTTTTGGCCAACCCAATACATAATTATATATACAATATTGTATATTTCATCTATGTTATGGATTGAATGCTTTTATCCTTCCCACAAAATTCATATGTGGAGTTGTAACCTCCACTGTGATGATATTTAGAAGTGGGGCCTTTGGAAGATGATTAGGTTTAGATGAGGTCATGAAAAGGGGCCCTCACAGTGGGATCATTGTCATTATAAGAAGAGGAAGAGAGCCCAGAGCACTCTCTCACCATTACATGAAGGCACAATAAGAAGGTGGCAGGCCATTTGCCACCAGAAAATGCATTCTCAGCAGGCATCGACTCCAGCAACACCTTGATCATGATTTCCTGCCTCCAGAACTGTGAGAAATAAATGGCTGCTATTTAAGTCTCCCAGCCTATAATGTTTAGTTATAGCAAGCTGAGCTAAGACTACACACACATACATACGTATATAAGCCTCCAGCACCGGGAGATAGTGCAGGAGAGAGGAGCCTGGCATGCTGTAGTCCATGAGGTCAAAAAGAGCCGGACACAACTTAGTGATTGAAAAATAACAAAAACAACAAAGTTTTGTATAGTACCTCTCCTGTTAGAACAACTGAGTGAGATTTGGAGACACTGCCTTAGTATATAGAATATAGTGTATATATCTATATCATATGAATGTCTATATCTAATAAAGGATTTAGTGTCAACTATTTTTGTTATGATGTAGGTCCCATACAGAAGGAAGGGAATAGACACAATCCCAGTCTTTAAGAATTTTACATTTGTCCAAATGATCTAAGGCATTTGAACAGATCCTTTTTGTTCCCTTCTTTACGGACAGGTTTATGATTTTCCTTGAAGTGTCAATGTATTCACCCTTGCACTGTCTCACAGTGGTCTGAGTCAATCCAGAGAATCTTGTTTCCTCCTTTCCCAGCCCCCTTGAAACTTGTGGTGTTCTTGAGACATAAGGAGAAGTCCCTGAGGGGGCTCCTTGAGAAGCTTTCGCCTTTTTAACAAAAAGAGACAAGTAACTGGGAGCTGCTTTCACCATCCTGTTCTGGCTTAAGTGCTGGCTGGCAGTGACCATTTTGATTTTGTGACCCTGATATGACAAGCAGGGGTAGAAAAGTCGACATGCCAAAGGTGGTGGAGCAGAAAAATAAAATAAGTAAGTTATTGATTATACTGTTGAGTAAGCCAAAGAGAGTAACCATCTCTTTCTAGACTTGTTACATCAGAAAAATAAACAAAACTATTTAAGTCACTATTAGATATTTTTGATTAATTGTAACCAAAGGTGATATTATTTTTTCAATTTATTTTTCACTTTTGACTGTGCCGGGTCTCTGTTGCTGCCCACAGGCTTTCTCTGGCTGCGGTGAGCAGGGGCTGCTCTTGGTTGCAGTGCATGAGTTTTTCATTGCAGTGGCTTCTCCTTTTGCAGAGCACGGACTCTAGAGTGTACAAGCTTCAGTAGCTTAGTGCACAGGCTTAGCTGCTCTGTGGCATGTGGGATCTTCCCGGACCAGGGATCAAACTCTTGTCTCTTGCATTGGCAGGTGGATTCTTTATCCCTGAGCCACCAGTAAGGCCCCAAAGGTATTCTTAATAGGTATCAGATAAAAGGATACTATATAGTGGAATTTCTGCTGCTGTGAAATTTCGGGACAAATGAATAGTGGAATGAAATATTATTGGTATTTGATATTTGATATCATTGGTATAATGATATTTCCAAATATCGTTGGAAACAATAAAAAAAAAAAGAAGGTTTCGCTGAGGAGCTGTTTCTCTCATGAGAATACAATTTATTTGAGCAAACAAAATCTTCAATATTTATACTAACTTAGAAGGCAATGGCACCCCACTCCAGTACTTTTGCCTGGAAAATCCCATTGATGGAGGAGTCTGGTAGGCTGTAGTCCATGGGGTCGCTAAGAGTCAGACATGACTGAGTGACTTCCTTTTCACTTTTCACTTTCATGCATTGGAGAAGGAAATGGCAACCCACTCCAGTCTTCTTGCCTGGAGAATACCAGGGATGGGGGAGCCTGGTGAGCTGCCGTCTATGGGGTCACACAGAGTCAGACACGACTGAAGCGACTTGGCAGCAGCAGCAAAGTAGATATAGTAGGGAATATGAAAATTTCCATTTTGATCCTGAAAAGAGAAAGAATGAATATATATATATATATACACACACACACACACACACACACACACACACACACGTATATTTCAAAGCATGAAGAAGCACCTGATGCGAAGAGTTGACTCATTGGAAAAGACCCTGATGCTGGGAGGGATTGGGGGCAGGAGGAGAAGGGGATGACAGAGGATGAGATGGCTGGATGGCATCACTGACTCGATGGACATGAGTTTGGGTAAATTCCGGGAGTTGGTGATGGACAGGAAGGCCTGGTGTGCTGCATTCATGAGGTCGAAAAGAGTTGGACACGACTGAGCGACTGAACTGAACTGAAGCATCAATATACTCCTTTAAATTTTTTTGAAAGTTTGGCTGCAGTCTGATTTTCTTACCCTTAACTAATCCTTCCTCACCACTACCACCACATATCAGTCTGTGTACTAATGCCTGTTGGATGGTTTGGAGTGTTTATCTTACTGCAATTTTCTCCTGAGATATTACCTCAGAATAAATTCAGTAGTCTTTTATACTTTCTCAGTTTCAAAAACATCTGAGTTTTACATTTCTAAGCCTATAAAAACTTCTAATAGAAGTAGTTCTTACCATAAATTTTTTTTTTTCATAAAGGCGTTTGATCATAGTTGGACATTCAGTTTTATATACTTTTTCTGTTGACTTCTTTTAAAACTGACTTTGCTGTATTTGTAATATCTGGTCATTACAAAATTTCCAACTCGAAACCTTGTGATTTGCTGCTGTGTTCAGAGGGATCAGAGTCAAATTTAGAAGTTCCAAAGACATCCCTTCAACATGTATATCTATTTAGTCACAGTAGCAGTTTGTATTGTATAACAAACCAAACTATAAAAAATGGTCTTATCTTTCTAAAATTTATCTCACAGAGTTATGACATGGAATGATATCCTTTAAATGATCAAATAGCAATTTTAATACTGGTAGAGATGGATTTTGAAAATCCTTTACTAGCAAAAAAAAAAACCAGAAAACCCTTTATTAGACACCATTATCAAGAATATACTCAATGAGGTTCAGGTCTGTTATACAAACACTTTTTACAAATAGAAAAAGATAATTATATAATACTATTTAAAATAAATTTTAATAAATTCTAAAATTATTTTTAAAAGTTAACAGAGAAAATACAAACCAAACCATTAAAATTAAGTTCTGCTCAAGTCTTTGTTCTTGTTTTGTACACAAGTCATCACTATTTCAGTTATAGGGAAAATTAGCCTCTTTCTCCCCCATTAGCCTGTCAAGGGCAGAAAATGAAAGTGAAAATGTTGGTCACTCAGTCATGTCTGATTCCTTGTGACCCCATGGACTGTGGCCCACTCAGCTGCCTCTGTCTATGAAATTCTTCAGGCAAGAACACGAGTGGGTTGCCATTCCCTTTCCAGTGGATCTTCCTGACCCGGGGACTGAATCCACATCCGCATTGCAGACAGAGTCTTTAGCATCTGAGTCAACAGGGAAGCCCATAAAGGGCAAAGAACGGTCTGGTCTTACTCTAGCGACTAGCAGAGTGCCTGGTACATACTGACAAATATGCATAATATTTATTGAATGAATGATATCCTTCCTGCTTCAAACCTTCGTGACCCTCCCTTGTCTAATAATTTAGCACAAATTGTTTTCCCCAACAGCTAGGTCTTTATACATAACCTGTCTGAGCCCAACCACCTTTAACTAGAAACAGGGTCTGCCTACAACATGCTTTAAGCTTTTAGTTGCAGGGCCTGCTTTGTCCAAAATCTTGACTTTGTATTTCACCACATCTCAAAAGATTCATATCACTTGTTTCACAAAGACACTTCTTGTCCCTCTTAACCAATAGGGTTTCTTTCCTTTGTGCATTACTACAATGTGTCTTATATGGCACTTGTCATATGGACTTCCTTGGTGGCACAGATGGTAAAGCGTCTGTCTACAATGCAGGAGACCAGGGTTCAATCCCTGCTTTGGGAAGATCCCCTGGAGGAGGAAATGGCAATCGACTCCAGTACTATTGCCTGGGAAATCCCATGGACAGAGGAGCCTGGTAGGCTACAGTCCATGGGGTCGCAAAGAGTCGGATATGACTGAGCGACTTCACTTTCACAATATGTCTTTTATGGCACTTGTCATATTTTGCTTTTGATTATATGTATTTGCATTTACAGTCTATCCCATCAACGCTGTAAGATCCTTGAATAAGTTCTTTTATCACTCCCCACAGCACAGCATACAAAGTAGGCACTTCATTCAGATGTAAGTGTGTACACCTACTGTTTGGGCCATCAGAGTTCTTAGCTGTGAGAAGGAAGCTACTAATGCAAAACACATATTATTAGAGTATTCCAAATTACACTGTGATTAAGGATGAAAGCTTCTGTAACAGCTTACATGGGTTGAATCCTCATTCTGCTGCTCAATAGCTTTGTAGCCTACATAATCTTCTAAATATCAGTTTCCTCACCTGAAACATGGTAATACTACTACCTGCCTCACAGGGCTTTTGTTCAAATTAAATGAAATAAGGTGTGTAAAATGTTTAGTATCCATAATACAAACACTTGTTACTATTCCCTCTTAGTATTATTATTATTTGAGCTTAGGATGTTTGATTTTTTGATGGTTGATGTGCTTGCACTGCCAGAGAAGGCAATGGTGACCCACTCCACTGCCTGGAAAATCCCATGGGCAGAGGAGCCTGGTGGCTGCAGTCCATGGCGTTGCGAAGAGTCGGACACGACTGAGCAACTTCACTTTCACTCTTCTCTTTCATGCATTGGAGAAGGACAAGGCAACCCACTCCAGTGTTCTTGCCTGGAGAATCCCAGGGACGGAGGAGCCTGGTGGGCTGCTGNTTCACTTTCACTCTTCTCTTTCATGCATTGGAGAAGGACAAGGCAACCCACTCCAGTGTTCTTGCCTGGAGAATCCCAGGGACGGAGGAGCCTGGTGGGCTGCTGTCTATGGGGTCGCACAGAGTCGGACACGACTGCATGACTGAAGTGACTTAGCAGCAGCAGCATGCTTGTACTGTAATATTAGATTGTAGGTTAGAAAGCATCTCTGTACTGAGTACAACCCTTTATCAACCAAATAATTTAGGGCTTATATATATTTTGCTTAGAAATCTCAAAAAATTTCTGCAATTCTCCATTTAATTTTTGTGGAGACCTTTGATGAGCTTCCCTGGTGGCTCAGACAGTAAAGAATCTGATTGCAATACAGGAGTCCCAGGTTTGATTTCTGGATGGGGAAGCTCTCCTGGAGAAGGAAATGGCTACCTGCTCCAGTATTTTTGCCTGGAGAATTCCATGGATAGAGGAGCCTGGTGGGCTATAGTCTATGGGGTCACAAAGAGACCTTTGATATGCTTCTTATCATGATATTTAATGTCCAATTATTCCTCATTAGGTTAATAGCAATGATTTATTATTAATAACTGTTTACTTATTTAGTATTTATAAAGCATATTATAAAGACTTTTTAGGAATACATTAGAGAGTAATGTATATTACTGAGTACATTGCCCCACTGGAATGAACCCATTATGAACTATCTAAATGACTGTACCTTCATCTCAAAATAGGGCTTTGCAGCTTTCTCGTCCTAGCACAGGAGACCATCAAGGGTGCATGCATTAATCAACTGAGCAGAAGATTTGGGAGGATACCACTCAACGAATCTTCAAGATACTATTACCATTTGCTTGATTCTAATTTAAATAATGTGGAGTTCTTATAAGATTAGGAAGTTTTGAAAAGTAGAATGTCAACACAAAGAGAGTGAAAAGAAAATTTGGGGGAGCATTTTACAAAATGTTTCTTCTAAAGAACAACATGCTTTTATAGGCCTGCACTGATTTAAAAAAACTTATTAGATATAAATGAGAAGCATGTGCTTCTGGTGGTATTATACTCAAGGATTTTAGTTAAGTAACGTCTAAATTTTCAGAGTATTTGAAATATACCCAGTTGGACAGTTAATGAACCCTCTTCAATTTAAACTAGAGAACTGCTACAAGAGAAAAAAATGCACGAAAAAAGTTATGGAAGAGACAAACGGTATTGAAATCTTTTCCAGTGTTCCCATTCCAATGATTTTTAGGAGTTATAGTTAAAGAAGTACAGCTTTCCTTCCATCCCTGAAATTGGTTTCTTGCATAACACATTATTTTGAAGGTCAGCAATCAGCCCTTTCACTTCTTTAGACCAAAGATCAAGACTGAGAGTAGAGTGAATGCCTATTTCAGTCCTAGAAACGAAGACATCAGTAGTATAATAGAAGGCAAGTGAAAGATAAATACATTTGTTTTTCCATCTGTTAAGACATAACTAAAACATTCTTCCCATTTTTTCCTTAATATTTTGTTTCCTGGCAACTAATAACAAAAATTCCCAATCAACCACATCTTTCACAATTCTTGGTTCTTTAAAAAAGCAGCACTAACACTGTTATTTAGATTTATAATATATACAATTATTTTCAAAAAAGAAGTACTATATATTAAAAAGTTATATATTATATACATAGGCATACATACATAAAATTATATGTGTATGTATAGTTCAGTAAAGGAGCCATAGGGATGTATTATATAACCATTCTGAAAAACAATGGGGTACTATCTGGTAAATTTTCTGTTACCCAGCTATTTTACTCCTGGATATTTATTCAAGAGAAGCTCTTTCACATGTACCAGAAGGAAACTAAAAGAATACTTTTAGCAGCTCTGTGATCTCTTTCTCTCTCATATGTGCACTTGGAGATTTTTCCAATGTTTATCAAGAGCAGAATGGATTAACCTGATACAGTGTGAAAATTAATTATAGCTACATGCAAAAATACATAAGAATCTTGTCTACACAGCAAAAAAATTAGCAAAATCTTATACCTATATTTCCATAATATATAAAGTTCAAAAATGTATACAGAATTAACCAGTATTTTGTTTAGGCATACAAACATATGAGGCAAAACTAAAGAAAAGCCAGACAATAATTAGCACAAAATTCAAAGCTTTGATTAAGACCTGACAGGGTCCCACAGGGGATATGAAAGTAATCTTCTTTCTCTTCAAGTAGGTGGTGGGTAGAGAGCTGTTCACTGCATTGTGATTCTTTATATATTGCACATTTTTAATAAATGTTCTTTTGAAACTGCTCAATATTTGCTAAAAACATATAAACAATAAAACAATAAAAAGCAAAGGTCTACACAATTACTGCCATTATTATATCTAAACAAAATGTTTTAAAAGTAATATATTGTTCAGTCATTTATAATCATCTACTTTTGTGTGGTCTGGGACATTATTTTCTGATATCTATGAGACTATGGCAGCATTTAAGTACTATTAAAAATTAAAAAATGCAAAATCAGTCAGTCTAGTTCATTTTATTTTGTGATGCTACAAAGGGTCAAATTCCATAAAACGAATTGACAGGCTGTCCCAGGACTTTTGCTTTAGACAATCTTTAAAAATGAAAGTTTATTTTGAAAACTCACTGAGATATTGTAAAATACATTTTTGCATAAGGATTTTTATTTTGTTGTACCTTTTTACTGAATAGTTTTATATTACACATTTCTAGAATGATCCCTTAAACACAATCCATACACTGCAATTCCATCTGTCTAGTGTGTTTATATGGGGTCCAATACAGTTAGGTTACAAAATTCACAATTTAATTTTTTGTATTGATGAATTTTATTGTATCTTCTCATTTTATGAGAAAAGATAGATTTAGTTAAGAATCATTGGTCCAAAAGTAAAAGTATTTCACTTGCAACTGAAGTATATGTATCACTTAAAAGTAAGAGAGACTCTTGTCTTTAATGTGAAAATAGAAACTGTCAATGAATGCTTAAAGACAAGCTAACAATACTGAGTTATTCACCCTTGGATTCAAGGCAAAATGATTTTATAACTTCTCTCATATGATGTAGTTTATAGAACACAGGTATTTGGGTCTGACAGGCCTGCTTTTAAATCCAGCTCTCTCAACCGTGCATCTTTAAGCTATTTCCCAAGATCTCCTCACCTGAAAGACAACAGGGATTTTATGGAGACTCAATTAGATAATGTAGGAACAATTCCTGGTACAAAACTATTACTGAGTAAATGTTATCCTTTCCCCACATTGCAGGTCAAAATAGAAGATAAAATGTTTTCAGTACAAGAACATCAAGTCATTGCAACAGATTATAAGCAAATTCCTTATCATCGAAAGCACTTACCAGTGTGTGTGTGTGTGTGTGTGTGTGTGTGTGTGTGACATAAACCACAGGCTTATGGATTCCTGCCCCATTATCTCCTCCCACTCACTCCACACATGGCTTCCTATCCATCATTCTCTTTTATTTGGGGGAGTTGGGGGTAAGAGAGACAAATGCCATCTCAGGAAATGGAAAAACTTACTGTGAAGGGGTGTACATAATCATCATCATCACTGAAGAAAGTTTATAAAAGACACGAGTTGTGAATAACATACTTTTTGATATGAATTGGCAATGACAGCATGCAGTTTTGTAACATAAGAGACCAGAGAAAATCCCATGGAGGCTGAACATTCAATATAAATTTCTTTTGCATCATTTTATGCTTATTACCATGAAGGCTTTGTAGTGGATGCTAGTTCTGAAGACAGAGTCAGATACATAACAAGCAACGCAAAATTCTTTTTCCATGTCTGTTGTTGTTGAGTTGCTAAGTCGTGTCTTTTTTTTTTTTTTCTTTGACCCCGTGAACTATAGCCCTCCAGGCTCCTCTGTCCGTGAGATTTTCCAGGCAAGAATACTGGAGTGGGTTTCTGTTTCCTTCTCCAGGGGATCTTCCTGACTCAGGCAGATTCTTTACCACTAAGCCACCTGGAAATCCCTTTCCATGTCTATACCTAAGTAAGGATAATTTCTTTCTCACATCCATTCTTACTTACACTGAAAAATGTCCTGTGGCCTCCCTGAATCTTTCTGGGGCACTAGATGGCTTTGGGGGTGTCCTACATCTGACTGCCCCAAGAAGGCTTTTGCAAACGTTTTCTGTTCTAACTCAACATTAGGTAAGGAATAAACTTAGGGTCTTTCTGCTCTCCACGTTAGAGCCTACGAGGCCAGCTTCTTTTCTGCTCTCAGAGTTCCCTCAGCAGCCTGGCTCTTAGTGTCAAGTCTGCATTCCTGCACATCTTATTCTGCACATCATTCTGTGAATGGTGGCCCATGCAGTTGAGCGATATGGCATTCCTGCACAACGAGGTTACAGGACTTCTTCTCAAGCATCCTTTTAATGCCCTCATCCCCAGCCCACCTTGATTCTCTTCTCTTTCCTCACTCTTAACACATTTTATTAAGGTTTGGGGTAGGGAAGAGAAAACTGTCTCTGACTGAGCACATATTCCTTAAAATATATAGTTTATGGTATATGCTTTGTGCAGTCATTTTAAGCTTAGACTTCAAAATTCCAATAAATCCGAACTTTGCGTGTCAGAAGTTTTCTCTGTACGATCAGGGAGAGTACAAAGGGAGCACAAACATAAAATAAAAGGTGCTTGCTCTTGTTGAGAGACCAAATTTAGATGAACTTGTTAAATAAATTTAAAAACTCCCCTCGAAACTTAGTGACTTAAAAGAGCAAATTAATCCTTTTCATGATTTGGTGGTTGGTCAGGAGAGTAAAAAGGCTGACTTAAAACTCAACATTCAAAAAACTAAGATCATGGCATTCGGTCTCATCACTTCATGGCAAATAGATGGGGAGACAATGGAAACAGTGACAGACTTTATTTTGCTGGGCTGCAAAATCACTTCTGATGGTGACTGCAGCCATGAAATTAAAAGACATTTGCTCCTGGAAGAAAAGCTATGACAAACCTAGACAGCATTTTAAAAAGCAGAGATATTACTTTGCTGACAAAGGTCCTTCTAGTCAAAGATATAGTTTTTCCAGTAATTATGTATGGATGTGAGAGTTGGACCAAAAAGTAAGGTGAGTGCCAAAGAACTGATGCTTTTGAACTGTGGTGTTGGAGAAGACTCTTGAGAGTCCCTTGGACTGCAAGAAGATCCAACCAGTCCATCCTAAAGGAAATCAGTCCTGAATATTCATTGGAAGGACTGACGCTGAAGCTGAAACTCCAAGACTTTGGCCACCTGATGTGAAGAACTGACTCATTGGAAAAGACCCTGATGCTGGGAAAGATTGAAGGCAGGAGAAGAAGGGCACGACAGAGGATGAGATGGTTGGGTGGCATCACTGACTCAATGGACATGAGTTTGAGCAAGCTCCAGGAGTTGGTAATGGACAGGGAAGACTCGCATGCTGCAGTCTATGGCGTCGCAAAGAGTCAGACATGTCTGAGCGACTGAAATGACTGACTGACTGAGGTGATTCTTCAGCTGGTATCTACCTGGGCCCCGACACAGTGTTACATTTAGCTGATGGATGGCTGGGGTCTGAGCTCAGCTGGGCATCTGGGACATTTGGGCCTCTCTCTCTCCCCAGGGTCTTCCATTTCAGGCTTCTTCATGATACGAAGAAGCAACATTCCAAGAGACTAAACACAGAATGTGAAAAGTCTCCTAACGCCTAGTCTTAGAAGTCATAGAACATCACCTCCACCACATTCTGTTGGTCAACACAAGTGGCACAATACTCCATGTTCGAAAGGTGAGGAAACAGATTTTACCCGATGGACACCAGGTTGTGTGAGCTGAGCCTTGCCTGCCTCATGGTATCCTGTCAATAGACAAGGAGGGCTGAAACGCACCCTGGGCTCCCTTCAGCCACCAGGATACCCTGCCGTGAATTTACATCTACTGGGAGGATAGGGTCACCCCCTTGGCTCATCACAAGCCATGAGCCTGTGAACTCTCTCTGCCTATTAGTGACATTCTCTAATCCACACTCGCACACACACACACAAGACACTGTTGAGGCTGGTAGAGGGCTCAATAGAGCTGAATATCATCTGAGTTCGAATCGAATACACACTAGGTCTTGATGAAGCCTAAAGGCTTCCCCGCAGAATTAGGTGGTTATTCCAAAGCTGCATAGAGTTTGCAATCGGGGGAGAAAGGGAGAGGAAAAGAAATTGGACGTTGTTCCTGATTTACCTCCTCTGCTCCCTGTGCACTCCCAGGAGTGAAGCCACATTATTAGGCCTGGGGAGGAACATGTTCCCAAGATTGTTCTTAAGCCTTCAGAGGATGTCCCACATGGACGAGTCCTTTGTCTTCTACTCCTTCTTTATCATGTCTAAGCTATTAAAGCCCTTTCTGCAGTATCTCCATCCCCGCTTGCCTTTTCTCTGTGATCCATCAACTCTTCTAACAGAAATAAACACATTTCCTTCCCTAGCAGTGATTTTGTATGTGTGGCCTCAAATGTCAGCTGCTTGTCAGGGACTCCTGTTCTTAAAGTTTTGCTGAGGGGAGGATCGGGCTGTTTTAGAGTTGGCTGACTCCCTCAGGAATAGAGAGTAGGTGCATTCCAACTCTGTGATTGCACATAAGTAAGGAGCATAAAAGCCACTGAAAAGTAGAATTTCCTTCAAAGTTTTCCTTCTAGTATGCATGAAAAATCAATATTTCTCTCTTAAACTTAATTATAATGATGCTATTTCTTTTTGGTATAATACCTTAGACCTATTATGCTAAAAGAGCATCCCTATCTTCAATGATTAAAATTATTTAACAGATTTTATAACTATTTAGCAATAAATGATACCACACCTAGGTAGCATCTCTCAAGAATTCTCCCTTCATGATACTGAAGTAAGGAGGAGGAAGGACCAAGGAAGGAGAGAGGTTTATTTTATGCCATTGCAAGGGATGGAAAAATATCAAGGTGATTTGGATTGATTTTGGAGGCTCGCTAGTAGACCAGGGTCTTCAGCTGTGTTAAAGAGTCTTTGGAGAGATGGAGGGAAGAATACTGTATCAAAAGATGCACAGATTTGCACAAGTGGGAAGCTAAGTGTGGTCGATCAGGAGACAGTAAAAGATTTGACTTATTTAAAATAATGGGGCACTTCCATATTTCTAAAGTAACAAGGTTTTAATTACAATGAACATCCTTTACATAAAGGCTTGGTAACTAAGATTCTTACAAATAGAAGATGCTAATTTTTCTATTTTTTACTGTTTGGGATACGATTCTTGTAGTGATATCATCATTGTTTAGGATCTTGAATGGCTGATATAAAAGTCAGAAGGAAATCATTACAAATGTTTCAACAGATGAAGACAGTAGTGACTAGAGGAAGAGCATGATCATCACAGTATTGTTTGCAATAGCAAAACCTGGAGACAGGCTTCACTATCCAGTAATAAATGACCGATTAAATACATCTACACAGAAAGAAACAATGCTGTAATTTAAAAATAATGCTGTGGAGAAGTGAATTAATTGATGTGGAAGTATATGTTAAGCAGAAAACTTTACAGAACAAGATCCCAAAACGATCTAGATTTTATTTTAAAGACATATCTCTATCTCCCTTCACATCTCACATTCCTCTCCCCCAACTTTTTCCAACAGAATATCTTTGGAAAGATATACCTCAGAAACCGGTCTGGTAATTAGTACTGATTTATCCTCATGGCAGAAATTTTGGATTTTTCAAAATTCATCTGCATTTTCTGATATTTCTATAGTTAACATGAATTGCTTTATAATTTAATCAATCATTTTTCAGAAAACAGACAGATAAATTGTGGGGAAAAATGGATCAAGGATACCTGGAGAACTTCTCTGAGGTTAACATCATGCAGGACTATCGCCCAGTTTTCCCACAAAACATCCTTTGGTGCCACTGTCAGAATTTAAAACCGACTAGATTGAATTTAGCCTGATTCAGCACAGTTTTTTTTTTTTTTGTCTTATGCTAATGCCCAAAAGCTTGAAACTCTGCACTCTATTCAATCCATTTCATCAATTATTTATTGAGCACCTACTATGTGCCAAGCATTAAGGATACAAGATTAACAAGATATAATTCTGTTGCAACTTAAGTCAATAAGTGCCCTCATAGAAATCTGTATGTCTTGGAAACTCCCAGATGGATGTTCTGATGATATTCTTCAAGGGAAAAATCATAAGCAATCCTCATACAAGACAATGTCTAAGAGACTTCATACTAAGAATAATCTATCCATGTTTTCACTTATAATATTTTAAGCACAATGTGGAATTATGCTGAATCACTATTTTAAAAAAAAACACTCACATATTTGTGGCTCTTCACTATGATACCAGCACCATTCTCCTTTTAAATCAATAGCTTTTTATTCTTTTAGTAGAAATTATTTCAATCTTTTTAGTCTTTGAGTCAAAACTCTCAGTTTGACTTTGATCCTGCACTGGAGACTCCAGTTTCCACACAAGACAAAACTGTTTTCAAAGTTTAAATCAGGCAGTATGTTTCAAACTAAAGTTGCTAAATCCAGGATAACCAAAAATTAAACAGTTAGCAAATCCAAAACACTTAAAGTTGGACTTAGTGAATCTGAATAATTTCACTAGTTATATTACATAATTAATTTCTGAATTAAAATTTCAGTCTCAGTTAAGTAATTTATGTGTTTTCATTTTTGTTTTCCTTTAGAGGTTTTCCGCTCTCTGACAATTTTCATGGCATTTACATGAATCAGTCTGTAAAGGAACTTGGCAGTCACATTATACCATTGTCTTATTTTGTGGAAAAGAAAATGTAAGCCCAGAAACAAGTAACTCATAGGAGTGTAGTTTCTTTGCATCAGTTCAGTTCAGTTCAGTTGCTCAGTCGTGTCCGACTCTTTGCGACCCCATGAATCACAGCATGCCAGACCTCCCTGTCCATCACCAACTCCCAGAGTTCACTCAAACTCATGTCCATCGAGTCGGTGATGCCATCCAGCCATCTCATCCTCTGTCGTCCCCTTCTCCTCCTGCCCCCAATCCCTCCCAGCATCAGAATCTTTTCCAATGAGTCAGCTCTTCGCATCAGGTGGCCAAAGTATTGGAGTTTCAGCTTTAGCATCAGTCCTTCCAAAGAACACCCAGGGCTGATCTCCGTTAGGATGGACTGTTTGGACCTCCCTGCAGTCCAAGGGACTCTCAAGAGTCTTCTCCAACAGTGCCTTTGAAATACAAATGTGTGATAGCTGGTAACTACTGTTATTAGAAACTTGTCCCTCAGATTCCTAGTCCATTACTCTTACTTGCCTAAATTATTTTTCCAAACTGTTTGGTTAAAGCATTCTTTTGGGCTTGCACCCAGTTCAAGACACTCTGATTATTGTTTTCTTCATGATATTTAGTGGATCTATTTATTAATTTAACAAATATCTATTGAGTACCTGTTAAGTTTTGGATACTGGTCTTGCCATTACTTTATATATTAACAGAAATTATTAAATAGTGTGTATTATTTTGGGAGTGGTTTAGTTGCTAAGTGCTGTTCGACTCTTGCAACCCACAGACTATTGCCCACCAGGCTCCTCTGTCCATGGGATTTCCCCAGACAAGAATACTGGAGGGAGTTGCCATTTCCTTCTCTAGGGGATCTTTCCAATCTAGGGATTGAACCTGGATCACCTGTACTGCAGGCAGTCTTCTACATTGCAGGTGGATTCTTTACAGATGAACCACCAGAGAGGCCCGAGTATTATTTTAAACCCATATAAATGAGCATTTTGTGGTTAGTCTTGTGTGTGTGTGTGTTTTCCTGTGGCAGAGGGGAACGGAGGTGAGAGAACGTCTGTCTTCCTTCCTGTGTAAAATCTGCTTGGTTTTCTATCTTAACTGCCATTTTATGCCAAACATGTAGTGTTAAGATAAGCTTGTTTCTGGAACTTCCCTGGTGGTGCAGTGGTTAGTACTCAGCATTTCTGGTTCAGAAGATGCAGGTTCAATTCCCGGTCTGGGATCTGGGGTCTGCCTGCTTCATATAGCATCCAAAAAAAAAGCTTATATATGTATATATAAAATATTCTTGTTTCTGAGAAGCATGTCTACACTAAGTCTCCTTAGTTTTATTTTATGATGAAATACTGATTTCCTCTTTATAAAACAAATTCTTTATTCCATAATTTTGAATAACATGATACTTTCAAAAACCCTTTGACTGGATTTAAGACATTAAACATTTCAGCATAACAATATTTTCCTCTGGGCCTGCGGCATTTTAATTTTATTGTTAAGGAATAACTTTCATTAATTTTAAGACTTTGCCTCAGAATGAAATGAAATAGTATCTGTAATGCGAATAGTTATGCCAGACAAAGATATATTGTTTTCCTTATTTAAATGATTTGTCTTCATTGTAAAAGTGACCATCAATTTTTAGTTCTTTCTGATTTTCCCTGGTCTTTTTTCACTCATGCAGCATTTTGGTCCTATTTGCTTGTTCTCTCTTTTTATAGGTCTCCCCTAGCTTCTCTTCTGGCTTCCCAGGTGGCTCGGTCAGTAAAGAATCTGCCTGCAATGGAGGAGACTGCCCGGAGTACAGGAGACAAGTGTTTGATCCCTGGGTCGGGAAACTCCCCTGGAGTAGGAAATGGCAACCCACTCCAGTTTTCTTGCCTGAAAAATCCATGAACAGAGTAGCCTGGCAGTTATTATTTGACTTTTCTAGTATTGCTGTCAAAGAATTTCAGTCCTTGGATTCCAGGCTGCTTTTCTATATTCATCTGCTCTATCTTGCCCTGTTAGTGAAAATTGCTTGTTGCTTGGTGGGACATCAAAAATCTGATAGTCTTTGGCTCCTGCCTCATTTAGGGATAAGGAGTACCAGATAAGAAACACAGACTCCTTGGTTTAGGATTTCTTAGTTTATTAATTTCTTGGTTCAAGTTTCTTGGCTTCGTATTTCTCTCAAATTTCCCAAAGGCTAACACTCTAATATCCGCTTAAAAGCAAACAACAAAGAAAGTAGCAGAATTTTTTAAAAAGGAGCTGGGTGATGTGGAATTTATGTAGTGTTTTTAGCTCTGGATCTAACAACAAATATGATCAAGTCTGTATGGTAATACACATAAGTAGCTCCTGAACTTTTGTGGGAAGAGAGGGAGAGCTTAAAAAATTGCAGGCAAGTACTGATATAAAAGGGGCTTTCCAGGTGGTGATAGTGGTAAAGAACCTGCCTGCCAACGCAGAAGACATAAAGAAACAAGGGTTTGATCCCTGGGTGGGGAAGATCCACTGAAACAGGACACAGCAACCCAGAGGAGCCTGGCAGTCCATAGGGTCACTAAGAGTCAGACATGGCTGAAGCAACTTAGCGCATGCACACACACACACACACACACACACACACACACACACACAGATATTAAAATGTCATAAACATATAATGGTTTCTTGATGCTTGCAAGATAACAGTTCAGTTCAGTTTAGTCACTCAGCTGTGTCTGACTCTTTGCAACCTCATGGACTGTGGCATGCCAGGCCTCCCTGTCCATCACCAACTCCTGGAGTTTACTCAAACTCATGACCATTGAGTCGGTGATGCCATCCAACCATCTCATCCTCTGTCGTGCCCTTCTCCTGCCTTCAATCTTTCGCAGCATCAGGGTCTCTTCCAATGAGTCAGTTCTTCACATTAGGTGGCCAAAGTATTGGAGTTTCAGCTTCAGGTAACCACAATATACAAAACAAACAACTAACTCAAGTTTTAAACCCGTTTATGACTGTAATATAAAATAGTACTGTGGATGCTAAAACCAATGTTAGATTAACCAAGTCCTAAAACTGCACCTGCTGATACTGTACTGACCAGTATTTCTAAGCGTTTACTTTTCAGTTCAGTTCAGCCACTCAGTCGTGTCTGACTCTTTGTGAATAAACCTTTACTTTAGTAAAGTAAACCTAGTAAAGTAAAGTACTTTAGGTCACACATAACACTAATATACCAATAAACAGGAACCATAAGAGTATGTGCCCAAATGCTGGAGGAAGGCCGCAGGTAAACTTTATGGGAAAACCTGCCACCAGGTAATTAAGCATGCCACTGAAACATTTTCAGCTACTTTCCTCTTAATATTCCCATGTACATTCAAGACAGAGCTAAATAAATGGGTAAGTTCATAGGAAGGTACAAAGGTCATTTTAAGTTCTGGTTTCGGGTGTGTCAATGCTTGTCAGAACAGCAGCAGGAAGACTGAAACAGAAAGTTGCATCTATCATAGAAGGATTTAAAATTTTTCTTTCTTTCTTTCTTTCTTTTTTTTTTTTTTTTGGTCTTGGGAAGAACAGCAAACCCCACCAGTTCCCTAGAGTCTGCGTTCTCACTTCCCAACCGCTGTTGAGTTTAAGCAAAACTGCAGAGAAGCAAGCCCTCTCTAGGAAACCTCAGCCTCTTTGCAAACAAGGACAGCGGGTTGTTCTCTACTGTCGCTGCTTTCCCTCTCATCTGGCAATCGGTCTGCCTTTCGAGAGCAACCCAGGAAGGAGTGGCGCGCCCCAAATTCGAGAGGCTCTGCCAAATACCAGAAGCTCTTCTTTGGAAGACAGAGGCTCCTCCTTTGGACGTGAGGCGTCCCTACCAGAGCGCGCGCTTGCAGAAACGGAAACCACTAGCTGCGCTGAAGTGAGTCAAGTGATGAAATAAGACTGCATGGGAAGGAAGCTCACCCAATAGCTCACGAACCTAAGTGGTGACAGACGCTGCTGAACTCTGCTCGTGGAAACCCTACGAGCCAACCGTCGCTACTGTCATGAGGTGGTCCTCGGAGNGTTCCCTAGAGTCTGCGTTCTCACTTCCCAACCGATGTTGAGTTTAAGCAAAACTGCAGAGAAGCAAGCCCTCTCTAGGAAACCTCAGCCTCTTTGCAAACAAGGACAGCGGGTTGTTCTCTACTGTCGCTGCTTTCCCTCTCATCTGGCAATCGGTCTGCCTTTCGAGAGCAACCCAGGAAGGAGTGGCGCGCCCCAAATTCGAGAGGCTCTGCCAAATACCAGAAGCTCTTCTTTGGAAGACAGAGGCTCCTCCTTTGGACGTGAGGCGTCCCTACCAGAGCGCGCGCTTGCAGAAACGGAAACCACTAGCTGCGCTGAAGTGAGTCAAGTGATGAAATAAGACTGCATGGGAAGGAAGCTCACCCAATAGCTCACGAACCTAAGTGGCGACAGACGCTGCTGAACTCTGCTCGTGGAAACCCTACGAGCCAACCGTCGCTACTGTCATGAGGTGGTCCTCGGAGGCACGGGGCACCCCGATCTCCGGACAGCGAACCCCTTCATTTTGGCAAAACGCAGAGGAAGAGAAGTGTGTCTGAGGGATATCTAGATCCTCCGGTTCCCTAAGGACTCAGACTGTGTCCTGGTTACAAGGTGACCCCTGACATCAGGTCAGCGCAGGACTCCCCAGGGTAGACAGGCTGAGACTCGCCCGGAACGGAGAACCAGCCTCACCTCTCGCGCGGACAGAGGAGCCGCGCGGCGGCTGCGCGCGGCCAGGGACTGCGCCCTCGCCCCGAGCGCGGACCTCGGTCCTCACCTGGAGCGCTCAGGTAGGGCTTGGGCGGGGCGCGAGGCTGGCGCGCAGGCGCGGGGCGGGGGCCTCGCCCTTGCCGACGTCGCAGTCTGGAGCTCACCTGGGAGACTCCGAGAGGAAGCGGAGCCTCGGTTCGGCCTCTCCTGGCAACGCCGGAGGCCCAGCGGGAAGGCAGGAGGCGGCGGCGGAGGAGGAGCTGGACTAAGCGGCAACTGTAGCGACAGCAACCGGAGCCGTCGCCGCCGCCGCCGCCACCTGCACCTGGCGCCCGGCCCACGTCCAGCGCCCGCCGGGCAGCCGCTTCCCGCCGCCCTGCCCTGCCCTGCCCTGCCCACCCGCCAGGTGAGTCGGCGGGCCGGCGCTGGTGTCGGGGCGGGGGACCCATTGCCCCAGGGCAGCATCGGAGGTGGGGAGCGGGGTCGGATGGACGCGGAGGCTCACGTGGCGGGGAGACCGGGACGGTCCCGGTGGCCGGTTGGAGATGGTCTCGAGAGCGGTGTTTCAGTTGCCCTTCGGGAGAGGCCGAAAGGGGTGCCCGAGGCCGGGGAGGTGACGCCCCGGGGGTCACCCTGTCACCCGCGGGGCCCTCTGTAAGGAGGCTCCAGAAGATCCAGCCCCGGGCCGAAGTCCCGGGGGCCCGGAGCCTGTCCCTTTGAGGGTCGCGGACTGGGGGTGGGGTGGAGAGGTGGGAAGGGCAGGGAGCGGGGCGGCCGCGCTTCCTCTCGGGCTAACAGGTTGCAGGTCTCCTCCCGCCCCGGTGCGGGTGCCGGAGCGGCGAGCCCGCGGCGGGAAGGGCCGAGCTTGGCAGACAACTTTCCCAGCCGGACCCCAGACAGTCCTAACTGGAAACCGCGGCCGCCGAGCCATTCGAATGGTTTCCGAGTGGTTTGGAAGGCGCTCTGTGGTCGGGACGCGGACATCCTTCTCTCTCTGTTTGGTCTCTGCACTTTTCCGGGTGCGCTCCCTAAGCCAGAGCTGCGCCCACTTTCCGGTTTGATCAAGAAGTTATTTTCTTCGTGTCAGGAGGAAATCCAACTGCCACTCACCGACCGCACACCATCTCGTTAAAGGACCTGTTGACTTAACAACCTGCATATCGCGGGTTTGGTCTGCCTGTGGCATATGACTCAAAGGTTCAAAAAAACTTTGTTTCAGGAACCTGCCACGTCTGAACCTGGGTGTGCCAGGCCCAAATTCCTTTCCCTGCCTAATTAGGCTTTTCTGAAGCCTAAGAAATGAGGGTAAAACCGGTGCTTACCTTAGATTTTTATTTTATTTTCTTTCAAAGTCCATCAAGGTACTTCCTTCTCTCTCAAAAACTCATCCAAACACCTCATTTTAAAATTGATCAAATAACTGTTTCTGTTTTAAGAACTCCATGGAGTTACCAGTTCTTCTGGTTTTCAAAATACCTTATCAAATGAACAGTGAACATAATTTGCTATAGAAGTTATGCTGCAATATTGAAGACATTTTAATTCAATTTGTATTATTAAAAAATCAAAGTCGCTGCCTTTATTTGAGAATTTCTGGTTGTGGGGAAATATATTGCTTTTTTTACTGTGCAAATTTTTCTTTGAATTTGTGGCTAAACTATGTAAGGTTAAAATCATGCTCTACAAATAAATTTCTTTAAATTTAACTTTTAATATCTGTAGTCTAGCATACATGTTAGTTGAAACATTCTGAACAGTTTGTACCAAGCATCTTTCTTTTTGCATTGCTTTAACTAGCATTTTTACATAGAAATTGTAATAATAAACAGTCTCACTGTCTAGATTTTTTTAGTTCTATCTTAGCTAATTTTTTAAAAACACAGTTTAAATTGAACACTTAACATAAAATGCCTTAGGAAACACAAATAATTTTTTTAAGGTGCAGTTAAAAATTCAATCACAGCACAACAGGAGATTATTATTAACGATAGCTTTAACCAGTGAGTTTTGCTTTTCATAAAAGAGCCTCACCTTTCCTCTTAATCTTCTCACCATACAGAGAAATATATGTGCTAAATACTGTTTAAAAATTAGATATGGGTATTGCTCTCTCTGAGGGGCTTCACAGGTGGGTCAGTGGTAAAGAATCTATCTGCCAGTGCAGAAGATGAGAATTCAATCCCTGGGTGGGAAAGATCACCTGGAGAAGGAAATGGCAACCTGTTCAAGTATTCTTGCCAGGAATCCCATGGTTAGAGGATCCTGGCAGACTACAGTCTATAGGGTCATAGTCAGGACTGAGCAGCTGAGCACACAGGCATTGCTCTCTGAGTATATGGTATTAGTTTAATCTTATTGATTATTGGGCCAGATGTTATTAGATTGTCTTTGCTTTTAATTCTAGAGAGAAATTTAACATCTGCATTATCTAGAGTAACAGTGTCTCATTTAAACTATCTGTAAAATAGAAAAAATAATACTTCCCTAGATTAAGATAATGAGGACTTAAGTCAGAACTCCCTTCTAGCCCTACCATTCTTAGGATCCCCTTCTCACTTTGGCTATCCAGCCAACCCATCCATTTTCTGATGAACTGAAGCTGAGAAGAGATTCTAACTTCAGTTCACCTAGCAAGTTAATAGTAGACGTGGCCTCATTTGAGTGACTTGACTCAGTCAAGACCCATGTTATCTTTTCTTTTCACCACCCACCTTCTCGTTTATCTTAAGATGTTTGTCTTTCTGTCTTTCATATAGTTTGTAAGTCCTTTGTAATTACAGAACAGTCAATTGTTCTTTGTGCAGCTCTGATTTATTCTAATTTCTACTGTCCAGATGATGCCTGACTCCAGGGAGACTGAGTGAGGCTGTCAATCTTTTCTCTCACTGTGAGCACATGTGTATTGATGAGGACATGTGGCTTGAGAATTTTAATCCTTCCTTAGTATTTCAGGGCCACATGTAATTTTTTGAGTCAACTTGGACAACATAATTTAGTCTTCTGATCTTTTATTATATTGGCTTAAAATATATTTTATTTTAAGCCAATAAAACATCAATGTTTTTAAAACTTTTTTTTTTTTTTGGACTGCAGTCCTCAGAATTGCATTCTATTCTTCGATACAATAGACTGAAGTATGTGTATATATAAATGAAGCAAGGTTTACAAGGCAGTACTTAACCTTACAACTGGATGTTCTCTATTATTTACTGTAAAAAATATTGGTCCTAAAACACTGCATTGATTTTATGGGTTCAGATGGGCTGGAACCTACAATAAAAATAGTGATGTCCTATTGAATTTACATTTTTTAAGGCTGATTTTTTCTAGCAGTTTGTGTGTCTCTCTCTCACACCCACATTCACGGGGAAGAAAATCAAACTGTACTTTTAAAAATGTATAAAATTATACTGTAATCCTTATGAAACATTTATTGGATGGCTAGATGCTCTAGGACCTGGTGCTAGACCAAATCTCTCAAACATTAGGAACTGCATGAAAATTTACTGTACATCATTGTTATCTTAAATGAGTTCTCAGTATATTATGGTATGTTTGGGGATAGAAAAAACTGGAAAGGTTTTTCTGAAGAGAGTTCAGTGGTAACTATTATCAAATGAAAGCTTGAGAGAGAAAAAGAATTATGTCCAGCTTCTAAGTGCTAACTTTTATGGCTGAGTTATATGCTGGGTGGAGTGTGAAAAAAATTATTATAGTAAACTGGCAAATTTATTCTTTGGTTTGTAGTTTGTTAATGTATATTTTCCTTTTACTATGAAACAAACATAAGACATATTGTAGAAATCATACCATTTACTCATCCCCCCATCCCCACTCCCCCCATCTCCTNTGTACGCTTGGAAGCTCTGATTGGGTTGGTTAAGCCTTCCATAGAAGCTTTTAATTTTAACCTGCCTTCTGGTTCCTGGTAAAAGGAATCTTTCTCCAAAAGCAAATATTACTGTTTTAATATTTTGGAAATGATTAATGCCCAGATCATATTCAGACATATTTAACGTTTTGGTCCATAGAATATAAAAATACATTTGTTACGCCAGATCTTTTATGACGGTAAAATCTTATTGAGAAAGAAATATTTTTAATCACCTATCTAATTACGCATCTAGTTAGGATCGGAATGATTAGTTTGATATAATTTGAGTAATCAAAACACAATTAATATGGGGCCAATAGCAGCAATGAATTCAAATCAGTGCCAGTAAAGACAAAAGACCAACATGCGTTAACTTATGGCAAAGCAAAGACAAGACAGACTCTGAATTCTAGGTCATTAGTGACTACTGGCAATTAGATGAAATCTCCTTCAGTCATTCTCTGGGTTGGCCTCATATTTTTGGCACTAAACAGAGATTATTTTCCCAAGTACACATTTTTCCCCTATAATTGTTTCAGTTTCAAACTGTCCAAACTAGTTTTTTCATCTCATCTATCCCATTGCCTGCTGGACATCTTTCAGATGTCATAATTACCTAAGATTATACATGTGTAAACCAGAACCTTCATCCCATCAAAACAGCAGCAGCAACAGCAAAAGACAACCTCTTTTACTTCCTGTATCTTCTTTATGAGCATTAGTACATTTACTGTATCTTATCCACAAATCCAAAACCAAAAGAATCTCTGATAACAAAAAGTTTTTTGGTTAACTTATTTTTCAGCAGAATTCAATGCATTTGCCGTGAAACCTGAGTGAATTGTCAGGAAGCTGTTTATCATCTACTCTGCTTGGTGGATGTGTCTGGCTGAAGAAATAGTTCTATGCTTGACTGTGTGTGCGTGTGTGCGCGCGCGCTAAGTCACTTCAGTCATGTCCGACTCTGTGTGACCCTGTGGACTGGAACCCTCCAGGCTCCTCTGTCCATGGGATTCTCCAGGAAAGAATACTGGAATGGGTTGACATGCCCTTTTCCAGGGGATCTTCCTGACCCAGGGATTAAACCCTCCTCTCTTAACATCTCCTGCATTGGCAGGTGGGTTCTTTACCACTTGCTCCACCTGGGAAGCCCCTCTGTGTTTGACTACATGGTACCATCCAAGTGCTGCTGGGGGGTACTCTGTTATACTGGGTATGTGAACCATATCTCCTTTACAACATCCAAAATGTCTCAATTTTTGAAACATATTGGGCTCCTGGGATTTTGGAGAAGGGGTTATTGATCAGTATCACCATCCAGGTGTCATGCCAGAAATCCAGAGGTCATTTTTTGCTCTTATTTTAACTTCTAGAACTATCAGAATACTGAATCTCTTTAAGGTTTTCCACCTATTTTTTTTTTCTTTTTTCACAAATTCCTCTCCTATTTCTAGGGATCTAGTTCAGGGTCTCATCACCTTTTGTCTTGGGTACCATAGACACCTGCCACCTGATATCTCAATGGATAGTGTTAAGCTCAAATCCATCCTCAGAAGAACCCCTGAGGTGCTAATCTCTTTAAAAATATAAACCTGAACTTTTCTCTCCTCTGCTTCAAATCGTGTAATGACTTTTCATAGCTCACAGGATAGAGAATCTATGGCCCTTAAAATGGCCCCACCAGATATGACCCTCGTTTAACTATGGATTTATACTCAGAATTTTTTATTTCCTCAACAGATGTCATTGGTTTTGTTTGTTTTCATTGTTCCTCTGAACTGCTCAGAGGACCTTCCTCTTATGTTTACTTCTATAACTTTTTCTGATTCTTAAGAGTCAAATGAGATCTCACATCATTTAGGATACTGCCACCCCAACCAACATACACTCCACATAGTTTGGGCCGAGGCAGAAAAAGGAAAGAAGACCTCAACAGAAGTAGGTTACCTTTATTCAGGAAAGGAGGGGCGACAGTCCGCCTAATGACCAAGCTGAGCTCAGAGAGGGATCAGGGAGGCTCCATATTTATAGGGAGGTTTGTGGAAGCGATAAAGGAAACATTAATCAGGCGGGATGTTTTGGGTATTTTTTAGTTGAGATGGCATTTGTAGTTGGGCAGGGGGTGATAAGTCTTCTGTGCAGGTGTAGGGGGTGGAAGGTTTCTGGACAGGGCGTGATAAGTCCCAGATAGATGCAATCAGCCTGGAGCATCAAGGCGGGATCTAAAGTCTTGTTTTGTTTTCTCCAAAGTTGGATGATTCAGCAAGTGCCTTTGAAACTGTTGTTTTCTTTTCTAGGCCCAAAAGACTCCTTCACACCTGAGCTGGGTGAGGTGTCTTTTTATCATGTGACTTAATATGTGATATAATACAGTGTGCTGGCTCACCTGTGAACTCACACACAATTTTTATTAATAAATTATTTGCAAAACATGTAAAATTTCTCTTTCCACTTAAACTATTATGGAATAAAAATATTGGAGTAAAAATGGCACAGAAAGGAGAGGCATTGGGCAGGAAGTATATTTGCTTTTTTTATAGATGCAGAAATTGGGAAGTAGGAAACATACTTAATTAGGCTATTTAATTTATATTGCTATTATTTCCATCTGATTTCTTTGAATTCAGTGTTATTTTTGTTCCTTTTGGTTCTGTTCCAAGATCTGGGTTTTACCATTTAGAAGTGAAAAGTTAATTTTGTGATTGAAATGCCTTGCAGCTTTTGTTTGCAAATATTCCACAATTGAGTACATTTGTATTGGTGAGAAATTTAGAAGACCAGCTTTCATGTAAAGAATATAATGTAATTAGACTAGACCAGAAAAGAAAAAAAAAAAAAAAAGATGAAAGATTCCTTCCTGGAAGTCTCCCTTCACCAAGTTCTGTCAGTTTTACCTCTTAAATAAATATTTCTCAAATCCATCTACTTTTCTCTATTCGTAGCACTAGCATTTCTTGCCTGAACTTTTGCCATGTGCTCCCTGTTGCCTCTCTGAATGTCTTTCTAGTTGCTTCTTTGCAGGGTACCTAGAGGGATCTTCTCAGAATATTGGTCTTAAGCCTTTCCTTGCCTCAGGGTAAGTCAAAGTCCTTAAGATGGCCTAAAGGCATGGCTTGATTTAGTTCCTGCCCAGAGCACTCATCAGTGCTCTCATCATCACTCTCTGTTCTAGCTCTCAGCTCTTAGTCACTCAGTCCTATCTGACTCTCTGTGACCCCATGGACTACAACACACCAGGCTTCCCTGTCCATCAACAACTCCCAGAGCTTGCTCACACTCATGTCCATTGAGTCGATGATGCCATCCAACCATCTCATCCCCTGTCATTCTCTTCTCCTCCCACCTTCAATCTTTCCCAGCATCAGGGTCTTTTCAAAAAAGTCAGCTCTTCGCATGAGGTGGCCAAAGTATTGGAGCTTCAGCTTCAACATCAGTCCTTCCAATGAATATTCAGGGTTGATTTCCTTCAGGATGGACTGGTTTGATCTCTTTGCAGTTCAAGGGACTCTCAAGAGTCTTCTCCAATACCAGAGTTGCAAGGCATCAATTCTTTGGTGCTCAGCTTTCTTTATTGTCCAACTCTCACATCCATACATGACTACTGGAAAAACCATAGCTTTGACTAGATTGATCTTTGTTGGCAAGTAATATCTCTGCTGTTTAATATGCTGTCTAGGTTTGTCATAATTTTCCTTCCAAGGAGCAAGCGTCTTTTAATTTCATGGCTGCAATCACCATCTGCAGTGATTTTGGAGCCTAAGAAAATAAAGTCAGCCACTGTTTCTACTGTTTCCCCATCTATTTGCCATGAAGTGATGAGACCAGATGCCATGATCTTCGTTTTTTGAATGTTGAGTTTTAAGCCAGCTTTTTTGTTCTCTCTTTCACATTCATCAAAAGGCTCTTTAGTCCCTCTTGGCTTTCTGTCATAAGGGTGGTATCATCTGCATATCTGAGGTTATTGATATTTCTCCCAGAAAACTTGATTCCAACTTTAGCTTTATCCTGGCCAGCATTTCATGTGATGTACTCTGCATATAAGTTAAATAAGCAGGGTGACAATATACAGCCTTGACATACTCCTTTCCCAATTTTAAACCAGTCAGTCCATTGTTCCATATCCAGTTCTAATTGTTGCTTCTTGACCTGCATGCAGATTTCTCAGGAGGCAGGTAAGGTGGTCTGGTATTCCCAACCCTTTAAGAATTTTCCAGTTTGTTGTGATCCACACAGTCAAAAGCTTTGGTGTAGTCAGTAAAGCAGAAGTAGATGTGTTTCTGGAACTCTCTTGCTTTTCTGATGATGCAACAGATATTGGCAATTTGATCTCTGGTTCCTCTGCCTTTTCTAAATCCAGCTTGAATATCTGGAGATTCATGGTTCATGTACTGTTGAAGCCTGGCTTGGAGAATTTTGAGCATTACTTTGCTAGCATGTGAGATGAGTGCAATTGTGCGGTAGTTTGAACATTCTTTGGTATTGCCATCCTTTGGGATTGGAACTGACCTTTTCCAGTCCTGTGGCCACTGCTGAGTTTTCCAAATTTGCTGGCATATTGAGTGCAGCATTATTTAACAGCATCATCTTTGAGGATTTGAAATAGCTCAACTGGAATTCCATCACCTCCGCTAGCTTTGTTTGTAGTGATGCTTCCTAAGGCCCACTTGACTTCCAGGAGGTCTGGCTCTAGGTGAGTTATCACATCATTGTGATTATTTGGGTCATGAAGATTTTTTTTGTATAGTTCTTCTGTGTATTCTTGCCACCTCTTCTTAATGTCTTCTTCTTCTGCTAGGTCCCTACCACTTCTGTCCTTTATTGTTCTCGTTCTACTAGCTTTTTTTCTTTTCTTTTCTTTTGCCAAGTCCCTCCTGCCTTTAGGTCATGTGTCGTTCTTCCTGCCTGGAACTCTCCTTCCCCTTTCACCCTATCTAGCTAAAACTTACCTTCTGATTCCAATTTAAGCTCTTACTGTAACTGGAATTTTTTTTCCACGGGTCTTTTTCCCCACCTCTAGCTATGGATTAAAGTGAAGACTGAAGCCCAAAGAGGTAAAGTCCTACTTAATACCTGGGAATATTACCTTAAATAAAATGAAAGTTTCCTCACAAAAGGAGCAGACTTTAGTATGTGACTCGTATGTATAAAAAATAGATTTTAGTTATAATGCCTTTATATTTTTTACCAAATAACAGTAGTTGATATTTATTGTCTCAATAAGTTTTAGTCCTCAGTTACTATTTTACTACTGAGCAGTTATGTGCCAGACATATTTTAGGAACTTACGTGAATTAGTTGTTTAATTTTCAAAGCTGCTCAATGAAGTGCATGTTTTTCCCCCCTAATTTAGAGATAGGAAAATCGAAGAATAAGTAATTTTCCTCTATCTACAAGGCTAGTGAAATGTCAGAGCCAAGATTCAAATCTAAGTAGTCTCATTCCAAATCCTCCCCTGACTTATATGTAAATAAAATTAAGTAGGATTTAAAAGATTCTGCAGTAGCAACAGAAACCCTCTCAACCCTGATCTCCCCCAATCATGCTATGAGAAGGCAATCACTTTCACCTCTTTTAGATGTTTCTTCCCATTTTTACCTTTTGAAATAATATGCTTATACTGCTATTTCTTAATATATTATTTTGGCATTACCTAATGACTGCCCATATGGTAGATAAATATTAAGCTTTTTCACACACATACTCATTGCACTCTCTACGTTGATTTCCCAATAGATGTCACAATATAGTCTCACATTTTGTTGGCATTTTAGTGTGTATTTATTGTTGTGAAATCTTGTTCACCACTGAGCTGAGCAAGTCTATTATGAACATGCTTCATTGTAGAATTTTTAAAAATCTTTGAGTTAATAATAAACTCACTTAAGAAAAAAGAACATGTTTAGTTTTTCCATATATGGTTTTCTATATAATCCAACACTGTCTCAGTAAGATTTTTTTCACCTAATCAAACCTATCAAATTCATGGGTCCCTTCCTAGAGCTCTCTGTCTTCTCGTTTCTGTTTGGACTATTGCTTTCTAGTCCTGTTCCATAGCAATTGTTTGGGCTTTTTCTTTGCTGACATTTCTGACAGAGTTCGTGTTTATTAGATACCATGACTTCTGTTGTTTTTGTGCTCCCTAATTTGGATGGAACACCCCCAACATCCAGTAGCCCTTTTCCTTTCACTGTGTCCTCTAATACCGAGTTTTCCTCTCTGGAGGCAATTAATGCTTTTTTCTTTAAAAAATAAAAATAAAAACAATATGTGTATATTGTCTCTGTTTTTGAAATGCAAATAAATTTTCCTCCCCCCCCCCATTTAACTATATTGTGGAACTAACATCATATCAGCATATAAAGTTGCTTTGTTTTTAACTTTGCTTACTATTCCATCATATGACTCTCTCATTACTTATTTATCTAGTTCCCTTTTGGTAGAGTTGTAGGCTGTTTCAACCTTTTGATATTAAAAAGGATGCTTTACCCTGGAGAAGAAAATGGCAACCCACTCCAGTATTGCCTGGAAAATCCAATGGACAGAGGAGCCTGGTGGGCTAGAGTTCATGGGGCCGCAAAGAGTCGGACATGACTTAGCAACTAAACAACAACAAACATGGAAGCTGTTCTTTTTTCTTTTTACATGTTTTAGAATTTTCCTTAATAGAAACTTTAATAGAAATTTCTTTTAAAAAGAATGCTTTAATGTAAAAGCTTTACATATTTTCATTTGAATACTAACATATGTGTGGGATAAATTTCTAGAAGTTATTCTCATACTTGGTTGGGTTATTCTCATACTCATACAAAGTATTCTCCATACTTTGATGGAGATTTGGATAGTGTGAGACCTTGCATGTTTGATGATTTTGCATCAAATGGGGTAAGAATAAACGGTAAAAGAATAAGTGGGTAGTACTGGTGATAAGTGGGCCCTTCTGGAGAACAATTAATAGTGCAGAAAGGGTTTCTTATGCAAATTGTTTTCTTTGAGCTTTTGACCATGACATTTGTTTTTTCAGATATGACCCATCTTTTTGAACTTTGTCATCACCTCCTTTAGTGTTCATGGCTTCTTGCTCCATTATTTTAGCCCCAGGTCTACCCCTGAAGTAATCCAGAGCAGAGATTATGTTGGTATTTTTCAGTCACTTAGTCCAACTTTTTTGTGACCCCCATGGACTGTAGCCTGCCAGGTTCCTCTGCCCATGGGATTTCCCTGGCAGGAATACTGAAGTGGATTGCCATTTCCTTCCCCAGAGGATCCTCCTGACCCGGGGACTGAATCTGCATTTCCTGAATTGCAGGCAGATTCTTCACCACTGAACCACCAGGGAAGCCCAAGCATGTCATTAAGTGGTCTTTTTCAGCAAGCCAAGAACCTATCTTTAACGCACTTCACAGCTTAACAACCTTCCCAGCCTCCACACCGATTTATTTGTTGAGTTCAGCGAACTCTTATTTCCAAATCATATCCTGAGCCTCCACACCTCTTCTGCTCTCACCTGGATTACTTTTACTAGTCTCCTAATTGCCTTCAGCCTCCTCTCTGGCTTTCCCAAGCATCTTCCCTCAGGGGGAAAAAAAATCCATATTCATCACAGCTTCAAGAGCAATCATTTTAAATTTCAGTTCTGATTAGTTCATCACCCTGCTTAAAATCCATTAAAGTCTCTTCCCTTTGCCTGAAGGTTTAAGTGTTAATACAGATCCCACAGAATTAGGTACCCCTCCCTTCTCTACATGGAGCTTGGCATTCAACATGTGTTTCATAGGCCTCAGTGTGTGGTATCGTCCTGACAAAAACTGCCCTACTTGAGGTCATCTGTTGAAAGAAGAATTAAAGTTTAGGCTGACATTGTTTTATTTCCAACTGAAACATACATTAAAAGGGTTTTTTCATACTTTAACCATAGGATGTAGAAATTTCAAATGGTAACTGAATCAGTGGAGGGATATCGTGTGCTTCAAATTAGGCACATGTCTGGCCTAATCTTAAAGGAAGATATTGCTTTTATGCATAATTAAAATAAATAATGTTATGGATTTATGGAGAATTTATTTTGTTCTTTTATGTCTGGGGATGTGTTAGCTAATGGGAATAGGCTAAGTAAGGGAAATATATAAATGCTGAGGTGGAAGTTTTTTTTTTTTTTAAATTTCTAGACTAGAGGGTTGGCAAACTAAAGCCCTTGGGCCAAATTCAGTCTACCACCTGTTTTTGTAGAGAAAATTCTATGAGAACCAGCTATGCCCTTTTATTTATATATTGTCTATAGCTGTTTCTACACCACAAAAATAGAGTTGAGGAGTTGCAATACAGATGATACGGCCCACAGAGCAAAAAATATTTACTGTTTTGCCCTTTCCAGAGNTTTGTTCTTTTATGTCTGGGGATGTGTTAGCTAATGGGAATAGGCTAAGTAAGGGAAATATATAAATGCTGAGGTGGAAGTTTTTTTTTTTTTTAAATTTCTAGACTAGAGGGTTGGCAAACTAAAGCCCTTGGGCCAAATTCAGTCTACCACCTGTTTTTGTAGAGAAAATTTTATGAGAACCAGCTATGCCCTTTTATTTATATATTGTCTATAGCTGTTTCTACACCACAAAAATAGAGTTGAGGAGTTGCAATACAGATGATACGGCCAACAGAGCAAAAAATATTTACTGTTTTGCCCTTTCCAGAGAGTTTGCTGACACTTTCTAGAGAGGAATGGAAGTTGAGAGCTTGAGAGCAAGTATTTACTAAATGATTTGTGCATAAACCTGTAGAAAGATGAATGCAAAGGGATAAAGGTTTGAGCAAGCAATCTTCACTTCTCCCTGTTCATGCCCAGGGTCCGAGTCCCCAAAACTGAGAGAATAAGACGTCCACAGCAATGCAAAAGCATGAAGGGGTTTTATTTCTAGCTCGAGCTAGGGCTCCCGCCACATCCAACGCAGTGGAGTGGAGCAAGGAGCCCCGAGCCTAGATTTACAGCAGTATTTATAGGTTCTTGTTAGAACAGAGATTTGGCAAGGGCTGATTGGCTGCAGGAGTTTCCTAGTATTTACTAACTGGCTAATCTTTACTGGCTGCAGGGGGATGTCTTTTACGTCCTGAGAAACTCAAAGCAGGTTATGGGGAGTATGCTGATTAGACAAGTCCTGGCATCCGTGGGGATGACCTCACTGGGCAATGACTCAGCTTTTCCCGTGAGTCCTACCTTAGTTCCTGAAGCCTATCATGGCGTTTGTTAGGTCCCAACATTCCTCCCTGTCCTTTGATCATGGAGAGGAATCCTCCTCTTCATTCTGAGACATTGCCTGATATTGTTGTCTCAGCATCATCACTTGAACTGTACCAATATGTTCTTTTTACAAAGGTCCAAGGTCCAAGAATAAATCTGGCCACCAAGTATTGGGGGGATTCCAGTAGTCGAAGTGAGCACCTTGTGGGTCGTCCAGGTGATCTTAGCAGGTTGGTGTGGGTTGGCACCAGCAGTTCCCGAGTGGAGAAGGAGGGCCACCAACGGGAGAGTCAGGGGGACTCGTCTGGCCCAGCTGGCGGACGAGCTCCATTTTTAAGGGGTTGGTGGGATGCAGCCTCGTCTTCCATTCTTTTTGGGCCTTTTCTTGCTCCTCTGGAGTGGCACAATGCACGTGGTTGCAGTGCACCCAGGGTCCAATTCCGTCCACCTTTAGGGCAGTGGGGGTGGTAAGGAGAACAACATAGGGGCCCTTCCGTCTTGGCTCTAAGGTTTTTGACGGGTGTCTCTTAACTCTGGCCCTCATGAACTTCTCGTATCAGTGACCAGATATGTTTATGCACTTTACCTAAAGCCAGCATCTCTTGTTGGAACATGCGTAGTGAGAGAGATGGTTTAGTCTTTCCCTCAAACACTGAACAAATGGGGGGTGGACTTCCATATACAATTTCAAAGGGAGTCAAACCTAGTTTATAGGGGGTATTGTGCGCCCAAAAAAGCGCAAAGGGAAGGAGGGTTACCCAGTCCCCGCCAGTCTCTATTGCCAGCTTTGTTAAAGTTTCTTTTAGGGTCCGATTCATTCTTTCTACTTGTCCTGAGCTCTGGGGACTGTACTCGCAATGTAGCTTCCATTTGGTCCTCAGGGCTGAGACCAGTCCTTTAACAATTTTGCTCACAAATGCAGGTCCATTATCAGAGCCAGTAGATGCCGGCAGCCCATACCTAGGTATTATCTCTTCTAGGAGCTTCTTAGCCACTATTATTGCTGTCTCCTTTTTAGTGGGGTAAGCTTCTACCCACCCAGAAAGTGTATCAACCAAAACTAACAGGTAACGATAGCCATACTTGCCTGGCCTTACCTCTGTAAAATCTATCTCCCAATGCTGTCCCGGCCTTTCCCCACAGTATCTTACACCCTTGTGCTGTCCTTTTCCTGGTCTCATCATCTGACAGGCCTTGCAGGTGCGGACTATGTCCTGTATGGTTTTCTTTTGTCGGGGAAACCGCAGCTGCGCTGCTTGTAAAAGCGTCAAAGTCTTTTTCTCTCCCAAATGGGTGGTTTGATGTAAATGGGTACAGAGATGTCTGCCCAGGTCGGCATGAAGCAACAGGTTGTCATCCTGGTCCCGATACCATCCGTCGTTGCCCGCAGGGTGGTTGGTGTTATCCTGTATCCAGCTTAAATCGGAGAGGGAGTATATGGGGCTTGGGGGAAGAGTCCCCATCCCCGGCGGTGGTAATCCTACAGCCAGCACATGAGCTTGGCAGTATCCAGCGGCCACCTCGTGGGCTGCTGCATCGGCAGCACGGTTGCCTCGGGCCTTGGCATCTTCTCCTTTCTGGTGTCCTGGGACATATACTATGGATACCGCCTGGGGCAAGTGGACCGCTGCCAAGAGTCTGCGTATTTCAGGTAGGTTCTTAATCTCTTTTCCCTCTGCCGTCAAGAACCCCCGTTCTTTATATACAGGGCCTTGAATATGCACCGTGCCGAATGCATACCGGCTGTCAGTGTAAATGGTGATCTTTCTTCGTTTCACCCTCTCTAGTGCTTGTATCACAGCTCTCAATTCTGCTTTGGGCGGATGTTCCAGGGGGCAAAGCCTCGGCCCAGACGACCCTCCCAGTGTCACCTACTGTGGCTGCCCCCGCTTTTCTCTGCCCATCTTTATATAACTGCTCCCGTCTGTGAACCATGTCAGCTCACTGTCCTTTAATGGGATGTCGCTGAGGTCTCTTCATATGGCGGTTACTTCAGCCAATACTTCAACACAGTCATGGAGAGGCCCATCCTCCTCCGGGATGGGCAAGAGAGTAGCAGGATTTAGAAAACAAGGTGTCTGAAGGTGTATCCGGGGAGCATCTAACAGCAGGGCTTGGTAATGGGTTAAGCGAGTGTTAGAGATCCACTTACCCGGTGGCTGTTTGAGGATCCCCTCTATGGCATGCAGAATGTAGACCAGGAGGCGCTGTCCATAAGTCAACTTGTCGGTGTCACGGACAAGGAGAGCAGCAGCCGTGATGATATGGAGACAGGGCGGCCGTCCAGCAGCTACCGGGTCCAGCCGTTTAGAGAGGTATGCCACAGGCCGCCTCCAAGGTCCCCATTGCTGTGTCAGGACTCCCTTTCCCACTCCCTGCTTTTCATCCACAAACAGTTGAAATGGCTTAGCCGGGTCAGGGAGAACTAGGGCCGGGGCTTCTAGCAATGCCCGCCGGAGTTCCTGAAACGCCTGCCTCATTGTCTCAGTCCAAGTCCAGTTCTTATTTTCTCTACTTCCTTCATATAGAGGCCGGGCCTTTTCAGCAAACCCCAGGATCCATAGCCTGTAGTACCCAACAGTCCCTAAGAACTCCCTCACTTGCCAAGGAGTCGTTGGCTCAGGGATCTGTAAAATAGTCTCTTTCATAGGCTGAGTCAACCATCTTTACCCCTGTTTTATTTTGTACCCCAAGTAAACGACTTCCTGTTTAGCAATTTGGGCCTTCTTTGCACTCGCCTGGTACCCCAATGTCCCCAAAGTCNAGGTGCGGACTATGTCCTGTATGGTTTTCTTTTGTCGGGGAAACCGCAGCTGCGCTGCTTGTAAAAGCGTCAAAGTCTTTTTCTCTCCCAAATGGGTGGTTTGATGTAAATGGGTACAGAGATGTCTGCCCAGGTCAGCATGAAGCAACAGGTTGTCATCCTGGTCCCGATACCATCCGTCCTTGCCCGCAGGGTGGTTGGTGTTATCCTGTATCCAGCTTAAATCGGAGAGGGAGTATATGGGGCTTGGGGGAAGAGTCCCCATCCCCAGCGGTGGTAATCCTACAGCCAGCACATGAGCTTGGCAGTATCCAGCGGCCACCTCGCGGGCTGCTGCATCGGCAGCACGGTTGCCTCGGGCCCTGGCATCTTCTCCTTTCTGGTGTCCTGGGACATATACTATGGATACCGCCCGGGGCAAGTGGACCGCTGCCAAGAGTCTGCGTATTTCAGGTAGGTTCTTAATCTCTTTTCCCTCTGCCGTCAAGAACCCCCGTTCTTTATATACAGGGCCTTGAATATGCACGGTGCCGAATGCATACCGGCTGTCAGTGTAAATGGTGATCTTTCTTCCTTTCGCCCTCTCTAGTGCTTGTATCACAGCTATCAATTCTGCTTTGGGCGGATGTTCCAGGGGGCAAAGCCTCGGCCCAGACGACCCTCCCAGTGTCATCTACTATGGCTGCCCCCGCTTTTCTCTGCCCATCCTTTATATAACTGCTCCCGTCTGTGAACCATATCAGCTCACTGTCCTTTAATGGGATGTCGCTGAGGTCTCTTCGTATGGCGGTTACCTCAGCCAATACTTCAACACAGTCATGGAGAGGCCCATCCTCCTCCGGGATGGGCAAGAGAGTAGCAGGATTTAGAAAACAAGGTGTCTGAAGGTGTATCCGGGGAGCATCTAACAGCAGGGCTTGGTAATGGGTTAAGCGAGCGTTAGAGATCCACTTACCCGGTGGCTGTTTGAGGATCCCCTCTATGGCATGGGGAGTGTAGACCAGGAGGCGCTGTCCATAAGCCAACTTGTCGGCGTCATGGACAAGGAGAGCAGCGGCCGTGATATGGAGACAGGGCGGCCGTCCAGCAGCTACCGGGTCCAGCCGTTTAGAGAGGCATGCCACAGGCCGCCTCCAAGGTCCCCATTGCTGTGTCAGGACTCCCTTTCCCACTCCCTGCTTTTCATCCACAAATAGTTGAAATGGCTTAGCCGGGTCAGGGAGAGCTAGGGCCGGGGCTTCTAGCAATGCCCGCCGGAGTTCCTGAAACGCCTGCCTCATTGTCTCAGTCCAAGTCCAGTTCTTATTTTCTCTACTTCCTTCATATAGAGGCCGGGCCTTTTCAGCAAACCCCAGGATCCATAGCCTGTAGTACCCAACAGTCCCTAAGAACTCCCTCACTTGCCAAGGAGTCGTTGGCTCAGGGATCTGTAAAATAGTCTCTTTCATAGGCTGAGTCAACCATCTTTACCCCTGTTTTATTTTGTACCCCAAGTAAACGACTTCCTGTTTAGCAATTTGGGCCTTCTTTGCACTCGCCTGGTACCCCAATGTCCCCAAAGTCTGAAGGAGGTCGCCTGTGGCCTCTAGGCATACCTCCTTGGTAGTAGTGGCCAGCATGAGGTCATCCACATATTGAAATAGGACAATGTCGGGGTGGCTAGTCTGGTACTCACAGAGGTCCTCGCCTAGAGCCTCGTTGAACAATGTCGGCGAGTTTTTAAATCCCTGTGGAAGGCGAGTCCAGGTCAGCTGTCCTACAGTTTGTCTTTGTCAGTCCATTCGAATGTGAAGATCTCTTGGCTCTGGGGGGGCAGAGGCAAACTGAAAAAGGCATCTTTTAAGTCCAAGATTGTATACCAGATGTAGTCTGGTGGCAAGCTTCTCAGGAGGGTGTATGGGTTAGGGACAGTGGGATGAATGTCACACACCCGTTGACTTCACGAAGATCTTGGACGGGTCTAAAGTCCATTCCCCCAGGCTTTTTCACAGGCAGCAGGGGAGTATTCCATGGGCACTGGCACTTTTTAAGAATCCCTACCTTCAGGAGGCGCTGTCTATGTGGTGCGATTCCTTGCTGGGCCTCCTGACTCGTGGGGTACTGCTTTACCTTCACAGGGGTAGCATTTGCTTTTAATTCAACAATGATGGGAGGTCTTTGTTTTGCCAGTCCTACTCCTGCCGTCTCGGCCCAGGCCAGAGGGTATTTTTGGATCCATTGTAGCATAGCCGGGTCCACAGCTGCAGGGGGTTTTGGTGAATATAGTCTGTATTCATCTCTCAGTGCCAGGGATAAAACATGAATTGGTTGTCCAAGTCCATCTGTGACTGATATCCCTCCAGACTCAAAGTGAACTTGCGCATTGACTTTGGACAATAGGTCTTTTCCTAACAAAGGGGCCGGACCTTCTGGGATCACCAGAAATGAGTGGGACACCCGTTGGGCTCCCAAGTCCACTTTTCGTTTAGTAGTCCAGTAATATCTTTTTGTCCCGGTGGCTCCCTGGACCAAGCTAGTCTTCTTGGACATCGGCCCGAATTTTTGATTGAGGACAGAGTATTGGGCTCCCGTATCCACCATGAAGCCAACCGGTTTCCCCTCCACATTAATAGTTACCCAGGACTCGGGGAGGGGTGCTGGGCCCTGACCCCCCTAATCACTATCTTCTCCTGCATATAAAATGTGGGTACCCGAGGGAGACTCTTCTTTTCTTACAGTCCTTTTTTCAGGTTTCTCTTGGGGCATTCATTTTTCCAGTGCCCTTGCTCTTTGCAATAGGCGCACTGGTCTCTCTTTAGGGTCGGTCTGGCTGGTTTCTCCCTTCCTCTCGGCTGGGTGTCTCGAGTCTTCCGGGAATCAGGTCCCAGTCTCGTCCCCGCAAAGAAAATTTGAGCCAGCTTTTTCTGATTTCTTCAGTTTTCCTTAGCTCTAAACTCCCTTTCCTCCCATCTAATTCATTCCTCCCTCTCCTCAGGGGTCTCTCTGTTATTAAACACTTTCTCAGCTGCCCTCACCAGATCCTGTATTGACTGTTCTCCCAGCCTCTCTATCCTCTGTAACTTCCTCCTGATATCTGGAGCTGCCTGATTAACAAAGGCTAGCAAGACTGCTGCGCGTGACTCATCAGCCTGAGGGTCCATGGGCGTATACTGCCTGAACGCCTCCATTAACCTCTCTAAAAAGGCTGCTGGGCTCTCATTTGGCTCCTGCCTTATCAAATTTACCTTAGACAAATTCGTTGGTTTCCTGGCGGCTGCCCGGAGGCCAGCCATCAGAGTCTGGCAGTACACTCGGAGACGCTCCCTACCTTCAGCACATTCAAAATCCCAGTTCGGTCGTTTCAAAGGAAACCCCTCCTCGATTAGGTGGGGCTGCGTGGTGGGTCTTCCATCCACTCCTGGAACATGTTTTCGTGCTTTCGATAGAATTCGCTCCCGTTCCTCCGTGGTGAAGAGCACCTGTAACAGCTGCTGACAATCATCCCAAGTAGGATTGTGAGTAAACAAGATAGAATCTAAGAGATCAATAAGACGTTGGGGTTTTTCGGAAAAAGAAGGGGTTTGAGTTTTCCAGTTATATAAATCACTCGTAGAAAACAGCCAGTACTGGTATGTTCACTCCCCACCGGGATTTGCTGGCCCCACTGGACAGGGAATGCCTGAACGGTGGATGAAAGATCCTCCCGGCTTCCGTCCTCAGAAAAATCTCCGCCCCTTCGAGTCCTTCCGCGAGTTCCTTGGGCCGGCCCCACTTCCCATGGCAGAGCCGAGGGTTCTGGGTCCCTCCTTTGTTCTACAGATGACACCTGCAGTACCTGTGGGGGCAAGGGTGCCTGCATATATGGGGGAGGTGAGATCTCAATGTCTAAGTCAATCAGGCTAGGATATAAAGAGGATTCCTGGAGTATCGGCTTCTTCTTCTGACTCTCCCGATCTTCATGGTAAGTCATTACAGACAAAGGGGTGGAAGAGCTTTGACCCATAATGACGGAGCTCACAATAAACACACAAAAAAAACAAAAATGGTGCCGGCACACAAAGAAAGGCGACAGACAGAAGACAAACAAATATCGGCCGAAAACACAGGACTAGGTCTATCCCGGGTTACTGTTGTCTTGATCTCACCGAAGGGCGTCCACTGCCCACCAGATTCGGGGTCAGGAGAGATGTTCCTTCCCAATCCCTCACAGAACCAGCTGTCTTCCAGCGCGAATGCTGGGCCCCGGTCTTATGCTGGCTGCCAGTTGCCTTCCAGTGCGCTCACTGGGCCTCGGTCTTACACTGGCTAGGATGACTAATTCACCTCTGATTAGGCCTAACAAGAGTCAGCTGCCTTCCAGTGCATATGCTGGGCCTCGGCCATACGCTGGACTTAACCAGACTTAACACCGGTGTTCAGATATCTTTCCTCCTAGTGAGGAAACCCCTTCTGCCGGGAGAGTGTTATTCTTCCCAGTTAAAGGGATCCCAGACAAGCCCCCAAATGTTATGCCCAGGGTCCGAGTCCCCAAAACTGAGAGAATAAGATGTCCACAGCAATGCAAAAGCATGAAGGGGTTTTATTTCTAGCTCGAGCTAGGGCTCCCGCCACATCCAATGCAGTGGAGTGGAGCAAGGAGCCCCGAGCCTAGATTTACAGCAGTATTTATAGGTTCTTGTTAGAACAGAGATTTGGCAAGGGCTGATTGGCTGCAGGAGTTTCCTAGTATTTACTAACTGGCTAATCTTTACTGGCTGCAGGGGGATGTCTTTTACGTCCTGATAAACTCAAACTAGGTTACAGGGAGTATGCTGATTAGACAAGTCCTGGCATCCGCAGGGATGACCTCACTGGGCAATGACTCAGCTTTTCCCGTGAGTCCTACCTTAGTCCCTGAAGCCTATCATGGTGTTTGTTAGGTCCCAACACTCCCCTATTTCTTAATACTCGGAGGCCTCAAAAGGAGAGTGCGTGGACAGGCATATATCTGCAACTTGTGAGTTTTGGACCCCAAAAGGAATGTTTGATTGGATTTATTGTATGCAACTTGCACACCCATCTTCGAACTATATTTCATGACAAGGCCCCATGCATTCTTCCTTCACTAAGATATTGAGAAAAAAACAATGAAAGGGCCCCTGCACTGCTGAAAAAAATCTATAGTTGCTATCTTTAGTAACCCATTGAGATTGGCTCCCTAATTTCAGTGGAGATGGTGGAATCCTATAGCAGCAGAAACCAAGTGGCAGCATTTAACCACCAAGGATGAATTGGGTTACCTGTGCAATAAAGGAAACCCTCAAATGGTTTTGTGGGTAAAGTCATCAACAGACTTCTGGCATTTTGTGTATTTCACAGGAGAAGCTCTAGATCTGGTAGCAAAAAGCTTTAGTGGCCACACAGTTGAGAATCATGACCTTTCATCCAGTTTCCAAACCTAAATCAGTTCCCAAGTCGAGAGTGATTTAATTGACATGGCAGCCTGTTCCCCTTGAGGAAGAACACTGTGTCACTGCCTCAAGCATATACCATAAACCTTCCTCTAAGACTGAGCGACTGAACTGAACTGAACTGAAGCATTTCCCAGAGGAACCTGTAGCCATTTGTTAAACTGCATTTTGAGGAAAAGAAAATAATCATAGCTTTCACACTTAATTCCTGAGGACCGAAAATATCCTTGTGGTCCAGCAGTCAAAATGGGGACTTAGAATGGCCATGGAATATATGGAGTCTTAGCTCAAGCCTGACTTACAGTGTGCTCAGATGGTCAGAAGATACATTCTGTGGATCTTATTTCCCCAGTTTCTCAAAGTATGATTGGAATAGATATACAAGATAACTATATTAGCTTTCTAAATCACAGATCCAGGACCACTATGGTAGAGGACCTAAGTGGAAGACCTTAGGACTTTTCTCTTGTAGGACAGTAGATCAGAAGCAATGCCATATCCCAGAGGAAACTGTTGAGTTTAATGCCACCATCAAAGATTTGAAATAAGACTAGTGATATTTGTCACATCTCCATTTACCTCACTTATTTGGCCTGTGCAAAAGTTGGATAGATCTTAGAGAATGACTGGACTACCATAAATCTAATCCTTGGCTGATTCCACATTACAGCTGACCTTTGAACAATATGCAGGTAGGGGCACCAAACCTCCAAATAGTTAAAAATCTGAATATAATTTATAGTCAGCCTTCCAACTGTGTAGTTTCTTTCTCTGTATTGGCAGTTCTGCATCCACAGATTCAAAAAACCTCAGATTGCATAATGCTATAGTATTTACTATTGAAAACATACACGTGTAAGTGGACTCATTCATTTCAAACCCATGTTGTCCAAGGAGCAGCTGTAGTTGCTGACCCAGATATAGTATCTTTACTTGATCAAATCAGCACAGCCCCTGGCTTTTGGTGTGTACCTACTGATTGGATGAATTTACCAGGACTACCAAAAGAAGTTTGCTTTTATTTAGCAGGGCCAACCATATATTGTCACAGTTTTGCCTCAGGGTCAGGTTAGTCCTTCTGTTCTAGAAATCTTAATCATCCCAACATTCCACAAAACATCACACTGGCCTACTCTTGATGCTATTTTATTGACTGTATCCAATGAGCAGGAAGTACTTAGTACTTTAGATATCTTAGTAAAGTATATGAGAACCAGAGGATAATATTGATAATCGATAACCAGAGGGTAACATAATATTGATAACCAGAGGGTATATTACCAGAGGGTAATATTGATAATTCAGCCCCACAAAAATTCAAGAATACTTAAGTAACATTTCTGGATATTCAGTGGTCACTGTGCCCAAAAGGCCCTTCTGGATTTTGAGGCAACATGTACTACCTTTGAACATGCCACTTCAGCCTGTCTACAGAGAAACCTATAAGGTTGCTAGTTTTGAAAGATGATCAGAGCAAGAAAAGGCTGTGCAGCAAGTCCAGGACACATGCATACTGTGCTCCCAATCTGGCTGTGTGACCTAGCAGAGTCAATGATTTTCTGAATGTCTACAGGAAATGGAGAGGCTGTACAGAGCCTCTGACAAGCACCAAGAGCAGAATCACAGTGCAGATTTCTGAGATATTGAAGTAAACCTCTGACTTCTTTAGCTAACTCTTCACCCTTTGACACACAGCGTTTGAAACATTTTTTGGTTTGTTACCTGGTAGATCCTGAATACATGAATGTAGGGTGTCAGTTTATCATGTGGACCAGACTTATCATTGAGTGTTGTCTGAGCTCCCTTGCCATGAAGTTGGCCATTCTCAGCAACAATCTGTCATCAAGTGGAAATGGTATTGTCAGGGAGAGGGAAATGTCCTCCTCTGCTCCTTCCAAGTCCCTGTGATTGGACTAATAATAAAATTGACACAAGAGTCTAACAGAAATAACAGAAACAACTTTTAAAGCATGCACACAGAGTTCTTATAGAAGATGGGACCTAAGAAGTGGCCAGAGTAGGCATCTTTTATACTTTTTACACAAAGAAACAATAAAACTTGTGAGGACTTGATAGAACAAAGAAACTTAGGCTTTGAGTGCTCAGTTGGTAAAGAATCTAAACAATTTGGGCTGTAGTAGTAAATTAAAGAAGTAACAAAGTATGTGTGTATGTTTAATACAGGTTTCTTGGCCCCAGATTCCTTGTCTCTGGCAATAGGGTGTCCTCTACCTGCAGATGGAGAGCATGCCCCCATTCACACGAGAGATTTATTTCCTGCTTTCTGGTATACAGGAGGGCCGAAGGGTCCCTCTTTCGTTGGATATTTCTTTTTTTTTTTTTCAGTCAGTCATGTTTGACTCTTTGAGACCCCATGTACTATAGCCCCCTCCAGGCTCCTCTGTCTGTGGAATTTTCCAGGCTAGAATACTGGAGTGGGTGACCATTCTCTTCTCCTGGGGATCTTCCTGACCCAGGGATCAAACCTGGGTCTCCTGCATTGCAGGCAGGTTCTTTACCATCTGAGCCACCAGGGAAGCCCAGATGTTTCATAAGTAACTTTAATTCAAAATAATATGCCATTGGGGCGTATTTGGTGGGGAGGCCTAGCCCTCAGCCCCAGTAGTATGTAAGGGACAGAGCTTGTGCAGATTTGGAAAGTACGAGCAAATGACTTGGACTCCTTTGATGGCAGCTCCTATTGTATTTCTCAAGCCTGTCTGGAGAAACTGGGAGACGGACTGGTTACAGGGGAGTCTGCAGAATATGCTGGTATCATTCAAGAGCTGATACCCAGCAAGAGAATTCCAGAAAAACATCGACTTCTGCTTTATTGGCTACGATAGGGCCTTGGACTGTGTGGATCACAACAAACTGTTGGGAATACCAGACCATCTTACCTGCCTCCTCAGAAACCTGTTTGCAGGTCAAGAGGCAACAGTTAGAACCGGACATGGAAAAATGGACTGGTTTAAAATTGGGAAAGGAGTATGTCAAGGCTGTATATTGTCATCCTGCATATTATTTAACTTATATGCAGAGTACATCATGTGAAATGGTCTGGATAAAGCTGAAGTTGGAATCAAGTTTTCTGGGAGAAATATCAATAACCTCAGGTATGCAGATGACACCACCCTTATGACAGAAAGCCAAGAGGGACTAAAGAGCCCCTTGATGAAGGTGAAAGAGAGAATAAAAAAGCTGGCTTAAAACTCAGCATTCAAAAAACGAAGATCATGGCATCTGGTCCCATCACTTCATGGCAAATAGATGGGGAAACAATGGAAACAGTGAGAGAGTTTATTTTCTTAGGCTCCAAAATCACTGCAGATGGTAACTGCAGCCATAAAATTAAAATACGCTTGCTCGTTGGAAGAAAAGCTATGACAAACCTAGACAGCATATTAAAAAGCAGAGATGTTACTTGCCAACAAGGGTCCATCTAGTAGTCGTGTATGGATGTGAGAGGTGGACTATAAAGAAGGTTGAGTGGTGAAGAATTGATGCTTTTGAACTGTAATGTTGGAGAAGACTCTTGAGAATCCCTTGGACTGCAAAGAGATCCAACCAGTCCATCCTAAAGGAAATCAGTCCTGAATATTCAATGGAAGGACTGATTCTGAAGCTGAAGTTCAAATACTTTGGCCACCTCATGTGATGAGCTGACTCGTTAGAAAAGACCTTGATGCTGGGAAAGACTGAGAGCAAGAAGATAAGGAGGTGGCAGAGGATGAGACGGTTGGATGGCATCATAGATTCAATGGACATGAGTTTGAGCAAACTGGGAGACAGTGCAGGACAGAGAAGTCTGGCATACTGCAGTCCGTGGGGTCACAAAGGTCAGACACGACTGAGTGACTAAACAACAAATTCAAGAGTGGACAGCTATAGCACTACAACTCTCCTCATTGTAAAGGGCAGTGGAGAAGGAAACTTCTCCCAGCAGGCAGAATTTTGAATAGTAGGTGTGATTTGTATAGTGTATCTGAAATGAGAGATGCCAGCAGTAAAGGTATATAACGAGCCATGGGCAGTTGCTCATGGTTCAACTGTATGGTCAGGGACTTAGGAGAAACAAGATTGGTGACAAGGAATTTTGAGGGAGTGGTATAAGGATGGACTTTTCAAAAAGGGGAGATCCTGAAGAAACTCATGTCCCATCTGAATGCCCACCATAGAGCACCTATTTCTCTTAATAATGAAGTGGACAGAATTATACACTCTGTGGATGTCAGCCTTTCTCCTGTCTCCCCTAGTGCATATGCAGAGGGCCCATGCATAGTAGCCATGGTGGCAGAAACGGGGGCTATGTGGGCACAACATGGACTTCTTTCTAAAGCTGCCTGGCTAGTACTACTGCTGAGTTCTAGTCAATGAGAAATCAACATTGAGTGCCTAGGGGCACCAGCCAGCCACTGGCTGACAGGTTGATTATATCTGACTTTCTATCATTGAGGGAGCAGAGATTTATCCTCATTAAAATAGACAAATATTCAGGATATGGTTTTGCTTTATCTGCCAGCATTAACAGCACAGAATGCTTGCAGACAGAGTTCACTCAGAATGAATAGTGGAAGAATGGAGCCGTGAAGATCAGTTATGGTCTCGTGGCCAGTGAGATAAATGAGGATTGTAGTAGCTTTGCACATGTTTCTGTTGCCTTTTGTATGTATGTGTGTGTTTGTATCTGCTACCGGCTTTCTTCTTTCCTTCCCATTTTTTTTTTCTAATATTACAGTAGAAGTTGTTGGAAGTTAAGGTTATAATTTAGTCTTTAGGTGACAGAATGTTAGGTGGGACTGTGGCAGAACTGGAGAAGTAATTCGCATAGTCCTAACAGTGGATACAATGGCTATTGGCACTCTGTGTCTCCCCATTTTGAGGTTTCCCCTTCACTTGTGAGAAGGGTGCATCTTGTTTGGTGGAATATAGTTATTTTGCTCTTGTGCTATACTTTTCAATAGCCCTACCATGTACACACTGGGAACCCACGAGAGAGCTGGCTGTTCAGCTTTTATCTCAGGCACTGGCTTGGAGCTACACTGGCCCAAGGTGCACATGAAAATACACTAGACTCCTGTCGAGGACAGCTCTTCAGCTCCATCGGTAGCCAGAAGTTTTCCTGAGCACCTATCAAATTCCAGGGTTTGATACCTTGCTAGGAATGACTTCTTTCAGGACCCCAGAGTGAGTGTCTCCACTAGGGCATCCCGTGACTCTTTCACTATTAGGGAGCCAGGGCTCTCCCATCTCCATTAAGATTTCTGGATCTCAGCCCTTGTGATGGGATAGTTCTTGGGCCTTCAGCTCAGCTTAGGGGTAGTGGTTGCCCCTTATATCTACCATATCTGTGTTCTTTACAATTCTTGTTAACTCCTACTAGCCAATTCCCTGTTACTCCGGTTCTCTGTTAATAATAGATTAACCTTTCCTTGTTGAAATTAGTATGTACTTTCTGTCTCCTTGCTAATCCCAAAGCCATCAGCTGTGGTGGTTCACTAGCTAAGTCATGTCCCACTCTTGCAACCGCATGGACTGTAGCCCACCAGACTCCTCTGTCCATGGGATTTCCCAGGGAGGAATAATGGAGTGAGTTGCCATTTCCTTCTCCAAGGGATCTTCCTGCCCCAGGGATCGAACCTGGGTCTCCTGCGTTGCAGGCAGATTCTTATGCCATAAATAATCAACTTAGTATGTTTTTCATGTGTTATATGAAATTCATTCATAGGTGCAGGTGTGGCAGGAGGTAGTATTTGAGCCTCCTTCCCTCCCTACCTGGTTACCCCCATGGGTAAGTGTAACTCCGTAATTACTTTTTTGTTCCAAACTATAAAGATAGGTTGGCTGGTCCACAAATCAAGATCTACAACCTTTCACCTAAGATACGTTGATGGAGATGTTTATCTGACCAGAAATGGTTTAGAAGTTGAATGTCTGACCATGCTGTTTTCCTTACTAAAGCCTGTGCTTCACAGTCACTGGAAGTCAAACCTATCACTAGGCTTTTGTCTCAACCTGGAGATACCTTGGTTCAGAAGCCATCCTACTTTATGACAAAAGTCATCCTACTTTATGACAATTTCATGCATTTTGTTGTCTGCTGGTGGCATTTTCCAGTCACCCAGCACAATTTTACTTAGTGTTTAGCTGGGATCTTTGGGGTTTGTCTGCTGTGTGTGGCTGTCTCCGTGTAGTTTGCTTTGTATTAGTGTCTGTCACTTGTCATACATCCGGAAATTACTTCCTGCTCAGAATTGTTGACAAGGATGTGAATGTGGACTTAAACATAATCAGAGCTAAGAAACTATAAATAGCAAATCATCATGAAATTTTATTCCACCAATAAAGACAAAGAGAAATGACTTCCTACCACTCCTCTGTTCATTAACATTTTCAACAGCAGATGACAGGCACTTAAAATTTCTGTCCAAGACTTAAGTGAAAGTCGCTCAGTTGTTTCCGACTCTTTGCAACCCCGTGGACTATACAGCCCATGGATTTCTCCAGGCCAGAGTGCTGGAGTGGGTAGCCATTCCCTTCTCCAGGGGATCTTCCCAACCCAGTGATTGAAGCCAGGTCTTCCACATTGCAGGCAGATTCTCACTGAGCCACAAGGGAAGCCCAAGAGTATTGGCATGGGTAGCCTATCCCTTCTCCAGCACATCTTCCCAACCCAGGAACAGAATCGGGGTCTCCTGCATTTGCCAACTGAGCTATCAGGGCTTAAGGCTTTATTATCAGGGCAAGTTTTGTGTTTAAATTCAATAAGGAAATCCAGATATAATGCATGGAAAAGCTCCAATGAGTATTAATTCACAGTAGTGTACTTTTGCTAATCTACAATCTAGGCTATGATTTGAAGATGTAGTTTTGTAATTTCTTGCTTTGTGTAGTTATTCTTAACTCTTTATAGCATGCTTTAACTCAAGTTGTAAGCAAGTTTCATATACAAATTAGGCTTTGTGCCAACTAAGTTCAACTGAAACCAGACCTTGAATCCCTAAAATTGTAAAGGTTTATTGTGACAAATACAGAAACAAGATATGGAAAGAACCACTGTTTGCTTATTTTGTTAAATGTTACTCTTATGTGCAGTTACAAAGTTCTGCATTCCACTGCTTTAGAAGATTGTTTTAGCTGAAATTTTAAAATTAAACTAACAACTAATATTCTTTCAATTTGTGCTTTTTCACCTGGAGGGACAATAATGACTATAGTGACTGTAATGATGGATCTTATTTTGATATTTTCCTATCTGAATCTGCATTTAAATAATATCCCCAGATGATTTATTGTCACATTATAGTTTAAGAAGCCATGGTCTAAATACTTGNTAAAGATTTTAGAAAGAGAACAAGAACAAAGCCTTTGTCTGCTAATCACTTCTAATGTGCAAATATCCTCAGCTTGCTGTTGTGCTGAGTTTTTGTTTTTAATTCTCAAACTTAATAATCCAATTAGAAGTTGGTTCTAGGAGAGATTTGTTTTGGCATTGGCTGTTTTTACACTGATCATCAAGGTTGGCAGGTAGTATGGTCTAAGAACATGGTCTTATTTCCAGGAATAGGAATTAAGACCACCCCCCGCCCCAGTTTCATCTTACTCATTAATTAATTAGGATTATGTCTTTTATTGTTCACAGTCTCAGTTTTTCCATCTCTATTATGGGAATAAAATATTATTTTAAAAATAGTTTTACAGCATCATAATTTAGAATATAACCTCAATGCCTTATTTATATCAGCAATTAATCCCTTAGCCTTTCCATTTCCTGGGTCATTCTTGCTTTGGATTTTATCTTATCTCTCTGTGTCAAAATAACTTGCTTAATTTATTTCAAGAGTCTATTTTGAAAACCTGTCTTTGGAATATTAGAAATTAATAATGTGGTTGTCTTTGGTTAGGTGCAGTCCCTTCCTTATCAGGTGCTAGTTTTGCCCAAAGTCTTGTTACCTAAATGAGTGATTCTTAACCTTTGCTGCCTTTTAGAATTATCTGGAGAGTTTAAAATAACAACAAAAACAGGGCCTAGGCTCCACCACTAGAACAATAAAAAATTATATACTTTAAATATGTACAACATATTGTGCATCATGTACATTTCAATAAAGGTATAAAAAAGTTCTTAAAAGTCTCTTTTTAATAATACACAATTATCCNGTGCATCATGTACATTTCAATAAAGGTATAAAAAAGTTCTTAAAAGTCTCTTTTTAATAATACACAATGATCCAAACAGCTGGAGTTCCTCTCCATAAAAGCCACACTGTCAAAAATAAATGAATAAATAAATAATAAAAATAAGTAAAATAAAATCAGACTCTGTAGAGATGGGGCCTAAGGCACTGCAGTTTTAAAGAGCTTTCTCCTCACGTGTGTCCAGAGTTGAAGATCAGTGGCGGAGATGCTTCATGTTGAGTGTAATTTATCATTAATGGAAGCTTGATACTGTACATTAGCAGCAAAGAAGAGCACAGTATACACAGTCCTGAGGGAACTATGTTGGAATCTTCAGCTGATCAGCAATCGATAAAAAAATCTATTCCCTTAGAAATCTGAGAAAAGCAAACCATCATCTTCCTACTTTCGTAGGCTCTACCACTAAGCAGTCTCAGTTTCTTAACCCTCTGTTGTCAAAATCTACAGTCTCATCCTCCTCAATCTTTATTTCCAAAAATATGCTCTGAAAATAGTTTTTTCTTTAAAACTTCATTTGTCCAGAAAACCTCACTTGAGTTGTTAAGAGACTATTTGTAATTTTCCCCCCCTAGATTTTCCCCTTATTTCCTTACACTTATAATATCACTTCTTGACCCTAGCGGCCTTATTTCAGACAATTCAACGAAAATCTCAGGCTTTTATATCAGTTGGGGAAATGCTACTTGAATGACCTTGGCCAAGCCACTTAATCTATTTGACTCTCGATGTTTGTCAGTGAAATGAAGGTATGTACACTTGTGTAGTGTCAAAGTATGTGGGACTTGACGTTTAACAAAAGCTAACTATTTCTATTATCTATGATAATAAGTGAAATCGTGGTCTACTTTCATCCCTCTTCTAGTCAACGAACACTTACTGGGTACCCAGTATGTCACCAATATTGGATAAGTGTCAGAAAAAGCAACCATGAGTAAAGGAGTAAATTCATGTCCTTTATGTGCTTTTCTCGACCCTCCTACTAGAGATACCCTATACTAAATCCTAACTGAGTGACTCCCTTAGGTAGATAAACACATGGACTGGAGAGGATTACTGTACTATTGATGAACTCCTCTAGTTTATAGTTTATCCTTAAAAAAGAACTCACTTCCAATGGCCTCATTAATTCTATCCTTTTTTCTAATTCCCCACCCTATTTCTAAAACGTTTTAGAAAAACCATCACTATTATAGAAAGATCTAATAATGTCATCTCCCTCTACTCTCTACTTTCCCAGGACTCTTTCTTGTTCTGCATTGTGTTAAAACATTCTAAGGAATGAGACCAGCTCATTCCTTCTCACATTCCTAATCGAGCCTATTCTGGCTATGGAAGAAATCTAGGCTCACTATGTAGCACTAGCTAAAGGGATTTTTGGTGATTGTCTCAGATAGAAAGGAGGATGAACATAGGTTAATTTACATCTATTGTCAAGCATGAACACTATGCCAGAAAACATGTTTATGAGTAGGATGGGGAATTAGAAGATGGAACTAGGGAGGCCATTAGAAGAGAGAAGGGTGATCAGGTTGTATTTTGTAGGTTGGAGACCATTATCCTATGAACACTCAGTATTTTTCCTATACTCATCTCCCTGGAACTTCTTAGATCATTGTTGCCCTGTTAGTTTGAATGTGTCCTATATCCTAAACCCAAAGATGTTAGGGGCATGACTATAACTCACCTATTGGATTCTCTGCAAAAAGTTCATTTCTGGTTTTGCACTGAAGTCCGTTAGACCAGGTCTCATGACATTTACTTTTAAAGATCAACCACTGTCAAACAGTTAACATCTCTCAAGGGTAGTATGCAGATTGTATCCACTTGATGTGGACACATTATCTGTCAGTCTGTTCTTCCTTCTTTCTCCTTTTTTCATATTCCTTGCTCTTTCCTTCCAGTTTCTCCTTTTCCTCCCCCAACCCTTCAGTTCAGTTCAGTCACTCAGTTGTGTCTGACTTTGAGACCCCATGAACCAGGCCTCCCTGTCCATCACCAACTCCTCGAGTCCACCCAAACCCATGTCCATAGAGTCAGTGATGCCATCCAATCATCTCATCCACCGTTATCCCCTTCTCCTCCTGCCCTCAATCTTTCCCAGCATCAGGGTCTTTTCAAATGAGTCCGCTCTTCGCATCAGGTGGCCAAAGTATTGGAGTTTCAGCTTCGGCATCAGTCCTTCCAATGAACACCCAGGACTGATCTCCTTTAGGATGGACTGGTTCAATCTCCTTGCCGTCCAAGGGACTCTCGAGAGTCTTCTCCAACACCACAGTTCAAAAGCATCAATTCTTCTGTGCTCAGCTTTCTTTATAGTCCAACTCTCACATCCATACATGACCGCTGGAAAAAAAAAACTAGACTAGATGGACCTTTGTTGACAAATGTCTCTGCTTTTTAATATGCTGTCTAGGTTGGTCATAACTTTCCTTCCAAGGAGTAAGCCTCTTTTAATTTCATGGCTGCACTCACCATCTGCAGTGATTTTGGAGCCCCCCCAAAATAAAGTCTGACACTGTTTACACTGTTTTCCCCAACCGGCAAGTGTAGCTTTTTCTCTGGCCTTCTTTACTTCACTGTAGGTGAACTCTTTTATACCCCAAGACTGTCAAACATTCATCTCTAGCACAGAGCTTTCCCTAATTTTCAGTCCTATGTATCTTTTTCCCTGGAGAAGGAAATGGCAACCCACTCCAGTATTCTTGACTGGAGAATCCCATGGTCAGGGGAACCTGGCAGGCTACAGTCCAGTGACTTAGCAACTAAACCACCACCACCATATATCTTTTTACTCATGAGAACTCACCTTGGAAATCCTACCAGCATCTCAAATTTGTCATGGCCAAAATGGAACATCCCATCTCCAGTCTATTTTTCTTCCTATATTTTCTGCTTCTGTTATAGGCATCAATTTACCCATCCACCTCCTCTTTTTCCCTTTCGTTCACAAAGTCCTTTTTGATCTCAATTCCTTGAGTCTCTTGAGTCAGCCCTCTTCATTCTTCCTGTTTCCCTCAATGATTTGGTATACATTACCTTTGCTGGTGCTGAGGAACTTGTCACTTTTTCAAAAATATAAATATGATTATGGTCCTTCCTTAAAGTCATGCAATACTTTCCATTCCATTAATTCAGGACAAAATTGGTGGAGTCCAAATTTACTGTGTGAGCTGATCTTTAACTGACCTTCTGGCCTTACCTCCTGTCCTTTCCTGCTTGTGGCTTCCATTTCTGCTGTACTCAAGGACTGATCACATCTTTTCTTGCTCTTAGACCTTTGCACCTGCCATTCCCTCTCTCTCCTCTCTCTTTTGTGCACCAGCCTAAAAATTGCTTATAGCTGGGTGATATCTCTGGGAAATTCTACCTAACATTTTCCTTGTCTTCCATGTGCTTTCTTAGTCTCCATCATATCACACTGCTTCATTGCCTGTTGAAGTGCCGTGATTCTTATTGGCCTCTGCTCCTTGAAGCTTACCTTTAAGGTATCTTTCCTTTCATAGCTGTAGCCTAGCACAACATTTGATAGAGTAAAAATGACATAACCACAATTGGGTGGTTCTGAAACTCCTTATATCTTAAAGTGATGTTAAAAGCTTAAGGAGAAAGAAAGTGAAAGAAAGTGAAGTCGCTCAGTCGTGTCCGACTCTTTGCGACCCCACAGACTGTAGCCTACCAGGCTGTTCTGTCCATCGGATTTTCCAGGCAATAGTACTGGGGTGGATTGCCATTTCCTTCTCCAGGGTATCTTCTCAACCCAGGGCTCGAACCCGGGTCTCCCACGTTGTAGACAGATGCTTTACCATCTGAGCCACCAGGGAAGTCAAAAGCTTAAGAGATCATTTTAATTTTTACATGATACCATTGAGGCAACCAAGCTGAGAAATATTGGAGTCTCAGTTTTATGGGCAATAAACATCATAACTGAGGTATCTTTTGGAACCAAAGTGTCCATTCTATACTGAAAACATATAGAGCAGTCCAATTAGAAACAGGATATCAAACTAAGTTTGCAGGTTCTGCCTATTTTGTTTATCCAGCTTAAAATTTCTTGTTAAAGACTGGAAAATCCATCTTAGAACTTGGTTTTCTTATTTTAAATCTAGTGATAACTTTGGAAAAGAATTTAATTAAATAAAGTGCTAGCTTTTACTTCTATAAATGACATTTTCCTTAAAATATGTTTAGGATTAGGGAGCACTGGCATTTTCCTTGCCCCTTTGCCCCTGCTAATTAATTACTTGACTGACTATAATGGTGCATGGTGTATAGTCACGTACTGAACCCTTCACATTACATATTTTTAAGCATTGTGAAGAAAGTCCATCTTCACTGTGATTCAGGCTGTAGTCAATGTCCTTTTTTACATTTTGTTTCTTCTGCTTCTGGTGGCCTGTATTAGGATTTGATAAACATACTTATTTGTTCTTAGGATCATCTACAAGCAGGATTTTATCACACTAAATACTGGTTGTATAATTCAATGATCTCTATTGCCTCTTTAGAGACACTTCAAATGAAACTTACTGCCTTTTTTTTTTTTTTGGCTACTAGATTTTGTGTTTGTGTGAGCTATGAAAAATAGCCGTTATATAACATTATCTTAATTTTCCAGTCTTTATTGGTTGTGTCAAATTCACAAGCACTATCAGGTTCGCAGATTTGGGAGGATGCCGGTTTACTTGGTGGTGAAGCTGCTTTATCATTTTAATTGATTTAGCTGAACATCAGATTGTTGGTGAACTTCTTAAAAGCCACTATTTTAGATGTATATCTGACAGTACCTGTCAGTGTACTTTTGTTTTCTTCTGGATTACCCCTTTCTTTACAATCAGTTTAATGAAGTCCTTTGGACTCTCGGTTATTGAACTAAAATTCTTTTTAAACTCAAAATATATTTATAAAACCTATGCATATTATATGGGAAATCTCTAATATTTTATAACCCCAATAGATTATAGTTAACGATAGCAATTGTCTCCCAAAAGTGTAATTTTTTGAGGCCAAGATACCTTTGACTGTTATAACCATAAGAGTATATTGTTTACAGCTTATGTTCAGTTGTTGAGTGAGTGAAGTGAACCATGCCTATAGGAATGAATAGCTGCTAATACCATCTATCATTTCTGTTTACAGGTATTACAATTTAAGGAAACCTTCTTGCCAGCAAATCTATGATAAAAAATATATGTAACAGAGGAAACTGTAACTGTTATTTGTCGAGTGACAAGCTTTTCATGTCAGAATGGCTCACCTAAAACGATTAGTGAAACTACATCTTAAAAGACATTACCATAAAAAATTCTGGAAGCTTGGTGCAGTAGTTTTTTTCTTTATAATATTTTTGATTTTAATGCAAAGAGAAGTAAGTGTTCAGTACTCCAAAGAGGAATCAAGGATGGAAAGAAACATGAAAAACAAAAACAAGATGTTTGATTTAATGATAGAAGCTGTAAACAATATTAAAGATGCAATGCCAAAAATGCAAATAGGAGCACCTGTCAGGCAAAACATTGACGCTGGTGAGAGACCCTGTTTGCAAGGATATTATACAGCAGCCGAATTGAAACCTGTTCTTGACCGCCCACCTCAGGATTCTAATGCACCTGGTGCTTCTGGTAAAGCATTCAAAACAATCCATTTAAGTGCTGAAGAGCAGAAGGAAAAAGAACGTGGAGAAGCAAAACACTGTTTTAATGCTTTTGCAAGTGACAGGATTTCTTTACACCGAGATCTTGGACCAGACACTCGACCTCCTGAGTATGTTGAAGCATATTAATTGTTTAGTATTTATCTCGAGGGTTTGCCTGGAAGGGGCGTTAGTTAAGGTGATACTTGTTCTTTAGCCACTTTGAAGCAAAGAATTAGCAAATATCAATTGTTTAATCTGTTTCAGTGACTTTTTGCTTGTTATTATTGAGGGTAGATTTCTGTATCTGTGATTGGTGAGGCATTGCATACATGAAAAATTACCATCTTAGAAATTAGGAAACAGAATTCTAGATCTGACCTCTATAGAGACACAAGGAAATCCTTTATTCTTAAAAGCTTTCATTTTCTCATCTATTAAGCAGGAAATATGGGGTGGATTTTATGGGAAATGTGGGAAGTAGAAGAGTTATTTCTGTTCTTCTCTGTGTTGCTATAGAATAGAATTATTAAAAATGTGCCAAGATTTTGGAGCTATTAGATAATGATATTTATGAGCTAAATCACAGACTCTGTGGCTACTTTTAGTGCTATAATTATATTTCAGAATGCCCTGTGTTTTGTAACCTTTCTTTTAAGAGCCAATATTGTCATAATTACTAATTCAACTGCAATCTTTCTCTGGAGTATTGTTGAACAAGTTCTTGTATTTATTGAGTTTTCTCCCTTTAGCTTCTGAAAGGCCAGAATTGCTTTTTATTGTTACTTTGTTTACATGTTTATCTTAAATATATTTTGCTTAACATTCCCTCACCCCAGATTCTTCTGTGCTGACTCTGTTCTTAGGTGACTGTTTTGTTGTCTTTGAGGTAGTATTCAAAGACTCTATTTGAACTGAAATGCTGAAAACGAATTTCAGCACTTTCAGGCAATCTGTAGGTTTGTTAAAAGTGCAAGATAGACACACTGTAAACAGTGCCTGCATATTTTGCTTTCTAGTTATAAGAGAATTAAATTTATAAGTGTGGCTGAAGAAATGTACTTTGGTAGACTTAGGTCTATTGCTTTCTTCATATTTTTCTGGATCTGTTATCCTGAATACCTGGTCCAACTATGAGTCCCTCAGTACTGAGGCTGTGTAAATTAGATTTCTGTTGCTCTATTCTAATGTATATGATTCAGGGTTAAATTGCTTATTATTTTAAATGAATGTGTGAAAAAACAAATGAGTGGAAAATATTCTAGCTCTTCTAACAGGGCACCGTATAGTTCCTTTTTTATGCTGATGGGTTAAAATGCACTATGGCACTTTACTGATTTTGGAAGAAGTGTTGATTGAAAAGTAATCCCCATCACAAATCAAGAAGCATGCTTTTTGTTCTTTGACATGACAAAATGAGCTTAAGATAAGCCTTTTCCCCAATATAGCATTGAGAATCTATAGTAATATTCGATAATGTTAATCAAAAAGTAAGTGCAAAATAGCTAAACAGACAAACTTTTTTTGGACAGTAATGCATACTTAGAACTGTGAAGAGTTGAAGATTTAATATTTCCATAGTTTTAACTTATGTCAGCAATAAAAACATTTTCTGAAGAATTGCTAATCTTTTACATGCTCATTAGAAATATGGATCTAGTTTCTCCCAAAGCCAGATGGTCTTGTGACTGATAACTTAAGCACATTTCTATATGCCAACTTTTTCAAATGGTTTGACTGGGAATCTGTAATTACTTTGGCAAGTTATTTTAATTTCACTACTTTAAATGACATGTGAAACAACTTTTAAAGCATAAATTGAGCATGCTAATTGTTTCAAAATAAATGAGGTTTATGAAGTCATACTGTGAAATTTTATTATCACTTGCATTAATGATAATTTTACTTGATATTAGTACATATCAGTTAGGCAAATAAACCCTAGTTTAAACTGAAAGTCTTATGAGATTAAAGAGATAACATTTCACTAGTGTGAATTTTTGTAAAGTTTCCTACTTTAAATCTTCAAAAACTTTTTATATTTCTTAACTAATACTCTATTAAGTTAGTCACATGGCAAATAAATATAGGGAATTTTTTTTAATCTCAAAGCTTCCTCCCCCAAATGCTTATAAGACAACAAATAAGGTTTTCTTTTTTCTTAAAAAAATACTATAGTATGAAGTTTTTCATAATTTTTACTTATACTTTATTGTTTTATAAAACTTCATGTATTAAAAATGCAAACATATTTCACTATTTGTTTCTGTGTAATTTTAACTCAAGGATAGATAAATTTGTTGGTTGTATTTGGACTTTATTTTTAATGAGTAGATGAGTAGTTTATGCAAAATTCACTTTAAAACAAGTCGTTTGTTTTCATCTACCAGTGCGGATGAATGCTGTTATTTTCTTCTAGCTATACGTTTGTATCACACTTTAAAATCACGACAGTCCTAGAGAGAAAAATCAATTTCCTGCAGAACCTTCCTCCTCTTTTCCTACTCAGTGGTATTGACATCCTCTCAATAGTTTACCCCTAATCTAATTCCTTCATCACTACAAATATTTCAACCTAAAGATCTCTCAGAAAAGGATCTGAAACACATTCATACTGATGTATGGCTATAAAAGTAGTAATTAGTGAGAGTTTGTAGAGTATCTCTTTCAGGGTGGCTGCTTTCCCAGGCCTCTAGCACCATCGTGGGGGCTCTGGTTTCTCCCTCGGCCCTGGCAGAGCAACGGAAGTGTGGGTGGGCTCTCATCTCCACGAGTGACAGTGATTTACTTCCCTACTTTGGATTTGACCAGCACTGTTTGTTCACACACTAGTTACAGTGGTATTTGACTGTGTGGGAGGATTTCATAGTCCCTTTTCTAAAAGTGCACAACCATTTATGGTTATCAAAGATCCAGGTTTTTATCTTTGCCATAACCCACACGTATTTTATGTCCCGGGTTCCCTCTGTCTGATTTTACTGTGTTTTGAGGCCTCTCCTATGTGTTATTTCATTTGCTCCTCACCTCACCTCGGCTGAGGAGGAACTGTGGTCATCTCTAGTCTCAAAGGCTGGAGCTTGTACGGACCCACCCACATTCCAATGGGTTCAGATTATTTTCCTTGAGGGTGACATTGCTAGAAAAATGAATTTAAGATCTATTTATAACTAATGTTTTTTTAGCAAATGAGTAGGATCACTAATCAGTCATGCCACCTAGGGTCTCTCTCCTTACTGGAGCAAAATCTTTAACACAGCAAGTCATGTGATATATGGTAGGTACTTACAACTTTTTTGCTTCTGATGATCATTATAAGTATTAAAATAGGCTTGGTCGAAAGCGAATTTTTTTTCCCTTTTCGTTCAGGTACAGGTTAAGGAAATTGATAAAACAGAAACTATTACATACTTAGCAAATATCTAATTTAAGATAATCTCTACAAAGGTAAGTATTAATTTAATAAAGTTGCATTGTTAAAAATTGCAAATATTAAGAGAAAGGCATCATTTCTACAACGAAAGAAAAAAAAACTTTTTTTTTATTTGAGCAGTTACACTTACTTGCCATTTTACAGTTTGGCTCACTTCTAGGTTATTTTTCTTATCTAAAATGCTATTTATATTTAAAGTTATATTGTTGAGAAAGCTTACAAGAGCATGTTTTAATCCATGACTTGATTAATATCAGTGGACATGATCTCTAGGTGAGTGGTCTATTTGTAAAACTTTTGTTTCTATCTGTTTGCCTTTATATAGCATTAAGATCATCTTACATAGAAATAAACTATGCACCAGCATTTCTACTGTGTTAAAGATTAAAACAATGATAATTTTAGCAATGGTATAGCTGTGAAATAATGTAGTAAAATTCATTATCGTTCTTCTACTTTGACTTTTTCTAGATGTATTGAACAAAAATTTAAGCGCTGTCCTCCCCTGCCTACCACCAGTGTCATAATAGTTTTTCATAATGAAGCGTGGTCCACGCTGCTTAGAACTGTCTACAGTGTGCTGTATTCTTCACCTGCCATACTGCTGAAGGAGATCATTTTGGTGGATGATGCTAGTGTAGATGGTAAGAAAGCACATGCAAATTAGATTATTTCCTGAGTAAATCCATGTGGTGTTGTCCAAAGTCTTTTTGGTTGTATTTACTCTCTGTATGCCACCTCAGAGCCTGTATAGTGTCTTGGATGCTGTGTGTGATGGGTAGAAGGAGAATCCAAGGATGTCCATATTCAGATATTTTGGAGTTTATAATGTGTGAAATGCCATTATTTATAGTTTTGTAGTCCTCAGTGTGAGATTTTTTTCTTTTAAAGACATGGTTAGGAGCACATACTTAAGCCTTGAGTCAGGCTGCCTTGGTTTGAAGCCCATTTCTGGTCCTAACAAGCTATACAACTTGGGCAAGTTACTTAACCCCCTTATACTCAGTTTTTTTGTCTGTAAAATGGGGAAAATGTCATATTTCATAAAATTTATTGTAAGATACATTATTAATTTTATCATTAGAAAAAAACAACCTGACAGTCAATTAAACTAACATATCATTGATTATAAAAACNGCTAAGTTACATATTGTCAGTTGGACTCACAGGATAATTGGACAAATACTCTAATTTGCTGAATTTTCAAACATTACAAATATTTTAGATATCAAACAGGTACAGATTCTTTCAGTGAATGCAAAATTTATTCCTGAATGAGCCCAAGTTTGGAACTAGATTTCTTAAACTCAAATTCCAGCTTTTTGGAAACATTAGTGAGCAGTTTCCTTATCTATAAAATGATGATGACATTCTTCCATCAAATTCAAGCACCATCTATCATTAGGTAAATCATTACTTTATAGGGCTTACCCTGGTGGTGCAGATGATAAAGAATCTGCCTGCAATTCAGGAGGCCTGGGTTTGACCCCTGGGTTGGAAAGATCCTCTGGAGAAAGGAGTGGTTACCCACCCATTCCAGTATTCTTGCCTGGAGAACTCAGTGGACAGAGGAGCCTGGTGGGCTACAGTCCGTGGTGTTGAAGAGTTGGACATGACTGAGCCATGAACACTTTCACTTTTTTTTCCATTGCTATAGACCATAAAAGTTGCCTATTATGTCATATGTCATCAATTAATTATAGGATATATCCAGATTTTAGACATGATTAGTAAGTGAATAAAGCACAAGATTATTAACTTGGTTTATTTAAATATTTCTACATATAATTCTAGACATCCCTAGGTTATATTATGGAGCTAAATTAACATCCAGATGGAATAGGATTGTTCATCATCAGAGATCTTTGACTTAGCTATAAAATCTATCCACCAAATAGAGAAACTTTATTATTCAAGTTCCTTGGATTCAAGTTACATTATGTCCAGATTTCTGATTTGAATCTTTAATTCTCTGAGCTAGGTTGCTTCACCATCTGATTGTAATCAGTTGGTTTATTTATTGCTTGATTTGTTCTGTATTTTTCTAATTCTTTGTATCTATTTGGACCAAAGTCCATGGATTTTTAAGTGATATCTGATTAAGTTTTCTTGTGTGTTTTATGTAAAAAAAAGAAAAGTCCAGAACTTTATTTTAGAAATCTTTTGCTCTGGTTTCTTGAACTCTTTTCTCAGATAATTTTTATTTTGTTGATTTTTGAAGAAGTGGGACAACAGAGACACAGTAAGGCTACATCTAGTAAACCTTCAGTTGAAAGTAACATATTATTTAATTGCACAGCAAGATTAATAGAATGAAAGGAAATCAGAATAAAGGATGATATCCATTTATAATCTTTCTGTTTCAACCATTTAAATCTTTTCTTTCCTAATCACTATCTAAATAAATATATAGTGTTTATATAATTATACCCATGAAAGAAATCCAGCTTTGAAATCTGACATTTTCACATTATATTGTTATTAGCCTGTTTCTGTTACCTTCAAAACTTACTTTTAATGACAGTAATGAACCAGATACGTTTTGCTTAACCATACAATTTGTTTACCCCTTAGTCTTACTATAATATGATGTTGCAGTAGATACCCTTGTGCTTATGTTATTTTCCTTTTTTTGAATTATATCTTTAGATTAGTCTGGAATGGCAGGGTTATTTGGTTAAAGTGTCTGAATTTTTTTTTTTTGTTGGTAATTCTTTATAGTAATCAACAATAGATTTGGAAATATTTTCTTGACAGAGGGCTATCTTTGCATGGTACTGTAATTGTCTTATTGGATTCAGTCAGAGAACTATCCAAGGAGTACCCACTGTGGAAAATGTATCCCTAGTTACTGTAAAGGAGCTTGTGAAGTAGAAACCATAGTCCCTGACTTCAATTTGCTTGATGGAAAAGCACGAATATGTGGGTTATCAATTAACAGATAGCTAAAACCCAGTGATACCAAACAAAATATAATGAACATTTCCAGAGCATAGACCATGTGCTAGTTTTGTTGTTATTTAGTTGCTAAGTTGTGTCCAACTCTTTGTGACCCCATGGGCTATAGGCCACCAGGCTTCTCTCTGTTCATAGGATTTCCCAGGCAAGAATACTGGAGTGGATTGCCATTTCCTTCTCTAGGGGATCTTCCTGACCAAGGGAATTCCTTACTATCTGAGCCACCAGGAAAGCCCAATGTGCTAGTTAGTCCCTGTCTTAAATATTTTATTTGTATAACTAATCTTTCATTGTATCCTCCCAGCAATCCCCTATGAGGGTAAATCCTATTATTCTCATTTTATAGGTAAAGAAAGCAAGGTAGAGAAAGGTAAAATAACTTGCCTAAGTTCACGTAGCTAAAAGTAATGGTGCCATAAATCAGACCCAGGAAATTTGACTTGATGGTTTTGTGTTTTTAAATTCATAAAATTGGGAGTGTGGATGGGGGTTAAATTTAAAAGGCAGGTAAGAATTTACAGGAAATTCAAAAGTTGTGGGTGAATAAAATTTCTTAACTTGTGAACAGTGAGAGGGTTTATTGAAGGAATCTGTAGTGACTCCATTTAAAAAATTGATTCCCATAAAGATATTTGAAATGTTTCTATTTTGTAAGTTTCTGCTTTGTGAATTTATCATTAAAGCAGAAATATCTATTGTTATATTTTTTAAGACAAATTACAATCCTACTTGTCTTTCAGAGAATTAATTTTGAGGTACTTAGAAGGTGTTAAAAAAGTTTATCTGTTACTCTGAGATAGTAATGTTTAGATAACAATTACTTTTCCCCAAATGTTATTCCTGGACTCTTACCTCCTTCATGAATGTTTAAGCTTTAAATAAGCAACTATCCTTTCTGCACCACAGGAGAATTAAAAAATATGCATAATTACAGATAAAATCAAAGTCACCTCCAATTGCTTCTGAAATCTGGCAGAAGCAAACATCTACCCAGGAGGCTTGCTGGCATTCTCCATATTCCCAAGTCTTTTTGAGTCTGTGTGATGGCCCAAGAAGGCCACGTGAAAAACTACATGATATATTCAACGAAGAATCAAGCATTTAATGTGAAAAAACAGGCCTAAGAAGTTGTTTAAAAATATGGACAACACTTGAGTAACTTGACTGACGATTTGTTTCTTTTACCTATTATTTTAACTCTTGCTTAGTATGTATGTCATCCAAATAGGAATACTGAGATCTTAAATTACACACCCATAACTCAGATTTTCCCTGCTTATAACCTCATTACTGATTTGCATGCCCTTTTCTTCCTTCATATTTTTATTGGAAAAAAATCTGTGTCAGGAGACTCTAGAGCTTTCAAAATTTTTTTGCTGACTCTTTGTAGAAATATTCCCAAACTACTGTAGCCCTGCATTTTTCTACTTGTATTTTTCTCAAGATTTTGGTCTTAAAGTTATTTTGACCACTGGCTAAATGTCAGAGAATTTTTTTGAGACTTCACATTTTTCTATAAATTTCCAGATTTAAATACCAATTTAAAAAATAATTTAAAAATTTTTTAAAAAGAGAATCAAATATCTTTTTGGCCAAATTCAGTTTCTTTCTTTCCTTTGTCTCTTTTCTCTGGCCTCTAAATGAGTGTTCTTAACTGCTGGGGTCTATTCCATTTGAAGTCTCTCACTCCTCCCAAACACATTGTATTTACTGACATGACGTGGACAGGATGACTATGTGTTATAATGTCATACATTATAATCATCCAAAAGTTAAGATTTGTATATGTAATTTTTTCAGTAGAGTTAAGGATACAATATTTTTTATCTTAAGGGGTGGATGTGTACAACTGTTAAGATTATACACATAGAGGAATCATTGCCTTGTGCTTTCTTTGTTAGCTTTCATGTTACATGTAAAATAAACTTAGAAATGAGTTAATCTTGATTTTTTTCTTTTACAGAGTACTTGCATGATAAACTAGAGGAATACATAAAACAATTTTCTATTGTAAAAATAGTCAGACAAAAAGAGAGAAAAGGTCTGATCACTGCAAGGTTGCTAGGAGCAACAGTAGCAACAGCTGAAACGCTCACATTTTTAGATGCTCACTGTAAGTATGCATAGAGAAACACAGTTGTAACATTTTCCCTCTCCCTCCCTCTAATTCAAAAGGTAAGGAAACCTTTTCTTTAAATGTCTAATAGCATTTTCTTCCAACTGGTGATTATAACAGTGGTAGCACAAGCCGATTATAGCTCTGGGTAGGAAATTCCTTTCATTTATTTAAAGATCTTACCTCCTTTGTATTTGAGGTTCTTTAACTTTGTTTTCCAGTGACCAGCTTCTCCAGTGAGTTATCCATGCCTGGGACAGTTTTTCAGATGCTTGTTTTGTATTTTTTAAGAAAGTCTTTTTCCTTATTATTCTTGATTATTGCCCTTTAAAGTGAGTGAGTTTTGTTTGTGTGTGTGGTCAACTCTATCATAAACTTTGTCCCAGTCCTCACACTTTTACTTTTTATATTTCAGTTTTTTCTTTCCCCTTCAAAGATTCATAAAGTCCTTCTTGTGCCAAATGAGAGGTGTCCCTTCATAGCTTCCTGTGTGTTTCCCTTGAATGTTAGTTTTTGTTTGTTTTCTTTGCTGCTGGGTTTTTTTCTTTGTATTTTAATTTTTTCTCCAGCATCAATGATTGTAAATATAGTACTTGAAGACTATTTTTAGAGTCAGTGTCTAATGTTCACCATAGGTATTACCCAAATGTCACGTAGTCCCTCGAGCTCCAAGTTCCCTGAGTTTTACTCTTTGTATGAGTGTTTAGCTTTGGATTGGCCAGCCCTCAGGTGCTCTTTGACCAAGCAAATGGTTTTGAGCACACACTAACTGTTACAGAAGGGCTTTTGGATTTGCTTGAGTCTCTTTAGAGCTTTCACATCCGATATTCTCTCAATACCAGGCATTTAAGGAAATTCTAAAGGTAATCCAAGAGAGGTGTTTTCAAAAGGAAATGGCCCCTTCTCCAGTATTCCTTCTGTTCCAAAATTACAGTAATATCAGACTGGGCATTCTTCCCCTCCAGGCAGATTTGTCTGAGGGTCCTCCTGGTCCGTGACTGCCGATGGCTGGATGATGAAAAGTCCCGAGTAGGACTGCACATGCCACATCTCCTGAAGTCTGTGTGTGATGTGACATCCTGGCCTGGGGCCAGAATCCGACCTTTTGTGCCACTCCTTCATCCCCTTTCCTTAGTGCTGAGTTGGTTTGAATGGTTCTTTTCCAATTGCTAAAATCAGAGTATTCTGATTCCTTTACTTATTTTCTCCTACAACCTTGTCAGAGAAATGAAGATTTCCATTTGTATACCTTACTCAGGGAGACAAGTTTAAGTAAATCAAAATAGTTTTGGAGCTAGGTGGTAGGAGAAAGTCACTCTTGATTCATAGTCCATTTTAAAGAGAAATACACAGTGTGAAACTAAATATACCAGTATCATCTTACTTCGATTCTAAGTTAAAAAATGTCACTCCCTCCCCGCCAAAATCACTTCTTCACTTCAGTTCAGTTCAGTCACTCAGTCCTGTCCGACTCTTTGCGACCCCATGAATCGCAGCACGCCAGGTCTCCCTGTCCATCACCAACTCCCGGAGTTCACTCAGACTCACGTCCATCGAGTCGGTGATGCCATCCAGCCATCTCATCCTCGGTCGTCCCCTTCTCCTCCTGCCCCCAATCCCTCCCAGCATCAGAGTCTTTTCCAATGAGTCAACTCTTCGCATGAGGTGGCCAAAGTACTGGAGCTTCAGCTTTAGCATCATTCCTTCCAAAGAAATCCCAGGGCTGATCTCCTTCAGAATGGACTGGTTGGATCTCCTTGCAGTCCAAGGGACTCTCAAGAGTCTTCTCCAACACCACAGTTCAAAAGCATCAATTCTTCAGCGCTCAGCCTTCTTCACAGTCCAACTCTCACATCCATACATGATCACTGAAAAAACCATAGCCTTGACTAGACGGACCTTAGTCGGCAAAGTAATGTCTCTCCTTAGCTATGCTTAATCTTGCCTGATTTTTTTTTCATCCTACCCTTATCTCATTATAAGAAACCTTTAAGAAATCTCCCTTATATAAATGTTCAAAATAATAATAATAATGACTTAGATATTCTCATTTCTCTGCAAACTCTCTTCCAAAATACAAAAAGGAAAAAAAACCTGGAGTGTTTTTTTTGAATTAATTAAAGTTGTATTCTTTCCAGGTGAGTGTTTCTATGGTTGGTTAGAACCTTTGTTGGCCAGAATAGCTGAGAACTACACTGCTGTTGTGAGCCCAGATATTGCATCCATAGATCTGAACACGTTTGAATTCAACAAACCTTCTCCTTATGGAAGTAACCATAACCGTGGGAATTTTGACTGGAGCCTTTCATTTGGCTGGGAAACACTTCCCGATCATGAGAAGCAAAGAAGGAAGGATGAGACATATCCAATCAAGTAAGACGATTGCTCTCAAAGTCTTATATATAGTCAGTTGTTTGAATGTCTATGCATTCTTTTTTTTTTTTACAGTAATTGCCACCAAGGTGATTCACACTAACAAAAATGAAGAATATTATGTATGGAAGGAATAAAAAAGTACTTTATTTATGGACTTGTTTATACACAATGTTACCTAGTAGGAAGTAAAATTAAGTGAGCTCTAACTATGTCTTCCTTATAATCATTACTTAAGAATCTTTAAGTTTAGTTAAAAGACAAAATAATTTTGCTTTGCTAGGGAAGGATACTTACCATAGTTCCTCCCTATGCCCCAGAACTTGACTTTGAAGATTGCATTTTTAGTTTTTATTAATCTGTATAAAGCCTTGAAATTGTGATCTCTCTTTATTTGTAAATTTGATTCAGTTGCTCTTAAAATAGTTCTTTTTTTTTTCTTATTTGGTTGTATAACAAAGTTTGACAATGGATTATTTTTCAGAACACCCACTTTTGCAGGAGGCCTTTTTTCCATATCAAAAGACTATTTTGAATATATTGGAACCTATGATGAAGAAATGGAAATTTGGGGAGGTGAAAATATAGAAATGTCTTTCAGAGTAAGTTTATAAATATAGCTCACATAGTAAACAATAAAACATATATTTCTAGTTGGCTGATACAGATTATCATAGATGTATGTAGTCTTTACTTTTTGTGCTTTCTTAAATTGTTAGAAATTTTAGAATCAATATATTTTCTTTTAAAATGTAGCTTAATATATTTATTCACTGCTGCCAGTGTAACAAGAAGAATCAGTTAAATGCTTGTGTCCAGTCACTAACACCAATTAATGCACTTGTAGCTACTGAATTCCAGCCAAGATAAATATAATTAAATCTAGTGCTTCAGGAAATTGGTTGACTGTCAA